>CM024641.1:3329784-3441556 GCA_014182715.1 Eucalyptus cloeziana
GAAGGCAAGAACTTGGCAGAGGCAGAAGGTCTCTTTTTCATTGAGACATCTGCTTTGGATTCTACGAATGTTCACAAAGCTTTCGAGATCGTTATCCGGGAAATCTACGATAATGTCAGCAGAAAAGTGTTGAACTCCGATTCTTACAAAGTCAATTTGGAGTCGAATGGGGTAAGCCTCGTGGATGGGAATGGTTCGAGAAAAGCATGGAGCAAGTACTCATGCTGTTCAGTCTAGACTATTACAAGGCATTGGTATATGGCTAAATACCTCACCCTTACCCTCTCAATCAGCGAGTTGGTGAGTTTGTGTTAAAGTGATTCTATACTATGGTTACCAAATTTTCTCCTATACCGATTTGACCAAAACATACGTCTTTTGGTTTTTCCTTTGTTGGACATAGATGTAGTTACCTTTCTCCTTGTTTGAGACTAAGATGTAGATAAGTAGTGCTGGAGAAAAGGGAAAAGGAAGAAAGAGATGTAGAAGATACTTGGGCTGTGAAGTCAGTTTTATCTCTCCTTTTGTTGGTCTCCTTTTCGCGCCATTGCTGATATTTCTCACCTTCCTGTTTTAAGTTGTGATGAAGGACTACATTTTTCATATCCATTGGCTTGTTGTAATCTTTAATCGACGTTGTATACTTGGTTACATTAGAGGATTGCACAAGGTCACATTATTCTAATTGCTCACTTTGCTTCCGATCATGATATTAGACCTTTCCTGTGTTTTCATCGTCTTGCACTAGACTTGCTGCACTCGAGAAATGCAAATGCCTGAGAAACATCAGAACTCTTCTGATTGAGACGTTGCCACAACACATTCATTCGCTAGAAATGGTGGTGCAATGTTCTTGTCGGGTTTGTTTACTTATGGATGACACTACGAGCAGCTATTGGTAATTCACATGTGTACACCCTCGCTGTGGTACATAAATGAGATATTGCTTTGTGGTTGGCTTGCATCCACATTTTGAACTTGTGACACGACGATGTCTTGTAAGCGGTATGATGCACCGTATTCTGCCGCCATCAGTTGGCCATCTGCTCTGGGTCATTGGCCCTCCGTCGACTTCTTTTCTTAATCAATGATTGAAGGAATAGAAGAAATTCGGACACGGGGCTGAACCTAACCGTGAGGTTTCGGCTGGCCTGGCCCAGTCCACCATTAGTAGAACTTGGGATTTGAAGGCTTAGTTGAAAGTGTCGCCAATTCAAGAGATCAGATTGAAGCCTCTAAAGTGATTAGGGATGGGCAATTGTGAAGACCATTAAAATAATTATCCATTTTAACTAATTCTCCTTGAGCACAGGTTCTAAAGCCACAGTGCTTGGGGGAGAAAAAGGACTGAAAAATCTGAAATCGTTTTCTAATCGAGAAATGAATCACGAATTAAATTCAAGAAACTAGACTATTTAACTATGATGAAGGATCAAGAGACGGAGGAACTGTACATGCGGCGTGCTTACGCATGGGATCACGACGTGTTAAGAGAAATCTGGATGATAAAACTTGATTATCAACAAGTAATTTGAATGGTCTAATTTCATTGTTTCGAATGCTAAGTTCACTCTGTCTAGTCTCAATTCAAGCGTCAAGTGTCGAGTCATTATCCGAATGCGAAAGACACATCCTAGGACAATTATGATGACATATGCTCGAGTCATATATTAGTTGCAGATGAGATGTCTTTTAACCCAACAAGCAAGCGTCGGTTAAAGTCGCTGTTTCTGTCCTAAAACCTATTTACTTCACGTCCTTGACTAAGGAATAAGCAAAGTTCCCATGGAGGTAAGTTGTGCAGTTGTCATCTTTTACCAGGAGCAAAAATTGTCTTCATCAAGACCCAAAATTGTCTTCATTAGTGTGGTAAGATTGATTGAATGATGGACGAAACTCACATCATGTCAAGGCTTCCTTCTCTTTCGCGTGGAATCTACTTCTTCCAACGTGCTTTCTGTCCAGGCATTCTCAAGAGTATGATAGCTTCCTAACTACGCCCGGGTGTTGCAACTTAGGGAAAAAGGAGTGTGAAAATGTATGCATCGTCGATCCAATTCATAAGAGTTTAAGTTCTTCAAAAGTTAGATCATCTGGCATGCTATGACGATATTAATCGAAAGTTCGAGTCTTGACACTTCTTACCGTGGCACTATTTGTTTATCGTTTTCTATTTTAATCTTATGCTAATTGTAGATCAGATGTCTCGTAACCCAACAAGCGAAGTATTGGTTAAAGTTGCTGTTTCGGTCCTAAAACGTAATTACTTCACGTCCTTGACGAAGAAACAAGCGAGTTAAACATAGACGCAAGTTGAGCAGTTGTCATCCTCACCAAGAGCAAAAACTGTCTTCATTAGGGTAGTATTATTGATTGAATGAGGTACGAAACTCTCATTGTGTCAAGGCTTTCTTCTCTTTTGCGTGGAATCTACTTCTTCCAACGTGCCTTCTGTCGAGGCATTCTCGAGAGTTCAATAACTTCCTAAATCCGCTCGGGTGTCGCGACTTGGAGCGCAAAGAAGTATGAAATGTATGCATCGTCGGGTCCACTTCTTAAAAGCTTGAGTTCCTGAGAAGTTAGCTTGTCTGGCATGTTATGATGATATGAATCGAACGTTCGAGTCTAGGCACTTCTTATTGTGGTACTGTCTGTTTATCATTTTCCAAACACACATTCCCGTTATCTATTTTAATGTGTTTATATCCATATCCCGTGTCCCGTATGCTAGTTAAGAAGTGCGTAATGGATAGATCACGTCTAAACATGCATTGAAAATCATTTCCTTTTTCTTGTATAGGATGTTTCCTCCAGAAAGATCTGGAAAAGGGAAAAAGTTTCAGCCTGGAAAGAACTCAGTCAATGAAGTAAATAATCTCGTTTATTCAAGAAACCTCATGTGCATCAACTTAGGACTTACAATCGATTGAAATCACTCAGCAGCAACATCAGCCTTCACTGCTTAAGCCTTTCTATATAAGCATATACTATTCAAATCCATATATCTTTCCGATTGAAACAGATAGAAGTATGCAATACGTAGCTTCTATTTGTAGCCATTTGTACTTTTATCCACCTACAATTTATGCGAGCATCAACAATTTTTTCTAAGGGACTTCTCACATGAATCAGCCAAGACGACAGCTAGCAAAGATCGGATCCAATTCAGGACTCATACTAGGAGGCCAGAGGCTGCTGCTTCTCGCTGCGATCGAATCCGTTGTATGGTTTCTTGGATTTGGAATTTTCCTTTAGGACCAATGCCCAAGTGATGGTTTCTAAGCACAAGGTGATTGCGCCTAGCCCGGAGAGAAAGAGAACGTAGCCGAGTTTCCATGCCTTGGCAGGGCGCAACATCTCCAGCCCTTTGAACACATTGATGATGCCGAGAACGATGATGGCATACCCAATTCCGTGGTGGTATACGTTCCAGTAGACCCGGTACTTGTAATCCTTTTTCGGCCTCAGGAAAAAGGCGAACATCTGCCCTCCGAACATCACGGAGAAAATTTGTTACCACATTATCATTTGACATAGGACACAATAACCTCTGACTGTATTAATGATTGTGTATGAAGAGCGAAATTCGAAGTGGTACCTGCAGTGTTGCGATACAGAAAAGTACTATGCCGATTATCCGGTGCGACGTGTACTCGATGCCTTTAGACTTGGCCCCGAGATCGAGGCCTATTGCCCAGCCGGTCACCCCGATGACATATGAAGAAAATTGACAGATGACGTGAAGATAGAACCAGAATGGATTGGCGAACCTCAGAGACCTTAAGTATCTCGCGATGATTGCGCCTACCGGGAACAGAATTCCCCAGCTGATCGCGTTCAGGAGTCCGTGGATCTGCTTATCAATCACCATATATACTAATTTTAAGGTTATGTCATAACGTTTGTGCATAATTTATTCGCCAACAATGTGTAAGATAGAACAAGAAAAAGACTTCGAGAGAGACTCGTACCCTTTTACGTTGCAGATTAGAGTTCTCTCCACTGTTGCTGCTGCTCTGCCCTTGCGGCAAATCAAGCTTGCCCTTAGAGTTCAAGTTTGCAGCCCGGAGCTCATGCATTACCGGCATTCCGTCAACCACCGAGCTCCCGACCTGCCAAACCTGATTCAAGACAACCGTCTCCTTCGGAAGCCTGACTGTTGAACATTGTGACTACACTATTTTTATACTCGGCTTCCACCTTCGAGACCTTGTATGCAATCTCTCCTTCCTCAACCTTCTTGTACGAAACCAACTTGAAAGTCCTCACAGCCATAGACCCATTCGCTTCCTTGTGAGCAATCAAAGCTTGGGCGCCAATCATCCCGCTTCCATTAGGATTTATGCCCCACGCGACCCATCCGTCGGGTCTTGCGGGTGGAGCCAAGTACGCAATGTTGATAGAAGATTCAGCAGGGTTGTAGTTCAATGCAAGTAAGCACTTAAATGCGGGAGGTCGGTACAATGCTGGTAGTATCGATTCCCGCTGAATTTCTGCGAGGAACACTGAAGCGACTGTATCAGTCTAAAATTTAGTAATAGAATGAGTAAACTCAGTGTGAGGGAGGGCATTAGCGATGCCATTAATCTGCTACGAGGCGGCGAGACACCGGAAATAGGGCGAGGAAGACGAAAGCAGGCGCTGGTTTAGCAAATAAAGGTTGATGAACAAACAACATGGCCACGCTTATATAGTGTGAACTAGATGCAGAAGCTCCAATAGAAGAGGAAGCTTGGCTTGCCTCTTTCAAGGTGCGATTGATCAATCAGAGACTTCACAGTTACCTACTTCATCAACGTCCCACCAAACTATCGACATCCTTTGGTTAAAGAATCTTGATTTCAATTACCATCTCTTTGTTCATTGCAAGTCAAGATTGGAAGAGTTCTGGTGACAAAAGAGAGAGTGTCGATCTACCAACCGTCAATCGCTTCTTCAGCATTGTAACTCAGCAGAACACCAGATTCATCAGTGATTAGATAGAACTAATTTGGTAAATTCAGGTTCAGTCTTCTAGTAACCTCACCCCACGATGATGGGACCCGAACATGATGTCCCTGTTTGGAGCGTTGCGATAAAATTAAAGATAAAAAGTCTATCTAGAGAAATCTTTGGGTATGATAATACACCTTTCCAGGAGACTAAGCAACAAATTACTAAATGTTAATACTAATGGAAAACTTCAAATTATGTTTGTTGCAACACATTGTATCATAAAAAACCCTAAACTTGCCTATTATAACAAAAATACTCCAAACCTTTTTGTTGTGTCATAAAAATCCCGAATTTATACCAGTATGACAAATATGCCTCGAATAAAATTGAAATAGAAAGCATATACATCACATATGTGAAAGTTTGGGGTTTTCCGTGACACCAACAAAAGTTGGGAGTATTTGTATTATAGTGACAAGTTTAGGATTTTTGGTAACACAAAATAAAGTTTAGGGGATTTAGTGTCCCATTGTGAGCAGTTTTTAATTTTTTGTGGTATTTACAAATAACTAGTGCTTTTCCTTTGGTATTACCATCAATAACATGGTATATTGGATTCCTCAAGGTTACTAATTTCTTGTCATTTGGATTTTAGGTACTTTAAAAACACATTGTTCCTATTGGCTCAATCCAAATCAAAATAGACATAATTTTGTGGGAAGAATGACACTAAAAGTGCCAAAAGTATATATAGTACTCACTTTAGTGTCAAAAGTTTTTATTTTTTTCACATTACTTAAGTGTCAACTCGGTTGGGTTTGCCGGAAATATGACGTGGCCAAATTTTATTAATTTCTCAGTTCTAGTGGCTTACCAACGTGTACAATCAGCATATAAACCCTATAAGATGTTGTCAAAAAGTTGTAAATATTGATGTTTGAGTGCCAAATTTTATTTAAATTGATCATTTCTATACCGATCAGCAATCACTTCAATGCCAAGTACGCCATGTGAAAATGTCACGTGGATTGTATATTTTAAATAAAATGCCAAGTCATATAAATTTTATAATTATAAAAGCCACATATTATTTTTTGCTAGAACTTCTCGCCGTTGGCAATTGAGTGATCGTTTTTTCTTCGATTTAGCATTTGAGTGATCCGTCAAATATCATTTGGCACTAAAGTGACCGCTGTACATATTTTTTTTTGACATTTTTAGTATTCTTTTACCTAATTTTGTGAATATTGTATTTTCAATCATATAAAGAAGACTTGGCACGCGGGTATTGGCTTGCATGCTGGATAATTTTGTATTTTTTTTTTTTGGTCGGAAAACGAAACTATTATATACGATCAGCAAAAGAGCAGGAGTTCGCCACTTCAGTACAGATTAAATTGAAAAGAGCAGGGGGTGGGGAGTTAGCCCAGTTCGCCGAGAGTAGATGATGGGCTTGGGCCTTTGCGGCCCAGTCGGCCACAAAGTTCATCTCCCTTCGACAGTAACTTATCCACAGGCTAGGGAAACGAAAGAGCTTCGCCGCCGCTTCCGCGAAGAGGGCTCTGTGCATCCATGGAATACGATTGGGATCGTTGAAAGCTTCTACCGCAGATTGACAGTCGGATTCAAGTAGGATCTGTTGTTGATTCCATCCTTTGTCAAGCAGATATTGGATTGCTTGATTTATGGCCTGTATCTCCATTTGCAGGGGGGAGACCGAGGAGGTGTGACTCGCATAGCCACCCAGCAGCTTACCAGTGGAGTCTCGACACACACAAGCAACAAAACTTTGGAGCAAAGCCATGCTGAAGGAAGTGTCGACATTGACCTTAAATACGCCCGGATCGGGGGGACGCCAGCATTGATACAAAGGACGACAGCGAGGGTTGTGCGGCGATCTGGAGTCTAATCGAGCAGAAAGGTTTGCAGTAATGCCTCCTTGGTCATCTATATCAAAAGCTCGGTGGCGGGTGTTAATTGGGCGCTGTTTTTGCATACTCTGGTTTAAGCAGCTCTCGTAGCAGTTTCGGTAGGATTGGGTGAAAGCTAGGGCAGCAGCAACAACTTGGTCTGGATTGGGGATCCGTCGACGAAAAACGAAATGGTTCCTGGCTTTCCAGATGTGCCACAAAACAGCAACTGTAATTGCTAGATCCTGTAAGTCTCTGACCTCATCTAATAATTGTAGTAGCCAGGCATCAAAGCGGTGAGTTTGCAAGTTATGAACTGTGAAAGGCATTTGCTGGTTGGACCAGACCTGAGTAGTCCAAGGGCAATGTAAAAAGATATGTTCCGTAGACTTTGGTACTAGGGAACGACTGCTGTGTTTACATAAGCGACATAGTGGATCCGAGAGGACATGGCGATTGTATAGGTTTTCAGCAATGGCTAGTGCATTCTGGCATAGAGACCATAAAAATATGCGTAGCTTGGGAGTAGTCAGCACCTACCAGATGTTTGTCCAGAGTCTTCGTGGTGATTGATAGGAAGATGTAGCTTGATTGTTCTGGTCATTGCTGTGGCCTAATCTGATCTGATGATAGCCACTCTTGACGGTATAAATGCCATTTAGACATCCTTTCCAAATCAGCTTATCTTGCGTGTATTGTGGCTTAATCTAAATATTGAGTATTTCGTTTACTATGCGCTTGTCAAAGCTATCGCGTAACAGGGGAATCTTCCATAGTTGTTGTTCATGGTCGATGAAATCAGCTACTAGAGGAGGTTCATCCCTAGGGGCTGGTCCGCCAATTACTCCGGTAGGAAGCCACTTGTCCTCTCGAACCCGTATCTGCTATCCGTCTCCAACCGACCATTGCAACTGGTGGGAAATAGAATCTCGGCCAAGCAAAATGCTTTGCCATCCCCAAGAGGGTCGGGCACCTCTCTCTGCATGCCCGAAATCTTTAAAAGGGAAATAAAGCCCTTTAAAGAGCCTACTCCATAAGGAGTCAGGCTGTTGGATTAGGTGCCATGCCTGTTTGGCCAAAAGAGCTTTATTAAAAGTAACGAGGTCCTGGAATCCTAGACCACCCGCATCCTTACGGCTCTTCAGGTGTTCCCAGCTTCGCCAATGGATGCTCGACTTAGTTCCTTGAGACCGCCACCAAAATGTAGCCACCTTTTGTTCAATAGATTTGCATAGGGAGAGCGGAATCTTAAATATAGACATGGCGTATTGAGGAATAGCTTGTACCACCGCTTTGATCAAGACTTCCTTCCCGCCTTTCAAAAATAAACGTTCCTTCCAGCCATCCAGTTTGGAATTTACTTTCGCTAGAATCCAGGAAAACATTTCCTTTTTTGATTTCCCCCAGTCGGATGGGATGCCTAGGTATTTTCCGGTCTTCATCATCACTGGGACTCTTAATTCGCTAGCAAGGTTTTCCTGCAAAGCTAGAGGACAAGCACTACTGAAAGAAATGCCGGACTTATTTCGATTCACAACCTGTCCTGTGGCCAAGCAGTATTGGTTTAATATATTGGCTAGGTTTTGGCATTCTAGCAGAGTCCCTTCGATAAAGAAAATGGCGTCATCAGCGAAAAAAAGGTGAGATAAAGTGGGGCACCTGTGGTTCAGTTGAATACCTTTGAGGTTGCCCATGTCCAAAGCTTGGTGTATGAGGGTAGGGTTGAGAGGACATTCACCACTAAAATGAATAAATAGGGGGAAAGCGGGTCGCCCTGCCTTAAACCTCGCTTCATTTGAAAAGGAGGAAGATGTTCGCTATTGAATTTAATACTCAACGAAGCGGTAGTTACACACTCCATCACCCATTTTACCCAGATAGCATGGAAACCCATCCGAAGGAGATAATCTCGTAGGAAATCTCATTCTACACGATCATAGGCTTTTTGCATATTAAGTTTAAGGACAGCCTTGATCTTGCGCTTCCATTTCCTTATTCGCAGTTGATGCAGAACCTCTTGAACCAGTAAAATATTATCCTGGATTTTACGCCCACCAACAAAAGCACTTTGTTCTGTAGAGATGAGATCCGGTAGGCAAGGTTTCAAACGGTTGGCTAGGACCTTTGAGATGATTTTATAAGAAAAATTACAAAGGCTAATTGGTCTATATTGGTCTAAGCGTTCTGGGTTGGAAGTCTTTGGAATCAAAGTGATGTAGGTCGTGTTAAGTGCAGGGTTAAGCACACTCGAGGTAAAAAATTCTTGCACCAAGCTGAATAGATCATCTTGTAAAATATCCCAGTGAGCATGGTAGAACTGACCATTTAAACCGTCCGGGCCAGGAGCCTTTGTAGCTCCCAATTGAAAGGTGGCTATGCGGACTTCCTCCTTCGTTAAATCAGCCATAAGAGAGGCATTCATAGCGGCTGTAACCATTGTTGGACATTGGGCCAAGATTGGGTCGTAGTCTCGCTGTCCCACCGAGGAGTAGAGATTCCCAAAGAAAGCTTGTGTCATTTCCTTTAGAGAGTAGGGGTCCCAAACCCATTGCTGATCATCTTTTTGTAGCATGCTTATTCTGTTGTGCTGGCGTCTCTGGATGGTTGTGGCATGAAAGAAAGCAGTATTCTTGTCGCCACATTTTAGCCAGTTCACTCTAGATCTTTGGGCCCAATATTCTTCCTCTTGCTGCCACAAGTGCTGGATTTCCTTTTTTAAAGCTTCCATCCTAGATGTATCGAGTTGGGTGGATGGTTTATTCACAAGGAACTGAAGTTGTTGCTGTAGGTTAGTGAGATGTCGTTTGCTATTGGAGAATTTGGACTTGCTCCACTTTGAGAGGGCTGTCGAAACTCTTGAAAGCCGTTGTGGTAAATTTAGGAGCTGGTGTTGAGGATCTTGCCAGGCATTCCAGACTACCGAGCGACATTCTTGGTCTTGCAACCAAAAGGATTCAAAAATAAAAGCTCGCCGTCGCTTTGGTTGGGTGATAGTTGTCGTCAAAAGAAGCGGGCCGTGGTCAGAGCCTATAGGTGGAAGGGTGAAAACTTTAGCTGCCGGGAAGGTAAGTCGCCATTCCATAGAGCAGAAAGCCCTATCAAGTCTTTCTCGAATCAGAGCGTCCCCTTCTCTGTGATTGCTCCATGTAAAAAGGCATCCCTTACTCTCTAAGTCCATCAGTAAACAATCACTTAACATTTCTCTAAAAGCAGTCATACGTTGTGTAGAGGCAAGTTGTTCACCTTCTTTCTCCCAAGGGTACATGATTTCGTTGAAGTCGCCAATGCATAACCAAGGTCAAGTATTGAAATGATGAATAAGCTTCAGAACTTCCCATAACTTATGGCGTAATTGAAGAACGGCCGGCGCATGGAGGCACGTGAGGCGCATCATTGGTTCACTTGCCCCTTCCGTACAAAGACAATCCACAAAGTCTGGTGTTTGTTGGTCCACCACTAGAGAAACTAGATCTGTCCAAAAAACGGCAAGACCCCCTGCTAGTCCAATCGGGTGTTCCAAAATACTATGAGGATACCCGAGTCTTTTTTTGTATTTTCTGAAGGACTGGAGCTTGGTTTTTTATTTCCATCAAGAAGAGAACATCCGGCTGTTCGCGGGCAACCAAAAACCTTAGAGCTTGAACTGTTAGGGGATTGCCCAACCCTTGACAATTCCAACTCAGTAGCTTCATTTGTTTGTTGGTGGCTTATTAGGGCTAGCCACCAAAGCCCAACTATTTGCATTGCCGACTTCAAAAACTGGAGTCTCCATCAGGTGGGATTCATCTATCCCTTCTTTCAAAGGATTATATCGCTTCGCCTTCTTGATTGGGCCTGCTTTGGTACTTAACTTGCTGTTTCTAAGTTTTTTTGCTCTAGTCGTAGGTGCTAACCCTTCGGGTAATATTGATATGTGATTGGATACAGGTAGTGGAAGTAGCGGAGGTTGAGGAGTCACTAGATCATCAGGTTGAGGTTTCCAACTAATAGGCTTTGCCACGGTAATAGACTGACCTTCATCAGAAACCTGCATAATTTCTTTTCCTTTGTTGCATCGTGGCTATTCTGTCGGCAATTCTGTTGTGTGCACTAGGGGCGTCTCCGGGACTGATTCTTCAGCCTCACCTTGCTGCGCGAGAGGGGCATAGAAAGTAAGCCAAAACGGACTTGGTTCCCGGACCTCGGCGCGAAGCCATTGACCGTAGTACATGTTTTCCCTTGTTTCAAATTGCTGCTCATCATAGGGAATATCTTTGCAGGTCATTGCATAATGGCCAAGCTTGCCACACGAATAGCAGAAATGGGAAAGCCGTTCATATCTGAAATCTAACAAAAAATTCTTGCCCTCGAGGCGGATGAGTTGGCCCGTCTTCAGGGGTTCCAACAGGTTTATTTCAACTCGTGCGCTGCCTGTGCGAAGTAAAGTACCATCCTTACCATCAACTCTGACTTCTAGAACTTTGCCCACATGGCGAACAACTCTTCTAACCATTTCCTCTGTGCAGCGTTCCAAGGGAAGTCCAAACACTTGGACCCAAAAGGCGCAAGTAGAGAAATCATAGCATTGCATAGGCATATTCGGTGTCCAAGGTTTCAAAATTACTAATTGATTTGCAAATAGCCAAGGTCCCGAATCTAGAACTCGCTTCTTTTCTGTTTCATTTCTAAATCTAATAACATACAATCCCGCATCATGTTGGGAGATATCAACCTGGTCTGTGCGCCAAGCTTGCCGCATAGTATTTTGGAAAGATTGAAGATTAATGGAGGCATTAGAGAAAATCTTACCCGTAAGGCCGAGCTGACATTCTTCCAGTTTAGCTGCTGAAGGAGCCTCATCGCACACTTCAATACTTTGTTCTACCCACAGTCGGCCTAGGCGATGACAGAGAGCAGCGAGGCGAACCTCATTAGGGTTTTCGATAGTCTGTCCGAGAGCCGACATGGGAAGAGATCCCAGCAAACCAGTAAAAAACCAGACCCAAAACAGAGAATGCGAGTAAGTGAAATTATCCCAAATTAGAATGCCATCCGAAGAAAAATCGGACGAAATCCCCAGTTCAGTTCAGTGGGAACATAAACACTAGGGGATGCTGACCATGCCCTTGCATGCAAAAAACGATAGAATCGGAGCACTGGGAAGGAAAGGCAGAGCCCATTTGGGAAGGAAAGGTGGAGGAATGGTGCAAATGGGTTTGGGGGAAACAGAAATTCGGAGCAAAGAGGAAATAAGCCAGGGGAAACCAGCTAACGGAGGTGGACTAAGAAGGTAAAACGAAAGAGGGCGTTGAGATACCATGATTAGGGTTTAGGTTGGGCGAGAAAAGCTACCAAGCGAGGTAGATGGAGCTCGACAAAACGAAAGGAATTGAAAGTGATAATTTTGTACTTTGGGAGCATGAAATATATAGATTGAGGTCAGCGATAGCTTATCCGTCTTCATCGTTAATCTATTCAGAAAGTCACGATAAATTTCGCCTTTTCAATTATAGGTTAAGCTTTTTATTAGGAGTACGTCTCGGAGGTTCTGCGAAAAGGAATAGGATATCAATTCAACATACAATTGATCTAAATTCTTTTGCCATTGGCAATGTATTCAAAGAAATTTGACCTCCATGACAAGAAGTATGCGAAAATGGGAAAATTACCAAAAAAAAAAATCTTAAATCATTTACATTTATTTTAATTTACTCTCAAACTTTTCAATTTAGTCAATTTAGGGGCTGTTTGTTTGTGTTCCCCGGTCCGTGTTTATGAACATAATTTTTTTTTTGTTTTGGGAACAAAAAAGAACAGAAACGTTGTTGCATTTTTGTTCCAAATCTATTTTTTTGTTCCTGAGAACAAATTTGGAATTGAAACAAGAAACAAAAAAAAAAAAAAACTTGTTTCTTGTTCCTAGAACACTTTTGAGAAACAATTTTTCGCTCTCCCTATTTTTTTCTCTTTCTTTTCTTTTCTTTTCTTCTTCTTTTTCTTTGGCTGGTTTGCCGGCCTCGGCCATGGTCGGCGACCGGCCGTTGAGTGTCGCGATGCCGTCGAGGGCCGGGCGACCTCGTCGAGCACTCGGCCTCGCCCTCACCGACCTAGCGGTGGCCGGTGAGGCCAAGCCTCACCTGACACAGCGGTGGCTTGGCGAGCCGAGCCTCACCGGTGGGCTGGGCAAGCTTGGCCTCGCCGGATTTGGGCGAGCTCGAGCTCGCCCGGCCAAGGTGAGGCCGAGCCTCGCCCAACCACGATGAGGCTTGGCCTCGCCAACGGCCGGCGAGCCTCGCCATGGCCGGTGAGGCCGTCGGCCCTCGTCGGTCTGGTCGTCGGCCATTGTTGAGGCCAGAGATCGGCCAAAAGGAAGAAAGAAGAAAAAAAAAAAAAAAAAAAAGAAGAAGAAAAAAAGGAAAAATAAAATAAAAATATTTAAAAATATTAAAAATTAAAAGAAACAAAAAAAAATTACACAAGTTTACCAAACATGCTCCTGTTCTTTTACTATTCCAAGAACGAGTTTCTAAACGCGTTCTTCTTTCAAAAATTGTTTTGGTAACGAAATAGTTTTCTATTTCTGTTCCTTAGAACAATTTTTGAATAAACATTACCAAACGTACTCTTAGTCATAAACGTTTTGGCAAGATGCCTAATTCAATCATTTTGGCTAATTTTTTATTGTAAATCGTTGGCATAGACAATTTTTAATTTTTTTTGATCGTTTCTTATTTTCTTTGCTTTCTTTTTCTTTTGGGGATGGTGAGGGTATGGCTAGTGAGGGCCTCACTAGCTGCTAAGGCCCTAGGTGGCCTTGTTGGCCATGGGTGAGGCGGCCCTCCCTACATCTAGTGAGGGCCTTCACGCCCTTACCATCAAGCGGTAGGGTCGTGTGAGGCTGGCCTTACTGGCATAATGAAAAAAAAAAAGCAAAGAGAAAAGAGAAATAAAAAATAAAAAATAATAAAAAAATTATCCACATCAGTCTTTGGCCATGCCACGTAAGGCCGCCAGTGTCCACATTAGCGATCTTCACCCAAAATTGATCAGAATTTGGCAAATTGTCAAAATGTTTAATATTAAACATGTCAAATTGAAAAAAACATGTCAAATTGAAAAGTTTAAAGCTTAATTGACATAAATTCAAAAGGTTTATGATTTTTTTGATAATTTCTTTTGATAAAAACCCTAATTAACCATGAAGAGAATAGACGCTGAATTGTTTATTTCTTTATAGCATGTAAGGTCACGCTAGGGTGTGCTCCCATAAGCTTTGATCTTGCTCACCACCATCTACTTAATATTTAGACCCCGTGACCGGACTCCAAAATTTTTTCAAAAATGTTATAAATCAAAAGATTTCCCCTTTTTTTCATAACTGTCTCAAAGTTATATATATATATTTTACTTTTTTTATTGTTTGAATATTCAGGAACTAAGACCATTCCAATGCTCCTTTTCGCCATACATAAACTAAACCACTTCAACTCCATTAACAACCACTTATGAATCTTTTTTCGGATTAAACACATTATCTCAAGTTTTCAACCCCAAAGATTTGGGACCAAAAGTGATTAGCGGTGACCATTGAATAAGTTTCTTCAGCTTGAGTTGGGACCTCCAAATAATAGGGGTCAAGGTCAGCCATTGAGACGATGGGGGATAAGCTTCATCGTCAAGAGGGAAACAACCCGGATCACCAACTAAGGCCCCTAAATAACCGTTCAGTGATAAAGGAGGTAGGGTCTAAAAGAGTTGAATAGGGTCCCAAATAAGGAGAGATATTTAAAAAGCGGGTCCGATTACGCATATTCCTAATCCTAAATGGAATGAAACAGCGTAGGGATCCCATGTTAGCCCCAAGACGTTGGTCTCTAACTCGAAAAGTAAATGCCTGAGCTTGAGAAGCTTCTGACCCAGTAGGCCTGTAAAATTTAGTAGGATAAGATAGTCCTGGGGTGGGGCTATTTACAACTGGGGCTATTTACAACTAGCCAATTAAGAATTCTCAGATGTACTAGTACTATTATTTGATCAGATCATTGAATTGTTTATTTCTCTTGAAATCTCTTTCATTTTGATTTCTACACACGTCTTAACCCATGCCATACTCCTAGGAAAAGCTCGAACGACCTTCAACAAAAGGGTACCTATACCCGAAATCGACACAGGTGGGTAGGTAGAGAATACCTAGGGGCGCAAGACAACTCTCTCTACGGCGAGCGAAATGGGAACAGCCTAAACCGTGAAAACGGGGTTGTGGGAGAGTAATACAAGCGTCGTGCTGCTAGGCGAAGTAGTGGAATGCTAGGCTACTCCCATTTTGCTCGCCGCTACTATGGGAATCGCTTTTGCTTTCTTTTCCTCTGGCTACTAAGATTAACTACTTCCTCCTAAAAACGTGCATTTCCTCGAAAGTGATTGTTCTTAATCGTTTTGGTCGGCCGTTTATTTGGCCAACCCATGATTTGTGTTTTTCTCATTTTGCATGCATCCACGGAGATCATTGAGGTGCTTACCGGCCGTTACTCATTGGCTGGCGGGCGGCCGGTGACTTTCGTAGAGATGATCATGCGAGAAA
Organism: Eucalyptus cloeziana; assembly: GCA_014182715.1. Taxonomy (NCBI): domain Eukaryota; kingdom Viridiplantae; phylum Streptophyta; class Magnoliopsida; order Myrtales; family Myrtaceae; genus Eucalyptus; species Eucalyptus cloeziana. The sequence continues at coordinate 3,345,190 of CM024641.1, forward strand.
GGAGCACTAGGAAAAGAAGGAAGCCGAGAGGCGCCTTGGGAAGCATCAATCTTTATCTAACCAACGTGTAATCATGCGTTGTACTCTTTGAATATATGATTATACATGGAAGGAATGAGAGTGCTATATATTATACAAAACAAATGTCGGACCACATGGAGTTGGGGATTTGCCGGGTATTGCGGTTCAAAGTTTCGCTGTGGACCGACTTTGAAACACGGATGAGCATCTCTTTTTTTGAAAGAATCGCTTTATTGGTTGGGCTAAAGGGTGCACCGCACGCAGCCAACCGGTAGATTGGTCGCGAGCAAGAATTGCAAGAACCCGGTCATTGCGAACCCCCTTCATTTCAATTATCTTATCATTTGGATCTATGCAAGACCCATACTGTTCAATGGCTGAGATGGAATTACTCCGGATGCGTACAAAAGTTTTCGGATCGGGTTCTCTGAGCCTCGTGTTAAACTTGCTTTTCACTTTAACCAATCTGAGTTGTTTCCGGGGGAACTAATCCGGTCTTGCAAGAACCGGTTTAGAAAGAACAATGAAAAGAAAGGACGGGAAGGAAGTCAAGGTCAACGACAGATAAATCAACTTGATTTAATTGTGGCATAAATAAATGAAACGACTTAATTTAGGATAAAATTGATATATTAAGATTAATTTACAAAAGCCATATGTTAAAGCTCGCTTCCTCAACCACTGGGGGTTCGCCCTAGTGGTCACCCTTCCATCTTGGAAGGGGGAGGTTGGGGATTCAAATCCCCACCTTTTGGGGGGGGGGGGAATTGAAGTGGGAACGATTTCATTTCAGGAGTGGATTTCGACTCCCATGCCCTGCAAGGAGGCAGGGCAAAAGTCTGAGAGTGAGTGCTAGAGTAGGATTAGCGTAGGACCGACAAAAAAAAAAAGCTCGCTTCCTCAAGTAAATGTTATTATGGCATTGGTAATTTCGAACTTTTCCAATCTGTGTAGTATCAATCATAAATTTTTTTTCACCGGTTGTTACAATTTTAATCCTTTCGTCGCGTAGACGGAAGTGATGATATGGCATAGCCATTAAGTCCCCTCTTTATGTTTTTAGGTCTTCATTTTTCTAATTTTTTTATTCCATATCGGCATCTATTTGAAGCAATAGCACTTATGTAACGAAGACATGGACGTTATCTCGGCATTTTCACCCAAGTATTTTCTAGAAAGACTAGCGTGAACAAACAAATATGAAGTTCAATGAGCCGATTGCCTTAAAAAACGTCTTGGGACGACACTGCACAAAGTGAAAAAAGTTCAAGAACCATCCAATACCATTACGTCAAAGAAAACTCAAAGTGTGACAATTTGCTGAACATAAATAAGGATTTACTCATGACAGTGATAGGCCCGTTTGGGCAAAAGATCTCTTCAGTGCCATAACTTGGTACAAAGGGACACTTAAGTGCCATAACTTATGAAAGGTACACTCAAGTGTCACATTTTAAGAAAAATGGGACACCTGAGTGCCACCTCTGGCAAAGCCGGCCAGAAATCATACATGACAATTAAATATTAATATTTCTCGGCGAGGTGGCTCACCGGAGAGCTGAGTGAGCTCTAATTCACCCATAACGACGTCGTTTTGGGTGTTGGCCAAAATAGAGCTCTTAAATCGGTCAAAACAACGTTGTTTTAGCATAATTTGAATTTTAATATAATATATAAAATTAATTAAATTAAATTTAAAACAAAATAATAATATAATTTATATTTACTATAAAAAAAAAAAAAAAACGGAGGAGGAGGAGGAGGAGGAGGAGAAAAAGCGGCGGCGGGCCGAGGGTTGAGCCTTCACCGCCGTTGCCTCCCCCGTCGTCATTGGAAGGTGGGGAGAGTCGGCCGGGGTCACCGAGCCTTGGCCGACGGCCGACGGCCCCAGCCGACCGGCGGTGAGGGCTCACGTGCCCGCCTAGATTTGGGCGAGGGTCGTTGGCTAGGGTTTCGCGCCTCGGCCCCGGCCGCCTCCCTTTTAAAAAAAAAATTTAAAAAATTTAAAAAATTTAAATTTTTTTGAAAATTTTAAAAGTTTAAAAATTTTTGAAAATTTTTATTTTATTTTATAAATGTTTTAAATAAATTTAGTTTTAAATTAAATTAAATTAAATTAAATTTTATATTAATTTTTTTACCACGTTAGCACTAAAACGATGCCGTTTTACACTTGCTTCGCTGGAAAATTGACACGTCGCGTTTTGGCCGATTGTCACTCAAGTAATCCATTTTGCTCGATTTGGGCACTTAAGTATACCTTTCGTAAGTTATGGCACTTAAGTGTCTATTTTTGTCAAGTTATGGCACTCCGGGGTTCGCATGTCGGCCCGTTTGTGACGTGTTTGCTGAAGAGGGAATTTGTGCGCCAACTAGCTGAGCATCTATCCATTTCGGGCCCGTTTGGTTCAGCTTTGGGGAAATGCCCTTAGGAAAATGCAAATATCCTTGAGATAAAGAGGTTTTCTGAAATGTTACACCGTTTGGTAATTTGTAGTCTCAAATGGCATTGAAATGCAACTTTAACATAAATACCATTTGGCAAATTTTACATTACAAATGAGCTTTGCTTTTATTTTATTTTTAAAAAAAAATTTGAAGATCAAATCCAGGCGGGCTAACAGCCGGCCGACTCCAACGGCTAGATCCGGCCGTCCGGCCGCTTGAGGTCACAACCTCGGTGACTCCATCATCGCCCGGGAGCGCGACCTCGGGCGCTTGGAGGCGCAGAGGCTAGATCCGGCCTTCCGGTGGCCGGAGATCGGCCTTCGCACCGCCCGATTGGTGGCTTGAGGTCGCGCGGACCCGGGTGGCGCGACCTCGGTGACGCCGTTTAAGCTGGAGGCGCGACCTCGGCGCCCGGGGCCAAATCTGGTGGCCTCGAGGTCATGCGGACCCGGGCGGCGTCGCCCGGTTCCCCGCGCGAACCAGGTGACACCGCCTGGGTCCTCGCGACCTCAGGCGGCGTTGCTTGGTTCACGCGCGCCAGGTGACGCCGCCTGGGTCGCGGGTCGCACCACCCCCAGGCGGTGGTCACCGGGGAAGCGCGACCCTCAGGCGGCGGTGGTGGCTGCCGGAGAAGCCCAATGGGCGGGGAAGAAGAAGATGCTGGGAAGAAGAAGACGACGCCGTGAAGAAGGAAGACGAAGGTGGAGGATAAATGAACAGTGATTTTTGCATTTCCCAAATGGCGAATGCTCAATGCCGCCCTTTGAAATCGTCGACAAGCTTCTCACAGGTCTACTCTTACATCGGATACAATTTTTTTGTTGATTGGCGATTAAGTTGGAGTTGTTTATCCTAAAGTAAGTTGATATACATCTAGCACATTGGAATAATTGAGTGTGGTAGTCCAGTAATAAAAGAGTCACATCGTTTTTCATGAGGTTACAAATTCAAGTTATGTTGTGAGAGAATCACCGGTTAACTTGTGCTTTGGGCATTTATTATTTAAACGGAGAAGCTTCTTTGCTTCTAAGATGCTAGTAAGACTGCGGTAATAGGTTCATACACCTATACCGTGGGTTAGTGGATTTGTTAGTACTTTTTCACTTTCTTGTTATTTGATTTTAGGAGAATTACAATAGGTCACACTAAATTATGTCAAATTTGCGATCTCACGCTTTCTCTGGGAATATTTTTAAGTACTTTCAAAGTACCTGTACACGTCCCTATCAATTCAAGCCAAATAAAAATATACTAGATGTTGAGAATATCATATTTTTACTTAAATATATAAGACTTGGCATGCTGTGTTTGGGAGCATGAAATGAAGATATTCAGATCAGCGAAGAGGGATAGGGATATCAATTCGATAAACAACCATATTACATTCTTTCCATTTGCAGGGTAGTCAAAGAAATCATTTGAGCTTGATGAACAAAAGTATGCTGAAAATCCTAATTAACCATGGAGAGAATCGAAGATGAATTATTCATTTCTTAATAGGGCAAATACTATAAGAAAACTCCAAACTATATCCACCATAATACAAATGCCCCAAACTGTTTTTTTTAGTCACAAAAAACCATGAACTACAAATATCCTTAGTTTTTTTTTTTTTTGTGTCACGAAAATTCCCAAACTTATATAATTGTGACTTATATAAACTCTGCTTTAGTTTCATTTCAGGTATGTTCATCACACTAGTATAAGTTTGAAGTTTTTATGACAAAAAAGTTTGGGTATTCGTGTCACAATGAGTAAGTTTAAGATTTTTAGTAATGTAAAAAAAAATTCGAGGTATTTATGTCACAATAGACATAATTTGGATTTTTTTTTGTTGTTTTAGCCCTTCTTAATAACACCAACAAATATTAGGAGCAACCGAACAGAAAAATTAATGATCGAGAATAACTTGAAAGATTCCCTATGGCCCAGAAGGGGTATGTTTACCGCCCGGCCTAGATAGACTTCCTTAAACAGAAATCTTGCTCACCGTCATCTTTTCGATATTCCTTCCTCCTGAAAACGTGCATTTAGTTAGTTAGTCTCCAATTTAGACATTACTATCTTCAAACTTCGAAATCAAAAAAACCATCACTTAGAAAATGTGAAATCGATTCCTTTTGTATCCCCTACAATCACTTCTCTCAAAAGTGATAGTTCTTAATCGTTATGTTGGCGGTTTATTTGGTCAACCCACCTTTTGTGTTTTCTCATTTCTAATGCATGTATAGAGGTAGCACTCACCGTTGCTCATCGGGTGGGCATTGGCGTCTCTTGGAGAGATGATCGTATCAGATGAAAGGCCCAGGAAAAGAAGGAAGACGAGAGAGGCCTTAGGAAGCATCAAGCGTTCTCTTAACTGTTGTGTGGTTGCACAATGTATACCGATATAGAAGGAACGATAGTGCTATATATAACAATGTCGACAACATTGAGTTGAGGATGAGCCATGTATTTGGGTCCATACGTTTCCCCGCCAACCCACTTTGAAAGCAGTGCATTGTACATATGAAGTCCCTCGTTTCATTATGTAAGATTATGACTAGAGTCTCTCTTCCACCGTTTCTGCGAAGGTCGTGTTTTGTTGGCATGAGTTGTCGCCCGCTTCATTTGTACAACGTACTAAGCTCGTGTATTGTTGATGACAATTAGTTGTCTATTTGGGGAAAACTATAGAAGTGTGCAAAACGGACCGTCCGAACTGGGAATCGCCTAGACCAGACCGGATGGGATTGGCCTGTTTGGTTCTATTCCTGTGAGTGTTAATCTGGTTCTCAATTTCTAAAAGTGAAATCAGTGTTCAGGCGGTCCGGTTCTTGGTTCCAAGGGGGAACCAGATCGGACCGAACCAGATCACCTAAATATATTTTTTCATTTTATTATTTCTTCAAAAAAATTAATTAAATATGAACTATACACTATCTTGGTCCAATTCCAAGTAGTGGGAAAAAAAGTAATGGGAAAAAAGTGGTGGGAAAAAAAAGTGATAAGTTCCATTGGATTGAACTGGAACCGGAACCGGATTGAACTGGAAACTGGTCACCTTAGAAAACTATCAAAACAGCCCGAAACCTAATATATTGATACAAATTCTATTCTAAACTTTTCAATTGTATTTAATTTAGTTTTAAACATTTTCACGTTAGTACCAATTGAGTTCATTAGTCCAATTTAGGTTGGAAACTGTTGATTTGGACGTCGACAATATTTCATGGTACGGTTGATGCTAAAGTGGACCTTATTTTTATAATTTCTATATAATTTTTTGAATTTTTCATTGATTTTTACTTTTCGTTTCCCATTTTTTTCTTCTCTTTTACTTCTTTTGTTTTTTTAACTCCGGGCAAGGACCGTGGCACTAGCCGTGCCACATAAAATAGTCGTTGTCCATGTTAGTAATTTCAAATCTAAATTGTCGGGACTCAATTAGTACAAATATGAAAAGAGTTTATGATTAAAAGCCTTAGCACTGAATTGGTACCAAATTTATCACTATTATGATACTTTTCCCTGATACTTAAGGGATTAAGTAGAATTAGCTTGATCAATTCAAATTCTATCTTCCAGTTTAACCTCAACCTATGATCGGATTGTGCTCTTGATAAAACATCAAAGTTACGATGAAATAAAAGATCAAAATATTTAATCCAGAGAGGTTTATGGATATACTAAGGCCCCTTTCCAGGAGATTAATCAACCAATACTTTTGCATTACAATCAGTGCCATTGATTAGTTTTTCAAGATTTTTACTTTCGTGTCCTCGGACTTTAAGAAGTCACGCTAAATAAAAAAAAAAAATCGAGATCTTACGCTTTCTCTAAGAAAACTTTTAGGTCCTTTCGCAACATGCTGTTCCTCTCAGCTCAAGCCAAATAAAAATTTACAAATTGTTGCGAATACCATACTTTCACTCAAATGGATAAGACTCGGCATGCGGTGGCTGGCTTGCATGGTGGATAGCGCAGCACTTGGGGAGCGGGAAATAGAAATATTGAGGCTTGCATTAGCTCATGGATCTTCACCGGCAGTTAATACAGAAAGTCATGATATATGATGCGTTTTTAACTACTAGGTTGAGCTTTTCATTAGGAGTACTTTTTTGAGACGTGGCGAAAAGGCATAGCGATATCGATTCAACACACAATTGATCTAAATTCTTTTGCCATTGGCAGTTTATTCAAGGAAATAATTTGAGGTCCATCAACAGGAAAATGTGGGACCATGGAGAGGATCGAAAGTGAATTACATTTGCATTGTCTCCATAAAACACCAAAGAAAATTAGGAGCAATCGAACAGAAAATTTAATAGTCGTGGATCATTTGAAAGCTCACGGTGGAGTATATCCTGAACCGGCAGTTGGGGGTCTCCTTTTTTCAACACCAATCTTGCTCACCGCCATCACCCCGGATCTGCTTCCTCCTGAAAACAAGCGTCTATTTAGTCTCCAACTCAGACATTATCGTCTTCAAACTTTGATATCTAAAAGAACATAACTTTTGAAACCGGTCTCTTTTGCACCCCGAAAGCAGACAGTTCTTAATCTTTACGTCGGCTGTTTATCTGTTCAGCCCATGATTTGCATTTCCTCATTCGCGCATGCATCTATAGAGGTTGAAGTGCTTACCGTTGCTCACCGGACGGGCAGCTGCAGCGACCTTTGAAGAGATGATCACGTGAGATGAAAGGGCTAGGAAAAGAAGGAAGACGAGATAGGCCTTGTGAAGCATCATTCTCTCTCTTGGAATGTATGATTCTACGATTACCGTGTGTACATACATAAAATCAGTGAGAGTGCTATATATAACAATGTCGACCCAGTGGAGTTGACGATCAGCCGTGCATTGTGGTTCAGACGTTACCCCCGCCAACCTGACTTTGAAAACGTGGATGGGCATCATTTCGAAAGATAGTGCATTGGTCATATAGCCTGACTTTGAAAACATGGATGGGCATCATTTCGAAAGATAGTGCATTGGTCATATAGCCTGACTTTGAAAACATGGATGGGCATCATTTTGAAAGATAGTGTATTGGTCATATAAAGTCTCTCTCTCTGCCAAACTGACTTTGAAAACATGGATGGGCATCATTTCGAAAGATAGTGCATTGTTCATATAAAGTCTCTCTCTGACTAGGGTGCATTACGTCGTGACAGACACGGTAGGTTGATTGTGAGTGACAATCCCATGTATTTGATGTATGTTCGCCAAATTCATGCTAAACGTCAAATCATTTTGATCTCGCTTAAGGCCCACACTATTTAATGATTAAAAAAAAGGGCCTAACATACCCTGAGAGCATATAAATTTTTTTCGATCGAGTGCTCTAACCAATTCGATGTTATTGGTGTGAGCTGACTTGGTCTTGCAAGAACAAATTCAGAAAAGAAAATGAAAAGTTGGAAGTCAAGGTAGCCGGTAAATAAATCAACTTAAATTTTTTTTTTGGTAACCGAAGATCCACCGGGCCCGCCTTTCGGTTACGCTAATCGGCAACCCAGGGCCCGCCTTTGAACTTAATTTTATTGTGGCATAAATAGAAAAAAATCAACTTAATTATAGGTTAACCTTCATATATTAAGATTAATTTACTCCTATATTTAAGCTTGCTCCCTCATACATTTAGAGAAAAGGTGATTATGGCATCGGTGTCCTAGCATTTTTTATTTGTGCGATGTCGTCCACGTATTTTTTTTTTTTTTTTTTCTAATTGAGCCCTTGGACAGGTTCAATTGCTGTTCTTCGGCCAGATGTTTGGATTGAAGTGTTGATGTGGAGTAAAATGACCATTAAGTGCTTAAGCGGCAACAACGTATTGTCAATATGGCTTTTACAAATTTAGAAAGTTAAAAGAAACCTGAAGTTAACTTTTAGGGAAAATTAAAAAAAAAAAAAAAGTCTTAAACTTATTACACTTTTATCAATTGAGTCATAAACTTTTTAAATTTTGCCAATTGAGTTCTAAATTTTTTTACGTTTTGATAATTGAGTTGATCTAACGAATTTTGATTGGAAATCATTGACATTGATGCTGATTATTCTACGTGACATGGCCAGCACTAACGTAGCTAATTTTTTTGAATTTTTTGAATTTTTATTTTATTTTATTTCCCTTTATTATTATTATTATTATTATTATTATTATTATTATTATTATTATTATTATTATTATTATTATTATTATTATTATTATTATTATATATTTTTACTGTGGCCAGCTTGGTGGCAGGGGGCAAGGCCACCTTGCCTAGCTTTGGGTGAGGCTAGCCTTGCTCGTGGCTGTGATGACCTCACTTGTGGTTGGTGAGGATTTGACGACTCTTGCCGACCATAGTAAAAATAAGTAAAGAAGTAAAAGAGAAAAATATAAAATATAAAAAAGTAATAAAAACGTTAATGTCAGGGTTAATCATACCACGTATGATAACCATGTCCATATAAGTGATTTTTAGGTAAAAATTGACTGGATAGATTCAATTGGAAAAATATGAAAATATTTAGGATTCAATTGGTAAAATTAAAATGTTTATAACTAAATTAACAAAACTGTAATAGGTTTAGGATTTTTTTGGTAATTTTTGCTAATTCTTCTCAATAGAAAAAAAATTGAAAACAAATAAAAAAATGCAACAATCGATGATGGCGGACATGACGAGGAGGATGGCAGAAACGGCGCGGGGGGCCATGGAATTCAGCCACCCGCCTACGAGGACGGAGATAAGCTACATGTCAATTCGAACCTGCCTGAGTACATCTGCCCAATCCTCTCTGAGTCCGAGTGTCTTCATTTGGCAACTATCTAAAACGATAACACTCATGTAATGCAAATCTGGATGTCATCTCAGCCCTTCCGTCCAAGTATATAATGGAAGGACGAGCATGAACAAACAAATACGAAGTTCAATGACCCAGTTGCATAAAAGAAGTCTCAAGGACTACACCGCACAAATTAAAAAAAGTTGAAAAACCCTCCATGCCATTATCCCCCCCAAAAAAAAAAAAAAAAAAAAAAAATCCCATTGAATGTGGCAATTTGCTAATATGGATAAGGATTAACTCTGGCGACAGTCAAAGGTTCATTTGCGGTTTGTTTGTTGAAAAGGGAATTCGTGCGCCGACTGGTTGGGCATCTATGCATTCCGAAATCACTAACAAGCTTCTCATAGGCTTACTCTTACATCGGATTTAGTTTTCTTGTTCAGGGGAGGTCAAGTTGGAACTGTTTATCCTAGAGATTGTGCTTCTTAAGTGATGCGATGAATCGAACAAATTGGAACCATTGAGTGCGGTAATTCAGTGATAAAGGATTCATATTGTTTTTATGAGATCAGAAATTAGAGTTAAGTTATGAGCGAATCTCTGATGAGCTTGTGTCTTGGGCATCTAGTATATAAACTTCTCTTCTAAGACATCAGTAGGACGGTGGTAATGGGTTCATACACCTATACCATGAGTCTGTGGGTTCGTTAATACTTTTTCACTATCTTTATCTACTTTGAAGAGAATTACAAGAGGTCACGCTAAATTAGATCATATTTGAGATGTCTCACTTTCTTTGGAAAACTTCTAAGTAGTTTCAAAATATATTATTCTTATCAGTGCAACCCCAACAAGAATATACAAATTGTTGTGAATATCGCGTTTTTTCACATATAAAGATAAATTTTGGCATGTGGTGATTAGGAACATGAAATAAAGATATTGAGATTCGGCGAAAAGGCATAGGTATGTCAATTCGATAAACAATCTTTTTACATTCTTTCATTTGCAAGGTATTAAAAGAAAATCAATGGAGCTCCATGAACAAAGTATGTAGAAAACCCTAATTAACCATGGGGAGTATATAAAGGGAATTATTCATTTCTTAGTAACACCAACATCTCGTAGGAGCAATCGAACAGAAAAACTTATAACTGAGAATCAACTGAGTGGCGGTGTGCATGGCTCAACCCCCTTTGGACCACTCCCAGGATGACTTCCACAAACAGAAATCTTGCTTACCGCCATCTTTTCGATATTGCTTCCTTCTGAAAACGAGCAGTTAGTTGGTTAGTCTCCAATTGAGACATTACTATCTTCAAACTTCGAACTCAAAAAGAACATTTGCAAAATGTGAAATCAATTTGTTTTCTATCCCCATTAATCGCTTCTCTCAAAGCCGATTGTTCTAAATCGTTATCCAATCAACCTATGTTTTGTGTGCATGTATGATGACAGTGCTCACCGTTGCTCATCGGGCGGGCGTTGACGCCTCTTGAAGAGATGATCATGTTAGGTGAAAGGACTAGGAAAAGAATGAAGACGAGAGAGGCCTTGGGAAGCATCATTCTTTCACTAACTGATGTGTGGTCGTACGATGTATTTTTTTGAATTTATGATTATACATAGAAGGAACGAGAGTGCTATATATAACAGTGTCGACCACATGGAGTCAAAGTCATGCCGTGTATTGGGGTTCAAAAGTTTCGTCTCTGCCCTGACTTCAAAGTTATGCCGTCTATTGTGGTTCAAAAGTCTTGCCACTGACCTCACAAAGTCTCTCCTCGTTTTACCACGGGAGTCTTTGACGTGCCTCTCTCGGACCAAAATGTCCATTCCACATGAAGGACCAGTAAATTGGTTGCGACTTGCGAGCAAGAATTGCGCGTATCGGGTGCATGGGAGTCCACGTCATCCCTATTATCAGATCATTTAGATCCCACAAAAAGCCAACATTATTTAATGGTTGAGATGGAATGAGTTCACGTACTTCGAGCACGTCCAGGAGCCATTCGATTGGGTCCTCCGACGCTAGTGTTAAGCCTGCTTCTCACTTCAACTAATCGAGTTGTTTTCGGTGTGAGATGACCTGGTCATGCAAGAGCAATTTTAGAAAAGGAAATGAAAGGAAGGACGAGAGGAAGTCAAGGTCAATGGTAGATATATCAACTTGATTTTATTGTGGCATAAATAAAAAAATCAACTTAATTTTAGGCTATTTATTTTGTAAAAAATAAATTATTTGAAAATTATTTTCTTAAAAAGATTGCTTATATCACTTTTAAATTTAAAAGAACGAAAATATTTAGACATAAATTGTCATTGACAATGAAACAATTTTTATTAACTAATTATTTCAAATTATATTAGCGATTATTCTCAGGAAAAGATTTTTTAAATTATTCATTTTCCATTAAACAAACACACCCTTAGGATCTTTACCAAAAAAAAAAAAACACACCCTCAAGATAAAATTAATATGTTAAGATTAATCTACGAAAGTAATGTACTAAGGCTCACTTCCCGAAGAAAACGTGGTTATGGCATTGGCATTCCTGAGCTTTTTCGATTTGTAAATGATTGTTTCTAAACCATTTTTTTACAAGTAGGTCAAAATATGTTCGGTTGTTGTAATGTTTGTCCTTCCGTCATGTTTGGACATATATACTGATATGGCAATTAAATAGTCATTACCGTCGCCGCCACCGGTGGTCATTAGTGGGAGGTGGCGGTTGTTGGTGCCAGTCAGTCGGTTGGCCAGCCAGCTGGCGGCAGCGTCAATTGTCATATGCGGTGGGTGCGGCAGCCGGCGGCAACGGTGGCCGGCAATGGCGACGGCGGCCGGCTGCCGGCCACCCGGTGAGTAGTGGCCTCAATGGTCATTGGCGGTGGGCCATGGCGGGTGGTAGCGGCGGTGACGGCGGCCGGCCGATGGTTGATTGGTGGGAGGGCGGTGGGAGGCGGTTGGTTGACGAGCGATGGGCAACGGGTGACGGCGGGAGGTAGGTGGTGGCGGTGATGACGGCGCCTGTCCAGTGGCAATGGCCGGACAGCCGGGGCAACGATGAAGGAAGGGGCATCAAGGAAGAAGAAAATAAAAAAATAACTTATTTCTAGAAATTGTTTCCGGGAATAAAAAACCTACTTTTTTTTTTACTTCTTGTTTATGTTCAAAATCTATTCTCCAGCCATTTTTCTATTCCAGGGAATAGAAAAATCAATTGACGTTACCAAACGAATTTCTGTTCTTTTTTTGTTTCGGGGAACAAAAAAACAGAAATTGGGAGGAATAGAAACGTTATCAAACATGGCCTAAGTCTCCATTCAGACATTGTTATCTTCAAACTTCAAATTCAAAAAGAACATCATTTGCAAAATGTGAAGTCATTTCTTTTCTATCCCCTATAATCGCTTCTGTCAAAGCTGATTGTTCTTAATCGTTATCCAATCAACCCATGTTTTGTGTGCATGTATAACGACAATGCTCACTGTTGCTCATTGGGCAGGCGTCGACACCTCTTGAAGAGTTAATCGTGTTATGTGAAAGGACTAAGAAAAGAAGGAAGACGAGAGACGCCTTGGGAAGCATCATCCCTTCACTAACTGATGTGTGGTCGTACGATGTACTCTTTGAATTTATGATTATACATAAAAGGAACGAGAGTGCTATGTATAACGAGACTGCTATGTATAACAATGTCTACCGCATGAAGGAAAAGTTATGCCGTGTATTGGGGTTCAAAAGTCAAAAGTCTCGTCTCTGACCTGACTTCAAAGTCATGGCGTGTATTAGGGTTCAAAAGTAAAGTCTCGCCACTGACCTCACAAAGTCCCTCCTCGTTTAAATTTGACGAGCCTCTCTTGGACCAAAATGTCCATTCCACATGACAGACTAGTCAACTAGTTGCGACTTGCGAGCAAGAATTGCGGGTATCGGGTACAGGGTGTTAAGGACTTGCACTATCACCTAGGGAGATGAATATATTATTATAAACAATTAAAGTCGAATTTAAAACAACCAAGCTCAATAACATGAAAGAACAAAGTTTGATGAAAACCTTTGCAGTGATCAGATTTTGTGCAACGTTTAATGAAGAACTACGCAATGATCAGACTTTACTATGTGCAATAAACATAATAAATGAGAGATTAAAGGATAGAGAAAATTGCACATAACAATTATAGTGGTTCAGTTTTTGCAAGCCTACATCCACTCTCTTGTGCTATAGTCTATTGGCCGGATTCCACCATGAAGAACCAATCAGAGGTTATAAGATTTGAAATCTAAACACTCAATGTTGGAAGATACGCAAGAATATTCCAAAGTATCATTGAAGATCAATTATGAATCGTATCTAATCGGATACAAATTGTAATATATTTAGTTACTTGTTTTGTACATACTTTATACTATAACAATAGGACAATGTACATTGAATCAATGCAGTGAATACAGAGGAAAATTTCTACAATTTCTTTCTCCAGAATTCCTCTCTCTCAACTTCTTACATGGTATCAGAGCCGTTCTGGTTCTGACTTTGCTTCCGCGTTCTTTTTCTCTGGATTGCCTTCTGCGATCTTCTGTTCTTGGTTGTTGATCCACTTGCAAACCAGAACAGCATCCGGCAGGAATTCTTGCGTCCTAGTTACTTGTCAATCTGCAAAACATAAAGTTATTGCAGAATTCTGAGTTATCATGGCAAATCCACAATCACATACCTCACTCAACGAAGATAGTCCGGCGCCCCATACTTCGCCAACTCCGAACCCAACAATCATCAATCCAGTGGGCGATCAACAATCAAGCCAAATTGAGCAACACAATCCGGCTCAGACACAACACACACTTTGGCAACACAATCCGGCTCAGTTCAATCCAGGGCTACCGTTCTCTGGCTATCCTTATCCATGGATGCCGTACCCATGGATTCCTGGATCAAATCTAGATACATCACCGCCGGGCTACCAAAGTGTGCAGACTGATGGAGGCCTACCAACCAATGCTGGGGCAGGCTCAACCATTGGCCTTGAGCAGACGGGCGGACCAGGTAATTCGAATCAGGGACAGAATACAACCAATGCGGGGTTCCCAACAGGGTTTATGCCTTTTCCATTTGCGGCCGCCATGGGTCGCCTAGAACCCGGCGACGCGCTGTATGTTTCCAACGCCGACGGCCCAGAATTGAAGCTCATCAGCAACCCTCTCACAGGGTCAGCAAATTACTCAAATTGGGCGCGTGAGTTCCGCCGAGCCCTCATAACCAAAGATAAGGAGGGATTCATCGACGGAACCATTCCGGTTCCAATTGATGAGAAATTAGGGCGACATTGGAAAAAATGCAATCGGTTGGTAAGAACATGGATAGGAAATTGTATAAACCCGAAATAGTCACGCGGACGCCTCCCACGTAAGATTCAAAAGTTTTTTGGGACAATATACGAGAGATGTATGGAAAACTAGATCGGGCAAGGATTTTCTCACTACATCAAGCACTTTCCGAACTAAAGCAGGGAAACACATCCGTAACGACGTGCTTCAACAAACTTTCAGCTCTCTGGAACGAGCTAGAGGTAGTGGAAGAGAAAATCGATGGACCCAAAGCAATTCTCCAGCAATACAAGGCGATTAAAGACAGAGAAAAAGCGACTCGCTTTTTGCTCATTCTTAACGAATCTTACCTCCATTTCAGGTCACAGATACTTGCCATGGAACCTGCGCCTTCGATCGGCCGTATATTCCAGCTTGCTGTGCAAGAGGAAAGCCAAAGGCTCGCCTCAACAGAAGGGAAAGGGGTAGAAACCCTAGCTCTAGCCGCACGAATCGAAAAGGGATTGCGAACCCTAGAGAGGAGAGAAGGTGTGGCGCTAGGGTTCCCGATTGAATCAAAGCCTTTTAAGGGGGGATCTTCGGACGGCCACGATCGCGCGTCTCGATCGGACAGCTCACGATGGGCGCACAATCCTTCAGATCTGGACGGTGGAGATTTCCCTGCCATTAAAGCATCCAACGGTGGGAATTATGGGCCAAATTCAAAAAATAAGGGAAAATTGTATTGTGAATTTTGCAAACGGCCTCATCACACGGTTGAAAATTGCTGGAAATTGCATGGTAGACCTGGAGAAAGAAAAGGCAAGGAAATATCAGCAGCGGCATATCAGATCACGGGAAAGGTCGATGCAAATCAACCTATCACTCATGGTGAATATGAGCAATTGATGCAGGCACTGCAAAAATTAGAGGTTCAAAAAAGGGGGAGCAGCTTTACAGGTATTTCTTCATGTCTGATAAACAATATATCAAGAAACACTTGGATTGTTGATTCTGGAGCCAGTGATCATATTGCATGTGAGAAGAAATTATTTACTGCTATTAATGAAGAACTAGATAGCCCTATTGTAGTACAATTGCCAAATGGCAACGTTACTCATGTCACTATAACTGGGACAATCTATCTTAGTTCTCAAATTGTTCTCACAAATGTCCTATATATTCCTGAGTTCCAATTCAACCTTATATCTGTGTCTAGAGCCTGTAAGGAGAATTCGTGTCAAGTCTCCTTCAATGCCGATAGTTGTCAATTTCGGGCCCTTTCGATTGGGAAACCGATGGGATGGGGTAATCTATCAGAAGGACTATTTTTCTGGAGAAGTTCGGCCAAGCATCTAGATCAATTTCCTTGTAATAAGCAATCATTGTGTAATTCGATTACCAATGATAAAAATTTCATTTTTCATTCTCGAATAGGTCATAGTTCTTTATTTCCCTATTCTCAATGTCACATTTGCCCTCTTGCAAAGCAATCGCGTACTTCTTTTCCCATAAGCGACAGTCGTGCGGCTGATGTTTTTTCTTTACTTCATATTGATGTCTGGGGACCATACCATACCATAAATCATGATGGTTCTCGATTCTTTCTTACCATTGTGGATGATCATTCAAGGGCTACATGGATTTTTCTCATGCAATCCAAAAGTCAAGTCTTGTCACACTTAAGAACCTTTCTTTCCTTGTCAAAGACTCAATTCGAAAAAACTATCAAAAAAATTAGATCAGACAATGGGAAAGAATTTTTTAATCATGAGTGCACGACTTTATTATCATCCCAAGGGATTCTACATGAGAGTTCATGTACTTATACGCCACAACAGAATGGAATAGTGGAGAGGAAGCATCGCCACTTATTGGAAGTTGCCCGGTCTTTAAAGTTCCAGGCTTCCATTCCAGATATTTTTTGGGGAGATCGTATTTTGACGCAGCATATTTGATCAACCGTATGCCGACCAAGGTTCTTAACGGCCGAAGCCCCTTCGAGCTTCTTTTTGGGAAGAAACCTGATCTTCATCATCTAAGGATTTTTGGGTGCTTATGCTATGCTTCTATAGTAGGACCTAAGGATAAAATGGGTCCACGAGCTCGTCAGTGCATTTTCATGGGGTATCCTACTTTACAGAAAGGGTATCGCATGTTTGATCCTTCTACAGGTGATTTTTTTGTTAGTCGAGATGTTCAGTTCCACGAAACCTCTTTTCCTTTTGCTGCCCAGGAATCAAGCAAAGATAGAGTGGGACACTCTCTTGATCATCATATCGAAGACTCTGTTCATGATCCGGGCTATGTTGTATATCCATATTCAGATAATACAAATATTCATCCTATATCTACTACAGCCCCAACACCTTTGGGAGTGGACACGGATCAGCACTTGGATACAGGAACCTTTTTAGAATCACCTGTTGTGGATCCTCCAGTGACTCAGTCATCTCCCACGGAGCCTCCAGCAACCCAAACACCTTCTGACGATATTCATCCTGCACGTTCGGACGAGCCACCCGTCCACCAACTTGGACTAAAGATTACATATGTGGAGTCGAAATCCGGGTATTTTTTTCCCAATGTCTTCTTATGTTTCTTTTGATCGCTTATCCAAAGAACATAGATGTTGCATTACCCGCATTTCTGAAGAACGCGAGCCTTTGAGTTATGATGAGGCAAGTAAAGATCAGCGTTGGCAGAATGCTATGAAAGCAAAGTTGCAGGCACTAATGGATAATCAGACATGGGAACTCGTCCGTTTACCTCCGCATCGCAAACCAATTGGATGCAAATGGGTTTACAAGATAAAATATCGAGCTGATGGTTCGGTTGAAAGATACAAAGCCAAGTTGGTCGCAAAGGGCTTCACACGAGAGAAGGATTTGATTATCATGAGACCTTCTCTCCTGTGGCTAAAGATGTTACAGTCCAATCCTTCCTCATCAGAGCAAAGATATCAGGACCGGCCTTTACATCAGATGGATGTTCACAATGCCTTCCTTCATGGAGATCTGGATGAGGAGATTTATATGGACATTCCACAGGGTTTACGGAGACAGGGGGAGAATAAAGTATGTCGTCTCCGCAAATCCCTATATGGGCTTAAGCAGGCATCCAGACAATGGTATGCAAAATTTTCTGAATCTTTGATATATACTGGGTTTCAACAGAGCAAATTTGATTATGCTGTTTTCACATGGACTAAAGGTACGTCATCTATATACTTAATGATATGTGTAGATGATATACTGATTATGGGCAAATTTGAGATAGCCATTAAGGGTTTCAAGCAATTCTTGCATTCTACCTTTCATATTAAAGATCTAGGTTTGCCAAAGTATTTTCTTGGAATAGAAATTGCTCGATCAGATCAAGGAATATCCCTCAGTCAAAGGAAATTTGCCTTGGAAATTATATTAGAAGCAGGATTGTCAGGATGTAAGCTCGCTGTAATTCCAATTAAGCAGAACATCAAGCTAACCACAGCAGATTATGATACCGGAATCTCTCAAGATGATGATCCTATACTAAGAGATCCAATGAGTTATCGAAATTGGTTGGGAAGCTCATATATTTGACTATGACTCGGCCCGGATATTACTTTTGCTGTTCAAACTCTCGCCGCCCATGCACAATCCCAAGCAGTCTCACATGAATGCTGCACTCAAAGTGGTGAAATATTTGAAGAAATGTCCTGGACTTGGGATCCTTCTATCCAAGAAATGTGATATGAGAATGACAGCATATTGTGATGCGATTATGCAACCCGTCCGATGAGTAGGAGGTCCATAACTGGTTTCTCAGTATTAAGTTTGGGGATTCTTTACTTTCATGGAAAACAAAGAAGCAACCGACTGTTTCATTATCCTCAGCAGAGGCGAATATCGAGCCATGGCAAAGACCACGTGTGAGATAGTATGGCTACGTGGATTACTTCGTGATCTTGGAGTACAAGTTCAAGGGCCAACGAAATTGTTTTGTGACAATGATGCAGCCCTCAAACTTGCTTCAAACCCAATCGTTCATGAAAGAACGAAACACATAGAAGTAGATTGCCATTTCACACGAGAAAAAATCTAGGAAGGGATAATCGAAACGCTGGAGATTCGAACAGAAGAACAACCAGCAGACTTTTTCACCAAACCTTTATGTCAAAGTCAGCACGCGTATCTCCTAAGCAAGCTAGGCTTCTTAGATATCTACAAGCCACCAGCTTGAGGGGGAGTGTTGGAAGATACGCAAGAATATTCCAAAGTATCATTGAAGATCAATTATGAATCGTATCTAATCGGATACAAATTGTAATATATTTAGTTACTTGTTTTGTACATACTTTATACTATAACAATAGGACAATGTACATTGATTCAATGCAGTGAATGCAGAGGAAAATTTCTACAATTTCTTTCTCCAGAATTCCTCTCTCTCAACTTCTTACACTCAAGCTCTTGTGTATAACTCCTCATATACTCTCAACCTCAAAATAATTACGCAATGATGCTCACATAGACGAATGTATTTGATCTCAGAACACTCTTTAGACTTTGGAATTGTAAGCTTCGATTCTCTCGTGTTGCATTTTTCCTTTCAGCTTTGAGACCTCCTTTTATACTCCTCCCTGTCCAAACTGACTGTTGAATATATCTCCCACATGATTATCCAGCCAATCTACTTGTTGGCTTGGATCTTGCTTAGAAGATCTTATTGCTTCAAGGATGCTGAGAATAAAGCTTTCCGTAGATTCTGTTGCCCATACAACAGTTTGGGTTTTCAGAAGTCGAGTGCTTCAAGGATGCCGAGAATATTTTGTCTCATTCCAAGAAAGCTGAATTTCTCGATAGACATTTGAAAGACTTTTCCTTAGAACTCCTTATATATAAGGCAAGAAATCCAATCAATCACCATTAGCAGTTACATGAGGATATTATCTCCTTCCTAGCGGTTTGACAAAGTAGATAAGGAAGGAAATAATTAAGCAATGACTTGATATCATCTGATCATATCCCATCATATTTTCGACTTGAAAGATACTTATCATTAAAATCAAAGTCTTTATTCCAGATAAGTTTTGTCAATATTTAGAATCAATTTGGGAAATTTCCTCAATACAAGGGAGTCCATGTCATCCGTATTATTTGATCATTTAGATCCCATGTAAGGCCAACATTACTTAATGGCTAAGATAGAATGAGCTTACATACCTTGTGCATGTACAAGAGCTATTCGATTGGGTCCTCCGAGGCTAGTGTTAAACTTGCTTCTCATTTCAACAAATCCAAGTTGTTTTTTATGTGAGCTGACCCGGGTATGCAAGAGCAATTTTAGAAAAGGAAATGAAAAGAAAGGACAGAGAGGAAGTCAAGGTCAATGGTAGATATATCAACATGATTTTACTGCATAAATAAAAAAATCAACTTAATTTTAGACTTTGTTTACTTCGTAAAAAATAAATTATTTGAAAATCATTTTCCTAAAAAATTGTTCTCAACAATGAAAATATTTTTTGCTGATTAATTGTTTCAAGTTATACAAGCAATTATTTTTAGGAAAATATTTTTCAAATTATTCATTTTCCATCAAATAAACATACTCTTAGGATCGATATGTTAAGATTAATCTATGAAAGTCATGTACTAAAGCTCACTTCCTCAAGAAAACGTGGTTATGGCATTGGTATTCCTGAGCATTTTCGATTTGTAAATGATTGTTTCTAAACCTTTTTTTTTTGCAATTGGGTCAATAAATATGTTCAGTTGTTGTAATTAAGGGTAAGCATTGGTCCAAAGTCAACCCTGGACCGACCCTTGGATCGGCTCAACCCTACTGGTCCTGGTCCTAGAATTCCTGGATCAGTACCGTGCGAGTTGGTCCTCGGTCCTGAGAGTTTCGGATCGGTCTAACCTGGACTAACCCGACTATATATATATATATATATATATTATATCTAATATATTTATATAATTTTTTTTATATAGAGAAAACCTTAAAATAAATGGCGTCAACAACATTAAATAGCTCTTTAGTGAGGAGTTCAAGTAATTTTACATTATTTTTTAATAACTTATATTTTTAAGCTTTCAAAGCAATGTAATATATTAGTGCTAAACGATACACTTGAACCGAATTCAATGTCTTGTACTACATTTCCTACTTCGAGTAAACATCCAAACTAAGCATGCAGAACCGCACATATGCATCCACTCTTCATTCTTCGATCATTCCTCGTCGTCAGAACTTTCATATGCTAAGCCCAGCAAGCTTTTTACAGGATTTTCCGATTCAGTTTTATCCTCTACTTCTGTTGGCGTGGGATGCTTCTTCACCTGGTCAGCCTTCGATTCGGAAGTCACATGATTATTGTATATGGTGGTTGCCTGATTCGCATTTGGTGGGCTAGAAACCTTTTGCCGCTTAGGCTTGATTTCCACAACTTTCTTGAGGAGAACTTGCTGCCTGATCCCACTCTTTGGTTTTGGTTCGACACGAAGAGGCAAAGGCACGGATGCAGGAGATGAATCTGCTAAACTCGCAGCTCTGTGTCCTTCAATTAAGTAAAAAACTTGATGAAAGCACCATGACAGGGCTTCCATTCTACCTCTTTTAATGACCTCTACATCTATACGTTATCAGAACAATGACAAAGATACATGTTGACACATTTTAAAGCCAAGAATCTATGCATCAATGTCAAAAAACTATCCCAATCAAGGCTTCAAACATCAACAAAGTTGACCATCAGTTCTCTGTTCTCCCAATCAAGATCACTTAGGTGGCAACTTAATCATATTAATACAATAAAGAGTTCCTAAACAAAAATTTCAAAGCGCATGCCAGAAGAAACAATTAACCCAATATGTATACTTTGTTCCAGCATATATGACTTTGTAACTATAACAAGAAACTGGGATCGCACCACTACATTGCCTTGATATTAAACTACAATGGCCGGCCAGCAAAGAAGAGCCAAAAACATAAAAACCCCATCACACCTAGGTAGAATCATACACTATATCCCATGAAAGCCTCATACAAAGTCCAATCCCAAAGAGCACAATTATGGAAATTTTCATTGCACTATTACCATCTTTGCATAAAACCTAGATTGATCTTGTTAGCCAATATCAACAGTGAAGTACACTCCTTCAAATGCAATGAAAACCTAAGAATAAGCATCATCTTCACATTATTAACCTGGCCAATCTGGATGCTCCAACATAAATGCATCAAACTTTTACCCAAGACGCGCTGGTTCGTGCCTTACCCCCTCATCCCGGAGGGGAGGGGTTTGAAACTCCATGCCCTCATTGAGCGACTAAAGTGGAGTGCCGTGGGAGGTAGGCCCCCGCGCTAGTGCTCCCCCTGGTTTACGCCGCCGGTTGCCGGCTAGACAGTGGTTCCAAGGCATCAAAACAAAAAAAATTATATTTTAAATGTCTTTTACAGTGTCAATAGTTATAATTTACGAAAGAGAAAAATGTTTTTGTAAGGAGTACTCACGGCGTCCAAAAAGGCATAAACAGCTCCTTATGACATCTTCCTCTAGTATTCGTTCTCTTCTATTTTATTTGTCCTCTTAGTCTTCACTTTGCCAAAATCGAAAGCAACAATTTCTTCGCTCGCCACTTGACACTCACCTCACTTGCTTTGGGTCATTCATACCACTCGTCGCTCGATGCTCGCTTGGCTTGTTGCTCCCCGCTTGACATTCGATGCTCATTCTGTTCGACGCTCACCCCACTTGACCCTCATCGCTTGTCTTTCTTAGCTAACCTCACTCATCATCAAACCCATTGGGTCGGTATGGTCATCGGTTGCCCTTTCAAGGAGTACAAAAAATGAAATAAAAAATTATTGGTTAGTCGTGGGTTGACCTAGAAACCGAACCGAATCTATTGGGTCAGTCTGGTCCTCAATCACTTTTTTAAGGAGTATAAAAAATGAAATAAAAAATTATCGGTTGGTCCTGGGTTGACCCTAGAACCGAACCGAACCCATTGGGTCGGTCTGGTCCTCGGTCTTAAGCTCAATAAGGTCGGTTCTCGATCCCAAAAATTGAGGATCAGTACTGTGCGAGTTGGTCCTAGGGTTAGGGCGTGGATCAGCCCAACCCAGACCATGTTCACCCCTAGTTGTAATGTTTGTCCTTTCGTCATGTTTGGACGCATATACTGATATGGCAATTAAATAGTCGTTACCTACGTACGTGGCAGCCACGCATTGCCAACGTGGTGAATGAAGGATTGGACAAGATTGCACTTAATTGTTATTTTTTTAACATGTATTTACAATACAAGGAAGCTAATGGTTTATAGACAGATAATCGTTAGAATAAACGCAATAAAATAACTTTCATGTGTTACGGCCTTTATATATGGAAAGATAAAATCCTCTATATAAAGGAAGATAAAAGAGTTTATCGACTTTGAAAACTCTTGCTTCTCTTGCCAATAGTACAAAAATTGCTTAACTGGTCTTGATCTGATTGAGAGTAATTGTTGGAATTGCTTTATAGTTAAGAGCTATTTTCTCTCATATGCCCCCATTAGAGAGGCATTCCATTGCAAATGTCGATCTTGGTTCGTAAATAAAGGGATACCGGATAAGTACACAAGAAGTCTTAAGTCTTGTCACAAAAGTGTAATTGAGTCCTAAAATTTTGAAAAGTGTAATCAAGTTATAAAACTTGTTATCATTTTTCATTTGTCAAATTGGGTGGAGTTAATGGAAGGAGTTGATTGCGCAAACCTAATTCGACACCTTCATCTCCTTCGGAAGCCTCTCTTGGACCAACTTGGTAGATTGGTCGCGAGCAAGAATTGCATGAACCCAGTCAATGCGAACACTCTTCATTCCAATTCTTGGATCATTTGAATCTTATGTGAAGCTTATACTGTTCAATGGGCGAAATGGAACGGGTTCATGTCCTCTGGATGTGTACAAGATCTTGCACTTTCTCTGAAAATTTTTGAAGGTACTTTGAAACATGCTGTTTTTGTCAGCTCAAGCCAAACAAAAATATACAAAATGTCGCAAATATCATCCTTTCACTCAAATAGAATAGACTCGAAATGCGGTGATTGGCTTGCATGGTCGATGATGCGGCACTTGGGAAGCGGGAAATAAATATATTGAGCTTCACCGTAGCTCAGCGATCTTCACCAGTAGTTATTCATAAAATCATGGTAAAATACGCCTTTTTAACTACTAATTGTGCTTTTTATTAGGAGTACTTTTTGGAGATGTGGCAAAAAGGCATAGCGATATCCATTCAACGAACAAACCAAGCTAAATTCTTTTGCCATTGGCTGTGTATTCAAGGAAATCATTTATGCTTCATCAACAGAAGTATGTGGAAAACCCTAATTAACCATGGAGTGGATCGAAACTGAATTATATTTGTCTTGTCTCCTTAAAACACCAACGAAAATTAGGAGCAATCGAACAGAAAATTTAATAGTCGTGGATCATTTGAACGGCGGGCTTGGAACAGATTTCGAACGCCCGGGCCCGGGCGGGGATCTACTTCCATGAACACCAATCTTGCTCACCGCCATCACCCCGGATCTGCTTCCTCCTGAAAACGTGCGTCTATTTAGTCTCCAACTCGGACATTATCGTCTTCAAACCTTGATATCTAAAAGAACATAACTTTTGAAACCGATCTCTTTTGTACCCCGAAAGCAGATAGTTCTTAATCGTCATGTTGGCTGTTTATCTGTCCAGCCCATGATTTGCATTTTCTCATTCGCGCATGCATCTATAGAGGTTGAAGTGCTTAGCCTTCCTCACTGGGTGGGCAGGGGCCGCGGCGACCTTTGAAGAGATGATCACGTGAGATGAAAGGACTAGAAAAAGAAGGAAGACGAGATAGGCTTTGGGAAGCATCGTTCTTTCTCTTGGAATGTATGATTCTACGGTAACCTTGTGTACATACATAGAATCAGTGAGAGTGCTATATATAACAATGTCGACTCCAT
Source organism: Eucalyptus cloeziana (assembly GCA_014182715.1). Taxonomy (NCBI): domain Eukaryota; kingdom Viridiplantae; phylum Streptophyta; class Magnoliopsida; order Myrtales; family Myrtaceae; genus Eucalyptus; species Eucalyptus cloeziana. The sequence goes on from CM024641.1 coordinate 3,369,710, forward strand.
GGAGTTGACGATCAGCCGTGTGTAGTGGTTCAGACGTTCCCCTGGCTTTGAAAACATGGATGGGCATCATTTCGAAAGACAGTGCGTAAAGTCTCTCTTTCTCTCTCGTCTTCGCCGCCAACCTGACTTTGAAAACATGGATGGGCATCATTTCCAAAGATAGTGCGTTGTACATAGAAAGTCTCTCTCTCTTTCTGACTAAAGGGTGCATTCCGTCGTGACGGACACGGTAGATTGATTGTTGAGCGACAATCACATGTATTTGATATATGTGAGCCAACTTCATGCTAAACGTCAGATCATTTGGATCTCGCTTAAGAGCCTGATTATTACAAATTTTTTTTGATCGAGTGCTCTGACCAAGCCGAGTTGTTACTGGTGTGAGCTGACTCCGTCTTGCAAGAAAGAACTCAGAAGAGAAAATGAAAAGTTGGAAGTTAAGGTAGCCGGTGTATAAATCAACTTAATTTTATTGTGGCATAAATAGAAAAATCAACTTACTTATAGGCTAACTTTTATATATCAAGATTAATTTACCAAAGTCCTATATTAAAGCTCGCTTCCTCATACATTTAAAGAAAACGGTGATTATGGCATTGGAGTCCTTGAACATGTTCGATTGTTGTTCTTTTGCCAAATGTTTGGATGAGAATGTTGACGTGGAGTCAAATGGCGTTAAGTGCTTAAGAGGCAACATCGCATTGTCAATGTGGCTTGTACAAATTTAGAAAATTAAAAGATACATGAAGTTAATTTCAGGGAAAGTTAAACTTATAGCATTTTTACCAATTCAGTCCTAAATTTTTTAATTTTATCAATTGAATCCCAAATCATTTTAAATTTTGCCAAATTAGTCCACTCAACTAGGTTAGAAATCACTAACGTGGATGCCGGTTATCTTACGTGGCATGATTGATACTGATGTGAACAATATTTTTGAAATTTTAATTTTTTTATTTGAATTTTTATCAATTTTTATTGTTCTCTTATTTTCCCTATATTTCTTTTCTTATTTTTTTATTTCCTTCAATCTTGACAACGGAGAGCAAGGCTACCTTGCCCGGCAAGGGCCTGACAACCATTGCCAACCATAGTAAAAAAAAAAAAAAAAAAAAAAAGGTAAAGAAGGAAAAGAGAAATAAAGAAAATATCAAAAATATCAAAAACTTATCTACATAAGCGCCAATCGTGCCATGTAAGACAACTAGTATTCACACGAGATTTTCAGTAAAAATTGATTGTATTGACTCAATTAGCAAAATGTGAAAATATTTAAGACTTAACTGACAAAATTACAAGGTTTAGAACTAAGCACAATAAGTGTTGAGACCTTTTTTTTTTTTTTTTTTTTTTTGTGAATTTTCGATTTTTCTAAATAGAAAAAAATTGAAAACAAGTAAAAAAAAACATTCGACAATCGGTGATTAGAGGCGGTGGCACCAATCTAAAATGATAACACTTATGTGACGCAAATTTGGATGTCATCTCAGCAAATCCGTCCAAGTGTAAAATGGAAGGACGAGCATGAACAAACAAATACGAAGTTCTTTTTTTTTTTTTTTTTTTTTTTTTGGTTGAAAAACATACGTAGATTTCATTGATAATATTTTAGATGAGTTACATCCGAACATAAAACGTCCAAGAGACTCGATGGGGGATATTGGACCCGGTTGTCCGATAAAATGTTGTTTCTCTGGGCTTTCACAACCCAGTCAGCAGCTCCATTCGCATCTCTTCTACAATGAGTAATTTTGATGGGCTGAATTTTGGCTAAAAGGTCGTGGGCTTCACAAAGCAAAGGCCTGATTTCCCAGCTTGTCTGACCAGCAATAGCACTCTCCCAGCTCTGATCTGTGCGCGCCCTTTGCTGATCTGTAAGATGACTTATCACTTCCACTAACTCAAACTGATCTGTTTGGATTTCCCAGTTTGTGTCTTCGTGTTCTGCACTTGGGTTCTTCTCCAGCCATCTTAGGGTTTTGACCACAGCTGCGGCTTCCACTTGGATGGCCGGTTTTGCTCTCACCGATCGAGCAAACCCAGCAATCAGCGTCCTTGTATGGTCCCTGCACACTCCGGCGACGGTGGCTTCTCTGGTGTCGCTGATAAACGAGCCATCTACATTCCATTTGAAGAAACTGCGAGCTGGAGGGTTCCATTGAGTAGGTGAGTCTAATTTTTGGGCTTTTCCTTTAGTTCTTCGGGAGATGCACTTACTAATATGTTGGTGTTTGCTGAGGGCTGATTCAAGGGATTCATCGGGTTGGGTCGCTAATTTCGGAAAACAAGTTCGTTCCTTCCTCGCCAAATCTGCCAAATCAGCTGGGTAAGTAGCTCGAAGGGAATCGTTGGGTGTTGAAATTCGAGGATCCACTCCTCTATACGGCTGATTTGGTGTTGATTTATGTAGATCTGAATTTGGGGGTGTTCCCATACCAATTTCGTCCATGGGCAGAGGAGGAATAGATGTTCGCTTGTTTCCGGGAGGTTTTGGCATAATGGGCACTGGTCATCCGAAATAATCTGTCTTCGCCGAAGGTTAGCTCTTGTTGGTAAAGCATTATGACATAGTTGCCATAGGAAATGCTTGTATTTTGGTTGTGTGTTAGCCTGCCATATGCGACGCCATATTGTTTTCGGAATTTGGAAGGAGGAGGAGGCCTCATTCTGTTTTAGATTATGCTGTATGGCTTGTTGGCAATGCACTTTTAACTGTACATGTGCCTGTTTTGGTCGATGTCCATATGATTTTATCCTCCTGACTTGTTCTGCTTAGGGGAAGTGCTAGGATTTCTTCCACTGTATTCTGATCAAACAATTCCCTGATTCTAGTTTCCTTCCAAGCCATTTGGAGTTCATCCACCAATTTTGACACCATTTTAGGATCACCTCTATTCGCTGGCCCTCCAATGACACCTTTAGGTAGCCACTAATCCTCACGAATTTGAACCTTCTCACCATTGCCAATAATCGATCGGGAAGACGGTATAAGCGTATTCCTCCCAATTATTAAACTCCGCCATCCCCAAGATGGGTTACTGCCACTTGTTGCTTATAGAAGGTTCCCATTTGGATAGTATAGCCCTTTAAAGACCTTGCCCCATAGAGTTTCAGGCTACTGGAGTAATCGCCAGGCTTGCTTATCGAGCATAGCTTTGTTGAATATAATCAAGTCCCTGAATCCCAACCCACCTATTTCTTTCCTGTCCTTGAGCACTTCCCACCTTTTCCAGTGGACTCCTTTGTGCTGATCATTAGTTTTCCATAAAAAATCTGCAACTTTTCTTTCAATGGCCCGGCATATGGATAGTGGGATTTTAAAGACCGACATGACATACTGCGGGATAGCTTGTACCATTGCTTTGATCAATATTTCTTTTCTTGCTTTGGACATAAGTTTCTCTTTCCAGCCCTCTAGTTTTGCATTTACTCTCGATAAAATCCAGGTAAACATCTCCTTCTTTGATCGACCCCAGTCTAAGGGAATTCTGAGATACTTTCCTAATTTTTCAAGTTCTGGGACTCTCATCTCAGTTGCCAAGCTTTGTTTTAGGGCTAATGGGCAGTCCCTACTAAAAAATATCCCTGATTTATTTAAATTAATAGCTTGACCAGATGTGAAACAATACTGATTCAAAACAGCAGCTACGTTCTGACATTCTATAAGTTTCCCATCCATGAATAAGATAAGATCATTCGCGAACATTAGGTGGGAGAGGGTAGGGCAAGCCTTGTTAAGTTTGATCCCTCTTATGCTACGGTCATCAACAGCTTTATGCAGCAACTGGGATAGAACATTTGAAACTATAATGAAGAGATAGGGGGACAGTGGGTCATCTTGCCGTAGTCCTTGAGAGGGTTTGAAATATGGTTGAGGCTGCCCGTTCACTTTGACACCATAGGAGACTGTAGAAACACACAACATCACCCAAGAGACCCACATGTCGTGGAAGCCCATTTTTCGTATGCAAGCCTCTAAAAAATCCCACTCAACTCGATCGTAGGCTTTTTTCATATCAAGTTTAAGGATTGCCTGGAATTTCCTTCGTCGACGTCGTGTTCTCAGTTGGTGAAGCACTTCTTGCACTAGTAACACGTTGTCTTGTATTAACCTTCCTTGGACAAAGGCACTTTGTTCCATGGTAATCAGTTGGGGGAGGTATTTTTTCAGCCTGTTAGCTAGCACTTTTGATATGATTTTGTAAGCAAAATTACACAAGCTAATAGGTCTGAATTAATCCAATTGTTCTGGATTTTTGACCTTTGGGATGAGAGTAATTGTAGTTTTATTCAGTTCTGGACCGAGGTAGCCAGACTCACAAAATTGGTTAATTTCTTTATGGATATCTGAGCTGATTTCATTCCAATGGTGCTGGAAGAAAATTCCATTTAGTCCGTCCGGTCCCGTTGCTTTTAAAGCTCCCAGTTGGAAAGTGGCGAGCTTGATTTCCTCGGGTGTGAAAGCTCTGGTTAGTGTCTGGTTCATTTCTTCTGTCACCAAACATGGTAGCTGATCCAAAACTGGCTGAAAGTTTTGATCCCCTGCTGAGGTGTAAAGTTCTTTAAAGAATGCTGTGCACAGCTATCTAATCTATCTCGGGTCACGTGTCCATTCTCCATTTGGGTTTTTCAGCATAGTGATTCTATTCCTCTGTCTTATTTGCACTGTTGGTGCATAAAAAAACTTAGTATTTCTATCCCCCCATTTGAGCCATTAAATGCGGGATCGCATCCCTCAATAAATTTCCTCTTGTCACCATAACCGTTCTATCTCATCATTCGGCCATTACATTCTATTTTTATCATAATTCAACATTGGATAGTTGGTTAGTTGCTACATCTCCCTTTTAAATTTTGTATTGCCTTTCGGGCATTAGAAAACTTTTTCTTACTCCATGGATGGAGTTTCATGGTGAGTTGTTTGAGTTTACTGCACAATCCTTCTGTCTTTTCAGATAGCCCCCTCCATGTGTCCAGCATGATTTGCTCATATTCCTCATCCTCTATCGAGTAAGCTTCAAATTTAAATTCCTTTTGTTTTTTTTTTCTAATTTAGGAAATAAATCCATCAACAAGGGACTATGATCTGAGCCTACAGTCGGAAGGGCAAAGACCTTCGCTGAAGGAAATTCCACCCGCCACTCGATATTACATAATGCTCTATCCAGCCGTTCCTTCACAAACTCAGCTTCCTCTCTATTATTAGCCTAAGTATAAGCACAGCCTTTGCTATCTATATTCATCAGTCCACTATGATCTAGGAACTCCTGAAAACTTTCATTCTATAATTTCCAGTTGGTCGCTTCCCCACTTTCTCCCATATGTACAGCACCTCATTAAAGTCCCCTAAGCATACCCAGGGTTCCTGAGTGAGAGTTTGCATGGATGCTATATCAGCCCACAATCTCACCCTATCCTGGAAATCGATAGGTGCATGAATAAAAGACACTCTCATACTATGATTTATTTCCCCATTAGTGCAGCTTATATGTATGGAGTGCATAGAGCTCGATATAATAGAGATAGATACCTGGTCATTCCAGATAAGTGCCAAACCCCCAGCAATACCTCTTGGATTGATGATAAAACTGTGTTGAAATTGCAATCAACGTTGTAGTCTCTTACATACCTCCTCTTTGTTTTTTGTTTCCATTAGAAATAAAACGACGGGCCTCTCTTGAGCCACTAGGGCTCTAATAGCCTGGAATGTCAAGGGTGTGCCCAACCCTTGACAATTCCAGCTTATTATCTTCATCTGTGATTTGGTGGCTTATTAGGGCTAGCCACCAAAGCCCAATATTGTGTTTCTTCCTTCGTAAGAACTGGAGTATCCAGTAAGGTTGTTTCATCAAGGTCTGGCTTGCTTATCCCCTGTGGTTCATAGGGTGAGTATCTTTTCAACTTTTTCTGAGCGGTATGTTTCTGTCCCTTACCTTTTCTATCTGCACCATTACTAGTCAGAAAGCTCGTGCTTGTATTTTTTGGTAAAATATGCTGATCATCAGCTGGGAGAACAAAGATTGCATCTGTTTGGTGCCATTGCATCTCTTATTGGGTAGCTTCCTTTCATTTTCCACTCTCCATGGGGCTTGCATGGCCTGAGATAACACCCTTCTGTTTTTCATAGAGAACCATTTCTCCTTGACTGACTGGCATTTCAGGGGTGTTTATTTCCTCCGGTAGATCCTCCATTGTTGTCCCATAATACACATCCCAGAATGGACTGTAATTCGTTCACTTCTGCCTTCATCCAAGGGCCAAATAGCATGTCTTTTTTGTTTAGAAAGTGGTCTTTCTGATATGGGACTTCATCGCACTGCTGTGCATAATGTCCCAACCTACCACATAAGTAGCAATAATGTGGTAGTCGTTCATATCTAAAGTCGAGCCAGATTTTCTTGCCTTTATTACTGAAAATAGCTTCCGGTTTCAACGGCAAGGACATGTCAATAGCTACTCTAGCCTTCCCTATCATATAAGGCATATATCATTTTGCCTCAATCTTTGACGTGCCTCTCTTGGACCAAAATGTCCATTCCACATGACGGACCAGTAAATTAGTTGCGACTTGCCAGCAAGAATTGCGGGTATCGGGTGCATGGGGGTCCACGTCATCCCTATTATCAGATCATTTAGATCCTACAAAAAGCCAACATTATTTAATGGTTGAGATGGAATGAGTTCACGTACTTCGAGCACGTCCATGAGCTATTCGATTGGGTCCTCCGAGGCTAGCGTTAAACCTGCTTCTCACTTCAACGAATCCGAGTTGTTTTCGGTGTGAGATGACCTGGTTATGCGAGAGCAATTTTAGAAAAGTAAATGAAAGGAAAGGACGAGAGGAAGTCGAGGTCAATGGTGGATATATCAACTTGATTATATTTTGGCACAAATAAAGAAATCAACTTAATTTTAGATTCCATTTATTTTTTTAAAAGTAATTATTTGAAAATTATTTTCTTAAAGAAATTGCTTATATCACTTTTAAATTTAAATGAACAAAAATATTTAGACATAAATTGTTCTCAATAATGAAAACATTTCTTATTAACTAATTATTTCAAATTATATAAGCAATTATTTTTAGGAAAAAGATTTTTATGTTAAGATTAATCTACGAAAGTCATGTACTAAAGCTCACTTCCTCAAGAAAATGTGGTTACGGCATTGGTATTCCTGAGCTTTTTCGATTTGTAAATGATTGTTTCTAAACCTTTTTTTTACACCTGGGTCAAAATATGTTCGGTTGTCGTAATGTTTGTCCTTCCGTCATATTTGGACGGATAAACTGATATGGCAATTAAATAGTCGTTAACTACGTCTGTGGCAGCCACACATTGCCAACGTGATGTATGAAGAATTGGACAAGATGCACTTAATTGTTATTTTAATGGTTTATAGACAGACATTAGTTAGAATAAATACAATAAAATAACTTTCAGATACTGAGGCCATTATATATGGAAAGATAAAATCCCTATATAAAGGAAGATTGAAAAAGTTTATCAATTTCGGAAATTCTTGCTTCTCTAGCCAATAGTATAAAAATTGCTTAACTGGTTTTGATTTGATTGAGAGTAATTTTTAGAATTGCTTGGTTGTCGAGAGCTATTTTCCCCATTACGCCTCTGTTAGAGAGGCATTCCATTGCAAATGCCGATCTTGGTTAGTAAATAAAGGGATATTGGATAAGTACGCTAGCAGTCTTAAATCTTGTCACGAAAGTGTAATTGAGGCCTAAAATTTTCAAAAATTATAATCAAGTCTCTAAACTTATTAACATTTTTTGTTTATCAAGTTGGGTGGAGTTAATGGAAGGATTTGATTGCACAAACCTAATTCAACACCTTCATCTCCTCCGGAAGCCCGACTGTCTCGAACATGCTGAACGTCTTAATTTTACACTCGGCTTCTGCCTTGGAGACGTTGTACGCAGTCTCGCCTACCCCGACTGATTTGCACGAAAACCACCTTGAAAGTCCTCGCAGCCATTGACCAATATGCTTCCTTGTGAGCAATCGAAGTTTGCCGCCCGACCATTCTGCTTCCACTAGGATTTACAGCCCACGCGACCCATCCGTGGTTCTTGCAGTTGGAGCCAAAATAACAATGTCGTTGGAATTTCTGTAGTGTTTTAGTTCCAATGTATATAGAACTTAAAAGCAGGAGGTCGCTACAATGCTCGTAGCGTTGGTTTCTGCTGAATTTCTGTGACTGAACATTGGAGCGATTGCATCATTCCAAAGTGTGGCAATAGAATGAGAAAACTTTGTTTTGAGAGAGGGGATTAGCACTAGCATTAAACTGCTTCGAGCAACGAGAAACCAGATAAAGCGTGAGGAATACGAACAGGCAAGGTATAGCGCAAATTAAATATGCTCCAAGAGGAGAGAAATGTTGGCTTTCCTCTTTTAAGGTGTGATTAACCAATCGCAGACTTCTACCTACTTCCTACATGTTCCACCAAACCATCAACACCCTTTCGTTAAAGAATCTTCATTCATTTACTGGGATAATTCTAAATAAGGATTTCAAGTGTCCTCACTTTCTCAAAAAAGGCCAAAATAGATTTTGCGTCAAATAAGGAAAAAAAGTGGCCATATTAGTCTTAAAAAAAGGGGGTCTAACCTCATCGGCTGACCAAATCTTCTAGTCAGTAAAGAACATTTTCATCCAAAGACAATTTTTTCTTCCTTTTCTTCCCTATTTATTGCCTTGAAGATCAAATAAGGACTAAGCATTATGTTACATAAACAAAAGAAAGTATCAACCTATTCAAAGTCGAATTCTGCACAAAGTCTGGCCAAAAATGCAACAGAAAGAAATTGTCACCGACAAATTCAATATGCGTCTTCATGCTCCACACTACATTTCTCGAATGCAAAAATTTAGTGGATTTTGCCTGTGTACCTTTTATTCTTTTTCCTTTTATTTTCTTACCCACTTCTACATTTTTTTCACCGCCAGGTCTTCTCTTTGCTTCTCTTCTCTCACTTTTTTTTTTTTTTTTTTTTTGTTTAATTGTGGCCAGCAAGGGTTGACAGTGCTCATCAGCCACTGTGACAAGGGTCAGGGCCGTCGCCCAAATTTGGGGAGGCCATTGCGGCCACAGGGGAGGCTGGCCTTACCCAGACCGATAAAGAGAGTATGGAGTCATCGACCACTAAAGAATGTGCGGGAACCGATAAAAAAAAATAGAAAAATAGAGCGAACATGAATTGAGAATTTCAGAGCGAGAGAATGACAACGCAAGAATTTGGGGGCAAATTGTTGTTCAAATCAACGAGAGAGAGGGCGAGAGAGATTCGTTCCCTTGTGAAGTTAGGCACCTGATTTTCAAATAGAGCTTCAGCAACGACTCAACCAACGAATACACCTTCAGAGATAAAGCATTGACCATAGGAGAAAATGAAGGAACCGATGGAGAGAGAGCAAACAAAAATTGAAATTTTCAGAGGAAGGCCACAGAGAGTCGTTCCCTTGTGAAGCCAGATAGATGATTTTGAAATGAAAAGACCGTCTAAGCTGTAAAAATGGTCGTCGATGGCGATAGACGAAAAGAGAAGGCATTTCATCTCAGCAAAGCAAGCTAACATTTCTTTACTTCGCTCTTCATCTTCTTCATCTTGTTGGACGAAGAAGATGATGAACATGGGAGAAAAAGAAGAAAAATTGTCCTTGGACGAAAATGCCCTTTACTGGTTGGAAGATTTCGTTGATTGACAAGGTCAAACCCTTCTTTGAGATTGAGGTGGCCACTTTATGCTCTTATTTGAAATAAAATCTAATTTATAACTCTTTTTAGGAAAATGAGAATACTTTAAGCCTTTATTTGGAATTTTTCATTCATTGACCATTTATTTGTTCATTGCAAGTCGAGATTGTAAGAGTTCCAGTGACAAAAAATAAAAGAGATAGTTGATTTACCGACCATTAATTGACTCATCAACATCTTAATTTACAAGTAAAATAGATCCTTAACGGGAAAAGTTTTACAAAAGCCCTAGATCTATTGCCTTTATACAAATTTAGTCACAAACTTTTTAATTAGTCCAATTTAGTCCTAAACCATTTCATATAGGTAGTGTTGACGTGATACATTACATGGCACAGCTAGTGTTGACGTGGATATTTTTGTTATAACTTTTAATAATTTTTGGAATTCCTTCTCTTCTTTTTTTTTCATAGCCTATGCTGGTCCAACAGAGACCATGGCTAAAAAGGCAAGCATTAGTGAGGTCACTATCACTAGATTTAGCATGGTCAACCCTTGTCTAGCGAAGGGTGGCCTTGCTAGGCATTGCCTAGGCGAGGGTTGGCCTTACAGTAGTAGTAGTAGTAGTAGTACTACTACTACTACTACTACTACTACTACTATTCCTGATATTATTTAATCTACTACTACTACTACTACAAGCCTCAACATATTTAATTTTTTTTTTGGTACTTTTCCTGATATTAAATAGATTAAATAAAATTAGCTTGGTCAATTCAAACTCTACTACTACTACTACTACTACTACTACTACAAGCCTCAACATATTTAATTTTTTTTTTTTTGGTACTTTTCCTGATATTAAATAGATTAAATAAAATTAGCTTGGTCAATTCAAACTCTATCTTCTAGTTTAACCTCAACCCGTGATCGGACCTGACAATTATATCCATGTTTGCAACCCATTGTGCTCTTGGCAAAACATCAACGTTACGTTGAAATAAAAGTTCAAAATATTTTCTGGAGAGGTTTTTGGATATGATAATGCCCTTTCGATGAGACAAATTAGCCAATACTTTTGTTTTACGATCAGTACAATTGATTAGTCGACTTTTTTGAGATTTGCTGCTGCTTTGCTGCGCGGCCGCTCTTCTTCGCCGATATTAATGCAACATATTTAATTTTTTTTTGGTACTTTTCCTGATATTAAATAGATTAAATAAAATTAGCTTGGTCAATTCAAACTCTATCTTCTAGTTTAACCTCAACCTGTGATCGGACCTGACAATTATATCCATGTTTGCAACCCATTGTGCTCTTGGCAAAACATCAACGTTACGTTGAAATAAAAGTTCAAAATATTTTCTGGAGAGGTTTTTGGATATGATAATGCCCTTTCGATGAGACAAATTAGCCAATACTTTTGTTTTACGATCAGTACAATTGATTAGTCGACTTTTTTGAGATTTTTACTTTTGTGTCCTTGGACTTTAAGAAGTCACGCTAAATGAAAATTGAATTCGAGATCTTACGCTTTCTCTGAAAAACTTTGTCCGCCAAAGCCAAATAAAAATATACAAAATGTTGCAAATATCATCCTTTCACTCAAATAGACTAGACTTGACATGCGGTGTTTGGCTTGTATGGTGGATTATGCGACAATCGTGGAGCGGGAAATAAATATATTGAGGCTTGTTGTAGCTTATCGATCTTCACCGGTAGTTATTCAGAAAGTCATGATAAATTATGCTTTCTAACTACTACGTTGAGCTTCTTATTAGTACTTGTCAGAGACGTGGCGAAAAGGCATAGCGATGTCGACTCGACAAACAAACCAAACTGAGTTCTTTTGCCATTGGCTGTGTATTCTAGGAAATCATTTGAGCTACATGAACAGAAGTATGTGGGAAGCCCTAATTAACCGTGGAGAGGATCGACAGTGAATTTTATTTGTATTGTTTCCCTAAAACACCATCGAAAATGAGGAGCAATCCAACGGAAAGTTTAATAGTCGTGGATCATTTGAAAGCTTCACCAGTGCGTGTCTTCTCTAACGCCATGCCCGGATCCACTTCCACTAACACCAATCTTGCTCACCGCCATCTCTCCGGATCGGCTTCCACCTGAAAACGTGTGTTTAGTTAGTCTCCACTCAAGACATTATCGTGTTCAAACTTTGAAATCTAAAAGAACATAAATTTCGAAGTGTGAAACCGATCTCTTTTGCATCCCCTATGATCACTTTCCTCGAAAGCAGACCGTTCTTAATCATCACGTCGGCTGTTTATCCGTTCAGCCTGCGAATTGCCTTTTCTCATTTGTGCATGCATCTCTCGAGGTTGAAGTGCTTACCGTTGCTCACCGGGCGGGCGGCGGTGGCGACCTTCGAAGAGATGATCACGTAAGACAGAAGGGCTAGGAGAAGAAGGAAGACGAGATAGGCCTTGTGAAGCATCATTCTCTCTCTTGGAATGTATGATTCTGCAATAGCCGTGTGTACAGGCATTGAATCGGTGAGATTGCTATATATAACAATGTCGACCCAACGGATTTCACGAGCAGCCGTGTATTGGGGTTCAGACGTTTCGTCCCCAACCTGACTTTGAAATCCGTGCATCGTACGCATAAAGTCTCTCTCTCTCTTTTGACTAGAGGGTCCATTTCACGGACCCGGCAGGCTGATCGTGAGCGACGATTGCATGTATTTGATGTTTATGAGCCAATTTCATACTAATCGTCAAATCATTTCGATCTCACTTGAAGCCCACGATATTCAATGATTAACGAGAAATGGGCTCATATACTCCAAGCGCGCACAGTTTTTTTTTCGATTTGGTGCTTTGACTAACCGAAGTTGTTATTGGTGTGAGCTAACTCGGCCTTGCAAGAACGAACTCAGAAAAGAACAATGGAAAGAAAGTACGAGGTGGAAGTCAAGGTAGACGGTGAATAAATCAACTTAATTTTATTGTGGTATAAATTAAAGAATCAACTTAATTTTAGAATGACATTGATATATTGTGGTTTTGTTCGTTTCACAGAAAATAATTTCTAGGAAAATATTTTTCGGATTTTTCAGTGTTCGTTTCACACAAAATGAACTAGTCAAGGAAAATTTTTTTCATTATTGGAGAAAAACACCTTCAAAATTGGGGAAAATGTCTTCCACTTTTCAGATAGTGGAAAACATTTTCCATAACTTCTTCCACCTCACTTTCTTTCACTAACCATATTTTCTTTTTAAATCGAATTTTTAATTTTTCTTTTCCTTTTCTTTTTGTTCTTTTCTTTCTTTCCTTTTCGGCTTTCTTCTTCTTCCTTCACCTTAGCTGGTCGTTGGCCACGGCACGTGGCTAGTGACTAGCCACAAGCTAGCTCGAGCCTCACCCCGGGTCGGCAACACTCAAACTCACCAAATTCCGACAAGGTTGAGCCTCATTAGCCTATGGCGAGGCTCTACCTCACTGAGCTCGCCCGCCGGATTAGGTGAGGCTCAACCTCGCTGGAATCTGGTGAGCTCGAGCCTCGCTTAGCTTGGGGTGAGGCTCGAATTGGCCTGTGGAAGAGAGCTTAAGAGGAAAGAAAGAAAAGAGACAAAAGAAAAGGAAAGGAAAAAAAAAAAATAAAATAAAATAAAAATCGATTTTAAAATATAAAAAATATTGAAAATGAGTGCATACGAAAAAAGATTTTCCTTACTAAATGGTGGAAAATATTTTCTAGTTCATCTTTAAATTTCACTGAGCATCGAGAAAATATAGTTATTTTCTTGGAAAATGGGTTTTTGGAAATAATTTTTAAAAACATCACATTTTCTGCGAAATGATGAAAGCCTAAGATTACTTTACAATAGTCCTATATTAAAGCTCACTTCCTTGTACATTGAAAGAAAATGTTATAATGGCATTGGTGTTCCCAAGCATTTTTTATTTGTGCAATTATCTCTCTCTCTCTCTCTCTCTCTCTCTCTCTCTCTCTCTCTCTCTCTCTATGTATGTATGTATGTATATTTACAATGGGGTCCTAAACATGTTCGATTGTTGTCCTTTAGTCATATGCTTGGACAAAAATGTTATTCCTGAATTAGTTCCTCCTCCGTCCTTGGGGATAAACAAGGGGTAGTACAGGAATATTCACCTATCAAATGGCCGTTCAGTGCTTGCGTGGCAGCCACATATTGTCAATGTGGCTTTTACAGCTTTAGAAAATTAAAAGACACATGAAGTTAATATCACTGAACAGAAAATAATTGAAAACACAATATAACAAAGAACCTTCAACAATCGATGATGGCGGATGGCGCAGGGGGCCACGAGGTTCAGCCACCCACCCACCCACCTACAAGGACAAAGATCGGCTAGGTCAATTCGAACCTGCCTGAGTATCTCTGTCCAATTCTCTCTCAATCCGAGGATCTTCATTTCGAGGTGATTAGAGGCGGTGGCACCTATCTAAAACGATGACAATTATGTAACGCAAATATGGATGTGATCTCAGCATTTCCTTCCAAGTAAATGATGGAAGGACGAGCATGAATGTACAAATACGAAGTTCAGTTGCACAAAAAAAGTCTTAAGGACTTTACCGCGCAAATTGAAAAGTTCAAGAAAGGACTTAGAAAAGAAGGAAGACGAGAGAGGCCTTGGGAAGCATCATATGTTCTCTTTACTGTTGTGTGGTCGTACAATGTATACAGATTTAGAAGGAATGAGAGTGCTATATATAGACCACATGGAGTTGAAGAAATGTTTCTCCGTGGACCGACTTTGGAAATACGGATGAGCATCTTCTCCGAAAGAATCACTATTGGGTGAGCTTTTGACTAGCCTCTCTTGGACCAACCTGGTAGATTGGTCACGAGCAAGAACGCATGAACCCAGTCAATGCGAATGCACTTCATTCCAATTCTTGGATCATTTGAGTCTTATGTGAAACCTATACTGTTCAATGGGCGAAATGGAACGGCCTCACGTCCTCCGGATGCGTACAAGATCTTGCGCTTTCTCTAAAAAAATTTGAAGGTACTTTGGAACACGCTTTTTTGTCAGCTCAAGCCCAACAAAAATATACAAAATGTTGCGAATATCATCCTTTCACTCAAATAAAAAAATACTCGAACATGCGGTGATTGGCTTGCTGGTGGATAATGCGGCACTTGGGATGTTAAAATTATGTCTCGAGTTCGCGTTTCGTTGGATTCGTGAAAATTTACAAAAGAAAATATTAATAAAGAAGGAAGATGACGTCGAAGGAAACCAGTGTCTGTACGTGGAGCAAACAAGACCGTGGGGCCCAGATGGGCACACCTATAAAAAAAATATTATAGGAGTTTTCTTCTTTTGAATTCGCTGAAGCCCCTACACGTAGAGCCTTGCACGTGAAACAAAAGGAAATTAAAGTGGTGGGGCCCAAGGTCAAACTTTTGACCTTGGGCACACACGCATATATATATCAGAAGACCCTCTTTCTCGTGAGATGCGGCTGAATTCCTACGAAACGGAAAGAGGAGCCGCGCGTCCATGTTTCCGAAGAGCCACAAGTCTTTGAAGTCGTGCGAGGTTGAATGCGCGATAATTTTGTGCCGTGAGTTTATCTCAGAGTAAGTTGTTTATTTATAAACACTTGGATTTTGGATTAAATTGGGGCTTGGGAAACACCGAGAGAGTGTTTGGTGAGCGAGTGTGTAATCTCCTGTATCGCTTGATGCATAGTGAAATTCGCTTCTTCGCCGTGGATGTAGTCTTTTCGATCGACCACGTAAATCAGTGTCAATTTATTTTTCTTTTACTATCTATATTATTGTTCGATCGCTTGCCTATCGCAACAATTGGTATCGAAACCGGAGCTTGACTAAGTTGAAGCGAATCGATGACGACGGGAAGAAGTAAAAGTGAGAATCGACAGATTTGATGGGAAGGATTTTAGTTTACGGAAAATGCAAATTGAAGATTATCTTTATCAGATGAAACTGCACTTGCCTTTATCTGGGGAGAAACAAAAGACGATGAAGCAAGCTAATTCGGATTTGCTGGATAGACGAGCTATGGGTGTTATTCGGCTGATGTTGGCTCGTAATGTCGTGTTTAACATCTTGAAGGAAAAGACCACTGCTGATCTGATGCAAGCCCTGTCGGATATGTATGAGAAGCCCTCTGCAATCAACAAGGTCTGTTTGATGCGACGTCTGTTTAATTTGAAGATGAGCGAAGGTGCGTCAGTTGCAGATCATATCAATGAATTCAATGTGATTGTTAGTCAATTGAGTTCAGTTGAGATTGATTTTGAAGATGAGGTACATGCTTTGATTTTGCTATCCTCATTGCCTAATAGTTGGAATACTCTTTTATTCTTGTTGTTAGTAATTCGTCTGGGTCAACAAGTTTGACGTTTGATGGGGTTCGAGATTTAATTTTGAGCGAGGACATTCGTAGAAGAGAATCTAGCAAACTTGTATTTGCTGCTTTAGTTGGTGAAAATAGAGGAAGATCTATAACACGTGTGGGTAATAGTAGTACTAATATAAATAGGTGTAGTCAGTCTAGGACTGCTAATGTTGTCTGTTGGAGATGTGGCAAGAGGGGGCATCTTAGAAGGGATAGCCTTAAGCTGAAGAATGAGAAGGGTAAGGGAATTATGGTTGATTTTGCAGATAATGTTGCAGTTATAGCAGATAATGCCGATTATGTTTTATCTGTCACTGATTATTCATCGTTTGATGGATGGATTATGGATTCTGGTTGTTTTTTTCATGTCACACCAAATAGAAACTAGTTTATTACTTATTAGTGCACGGGTAGTGGTAAAGTCTAGTTAGGGAACAACGCTGAGTGCGATGTTGTGGGTGTTGGTGATGTTAAAATCAGAATGCATGATGGTATTGTGAGGACATTGACTAGAGTAAGGCATGTTCCAGAGTTGAAAAAGAACTTAATTTCCTTGGGTGCCCTAGATTCAGCTGGTTGCAGGTATTCTTCAAAAGGTGCAATTCTGAAGGTTGTATGAGGTGCCTTGGTGATAATGAAAGGAATCAAGCACTGAGGCCTGTATAAACTTCAAGGTAAGATAGTGACAAATTTCATTGCGGAGACGTTGGATGCATCTGTTCGAGAGTCTTTTAACTGCTCGAGGAAGACCTGCGTGTTTGTGCCAAGGCACAAGTTTGATGCTGATGTCAGGATCACGCAGTCAAGAGCTTTGATCGAGATGGAGACTAGTAAGTCGATCAAACATGTGCAGATTGACAATAGCATGGAGTTCTGCTCGGAGCTGGCAAATAAATTCTGCATGAAAGAGAGCATAGTAAAACACCGCACTAGTGCTAATAAATCACAACAATTTGCAGAATTGACGAGAAGAACATTACTAGAGACGGCACGTAAAATTATCTCTAGTGTTGGTATTGCCCGGGAGAATTCTAGGCGATGTGCTAAGTACGGTAAGCTACTGGTGAATAGATCCCCATCAACTACTATTGAATGGCAGACTCACAAGAAGTGTGGTCGGGTAATGTTGCTGATTATTCTATTCTTAAAATTTTTGGTTGCCCGTGTTATTTTCGAGTGAGTGATGGTAAGCTTGATTGGAGGGCAATGTGCATATTCCATGGCTATGCACAAGGTGAGTGGGGCAATCAGTTGTGGTGCCCGGATATAAATTCACCTGTTGACAGTAGAAAAGTTATCCTTGATGAGTCTCCAGTACTTTTGGTTAGGAGTGATTATAACAGTATTCAAACGGATCTGAACGGTGTTCAGCTTGAGGTGGAGTTGCGACCAGAAACTCCTGAAGTAGTGTATATAGGTACTAGCAAAGTAATCGACACAGATGGTGCTCATAGCGAGGTGGAGCCTATAGAGCCAATGGTTGCTGTAACTGTTGATATTGACAAGGTATGTATTCGATCTCCTGACAGATATGGATGCAATAATGGTTTTACTTTATTTGCGATTGAGGAGGTTGTGTCAGAAAATCCTTGCGGAGCAGTTAAAGATGCATGTGGAGTTGGTATTTTGATGAGGTCCTCGGTTATGGCGAAGTTCAAGCAAGGCTTGGACTTGGATAATATCTATAACAGTTGAGCTCATCAGGGGTGATGGGAAAGTAGCAGCAGAATTTGAACTTTTTACGAAGCGATTGCAATTTGGCTCAAACATCGAGTCAAGGTGGAGATTGTTAAAATTATGTCTCGAGTTTGAGCGTTTTGTGAAAAACGCGTTTCGCTGGATTCGTGAAAATTTACAAAAGAAAATATTAATAAAGAAGGAAGATGACGTCGAAGGAAACCAACGTCTGTACGTGGAGCAAACAAGACCGTGGGGCCCAGATGGGCACACCTATAAAATATTATGGGAGTTTTCTTCTTTTGAATTCGCTGAAGCCCCTGCACGTAGAGCCTTGCATGTGAAACAAAAGGAAATTAAAGTGGTGGGGCCCAAGGTCAAACTTTTGACCATGGGCACACACGCATATATATATCAGAAGACCCTCTTTCTCCTGAGATGCGGCTGAAACCCTACAAAACGGAAAGAGGAGCCGCACGTCCATGTTTCCGAAGAGCCGCAAGTCTTTGAAGTCGTGTGAGGTTGAATGCGCAGTAATTGTGTGTCGTGAGTTTATCTCCGAGTAAGTTATTTATTTATAAACACTTGGGTTTTGGGTTAAATTGGGGGCCGGAAACACCGAGAGAGTGTTTGAGTGAGCAGTGTGTAATCTCAGTATCGTTTTAATTTATAATGAAATTCCGCTCTTCTTCTCCCGAACGTGAGTGCTTTTCGACTAAACCACGTAAATCTGGTGTCTGATTTATTTTTCTTTTTCTATCTATATTATTGTTCGATCGCTCACTCTATCGCAACATGGGGAGCGGGAAATAAATATATTGAGCTTCATAGTAGCTTAGCGATCTTTATCAGTAGTTATTCAGAAAGTCCTGGTAATATATGCCTTTTAACTACTAGGTTGTGCTCTTTTTTAGGAGTACTTTTCGGAGATGTGGCGGAAAGGCATAGCGATATCCATTCAATAAACAAACCAAACTAAAATCTTTTGCCATTGGCAGTGTATTCAAGGAAATCATATGAGCTCCGTCAACAGAAGTACGTGGAAAACCCTACTAAACCATGGATAGGATCGAAAGTGAATTACATTTATATTGTCTCCATAAAATAGGAGCAATCGAACAGAAAATTTAATAGTCGTGGATCATTTGAAAGGTGATTGGCCCCGTTTCGTTCGGCTTTCCTAAGGGGCTTTGAGCCCCCAAAGCCTCTTGGGGAAAATATTTTGCGTTTGGTTCACATTTTTGAATCTCCATTTGCCAAATGCTAGCATTTTCGAAATGCTAGTCCAAGGTTTAATGAATTTTTTTTCTTTCCAATATTGCCCTTACTGATAATTATATTTTCCCCTTTTGCCCTCAAAAACACTGTTTGTCTTCTTCCTTGACTTGCTACTCGGGGTGAGTGACCCCGAGCTTCGCGGTGGGCGCGCGATCTGGTCGTCGGGGGCCTCGCCGAGGTCGCACGACCTCAAGCGAGGTGGCTGAGGTCGGACGACCTCGGGCGTCGCCCGGGTCGCGTGACTCAAGCACCGCCGCCCGAGGTCGAGCGAGCCGGGCAATGCCACCTAAGGCCGCGCCACCTCGGGGGCAACGTCGCTGGGTTCTTTGGACCTCGGGCGGCCTCGGTGAAGCCCCGGTCGTGCTGAGGATGTTCTTCCTTGACACGCTACTCGGCCGAGCGACCAAAGCTTCGCGGTGGGCGGTGATCTGGCCACCGAGGGGCCTTGCCTGAGGTCGTGCGACCTTAGGCGACACCTTGGGTTGCGCCCGAGGTCGAGCGACCTAGGTGACGCCACTTGAGGTCGCACGGCCTCGGGCGGCTGGGTTGCGCAACCTAGGGCGTCGCCCGAGGTCGCCGACCTCAAGTGAGGGGCGGCGATCTGGCCACCGGGGGCGTCGCTGAGGTCACGCGACCCCGGGCGACGCCTAGGTTGCGCTTGAGGTCGAGCGACCCGGGCGACGCCGCGAGGTCGTGCGGCCTCGGGTGGCTGGGTTGCGCGACCTAGGGCGTCGCCCGAGTCGCCCGACCTCCGCGAGACGCCTCCCAACGCCCCCCGCCGCCCCCGCCACCGGCCGCCTCATCACCACCACCCGGCCGCTCCCCCGCCACTAGCCTCTCCACGCGCAGCTGCATATGCTCTCCCTTTTCTTTTCTTTTCTTTTTTTCCTTTTTCTTTTCACCTCAAAATTGCTTTCAAAATACACACAAAAAATGAGTTACCAAACACATCTGCCTTCACAAAATGCCCATTCATTCAAAGATACTTTGGGGAAATGGCTTTCCATTTCCCCAAGGTTGAACCAAACGGGCTAGGGTGTCTTTTTTTCAAGATTAATTTTGCTCACCGCTATCACCCCGGATCTGCTTCCTCCTGAAAACAAGCGTCTATTTAGTCTCCAACTCAGACATTATCGTCAGGCGGGTGGGCGGCGACGATGGCTACCTTCTGCAGGGTCCCTCTTGGGTGGCCTTTTTTCAAGATTAATTTTGCTCACCGCTATCACCCCGGATCTGCTTCCTCCTGAAAACAAGCGTCTATTTAGTCTCCAACTCAGACATTATTGTCTCCAAACTTTCAATTCTAAAAGAATATAACTTTCGAAATGTGAAACTGATCTCTTTTGTACCCCGAAAGCAGACCGTTCTTAATCATCACATCGGCTGTTTATCCCTCCACCCCTCGATTCATATTGTCTTGTTTGTGCAGGCATCTATGGAGGTTGAAGTGCTTATCGTTGCTCACCAGGCAAGCGGCGACGGCGACCTTCGAACAGATGATCACGTGAGATGAAAGGGCTAGGAAAAGAAGGAAGATGAGATGGGCCTTGTGAAACATCATTCTCTCTCTTGGAATGTATGCTTCTACGATAACCGTGTGTAGATGCAGGGAATCAATGAGACTGCTATATATAACAATGTCGACGCAATGGAGTTGACGATCAGCCGTGTATTGTGGTTCAGATGTGTCGCCCCCAACCTGACGTCGAAAAGAGTGCATCGTACGCATAAAGTCTCTCCTTCTCTTTTGACTAAAGGGTCCATTACATCGTGACGGACCCGGGACGGACCGATGGGTTGACTGTGAGCGACAACTGCATATATTCCACGTATGTGAGCCAATTTCACACTAACCGTTAAATCATTTGGATCTCGTTTGATGCCCACGCTATTCAATGATTAAGAAGAAATGGGCTCATATACTCCAAGTGCATACAATTTTTATTTTTATTTTGATTGGGTGTTTTGACCGACCCGTGTTGTTATTGTTGTGAAGCTGACTTGGTCTTGCAAAAACGAACTCATAAAAGAACAATGAAAAGAAAGGACGATTTTATTGTGGTATAAATTAAAGAATCAACTTAATTTTAGAATAAAATTGATATATTCAGGTTCCATTCGTTTCACAAAAAATAACTTTTGTGAATATATTTTCTGGATTTTTTGGGCATTTGCTTTACGGAAAAGCAACTAGTTAAGGAAAACAGTTTCTCCTATTGGAAAAAATACCTTCAAAATTGGGAAAAATGTTTGCCACTTTTTAGAAAGTTGAAAATATTTTCCAGAACTTCTTCCACTTCACTTTCTTTCACCAAGCACATTTTCAATTTCTTTTTCTTTTTTTTTTCTTTTCTTTCTTTCCTTTTCAGCTTTCTTCTTCCTTGACCTTGGCCAGCCGCAGACCATGGCGGCGGCCGACGACTAGCCACAAGCTAGCTCGAGCCTTACCCCAGGCGAGCAAGGCTCGAGCTCACTAGATTCTGGCAAGGCTCCATCTCACCTGATTTGGTGAAGCAAAGCTTTTTCGCTAGATAAGGCAAGGCTCGACCTCGCCGGCT
Organism: Eucalyptus cloeziana; assembly: GCA_014182715.1. NCBI lineage: Eukaryota > Viridiplantae > Streptophyta > Magnoliopsida > Myrtales > Myrtaceae > Eucalyptus > Eucalyptus cloeziana. The sequence continues at coordinate 3,391,321 of CM024641.1, forward strand.
GCTGCCGTGGCTGGCGATTGGCCGAGGCCAAGGAAGAAGAAAGCTTAAAAGGAAAGAAAGAAAAAAAAAAAAAAGGGAAAGGAAAAAAATTTAAAAATTTAAAAATCAATTTTAAAAATATATAAAAAAAATATTGAAAATGAGTGCATACAGGAAAAGATTTTCCTTACTGAACGGAGGAAAATATTTTCTTTGAAAATCGATCGACAACAACAAAGATTGAATCCATGCCTCTGTTTGTGCGTGGTAGTCCAAGGACAAAGTCCATAGAGATATCCTCCCATGGGGCATGTGGAATCGGCAGGGGAAAATAAAAGCCAACATTAGTAGCTTGTCCCTTTCCAATTTGGCAACGTCAACACCTCATCACATGTCAATGTACATCACGTTTCAAATGAAGCCAAAAGTATTTGGCTGAGACGAGTTGTACAGTTTTGTCGCGCCCAAAATGTCCTTCACAGTGAACTTCATCAATCACCCTCTGCCGAAGAGAACAGTTTGGCACACATAAACGGTTTCTTTTGAAAAGAAAACCATCACATACAGTAAAATTAGTAAGCTTCTTTTCATGTGCATCGAGAATGATCTTGGAAAAGTAGGGGTCTTCTTGATATAACTCCTGAAAAGAATATAGAATGCATTGTAGAGAGCAAGCTCTTCTTTTGACTAAGGGCATCGGCAACCTGATTTTGAGCTCCAGCCTTATGCTTAATAATGAAAGTGAACTCCTGGATGTATTCAGCCCATTTTGCTCATCTGGAGTTAAGCTTTTGCTGTCCGAAAATATACTTGAGAGCTTCATGATCAGTATATAAAATAAACTCTCAATGAATAAGATATTGCCGCCAATACTCAAGTGTGCGAAATAATGCGTAGAATTCCAGATCATAGGTGATGTAACGAAGTTTGGCACCATTCAATTTTTCACTAATGAAGGCGATGGGTCGACCTCTTTGACTTAGAACTCCTCCTATGCCAATACCGGATGCATCACAATGCACTTCAAAAACAAGATCAAATTTAGGCAATGCAAGTACCGAGGCTATGCTCAATTTTTCTTTGATCTGTTCAAAACTTTTCTGAGCTGCATTCATCCATTCGAAAACTCCCTTCTTCATGCAAGAAGTGAGTGGGGCCGCAATGGTGCTACAATGTGCAATAAACCGTCGATAGATCGAAGCGAGGCCATGAAAACTTCGCACTTCATGCACATTTGTTGGAGTTGACCATTCTTGAATCACCTTGATCTTAGAATCATCCACCAAAATGCCATTCTTTGAAATATGAAACCCCAAGAAATTTGCGGTAACATAAAATAGTACTTGTCGAGAGCCGCATACAATCGTTCCTGCCTTAACACACATAATACTTCTTGAGGATGTTGCAAGTGCTCATTAGTAGACTTGCTAAAAATCAAGATATCATCGAAATAAACCACAACAAACTTTCCCGGAAAAGGCTTCAACACCTAAGTCATAAACCTCATGAATGTCGATGGTGCATTCGACAATCCGAATGGCGTGACTAGCCACTCATATAGCCCATCTTTCGTTTTGAATGCTGTCTTCCATTCATCTCCAGGTTTGATTCTAATTTGATGATATCCACTCTTCAAATCCAGCTTCAAGAATATAATTGCACCAAAAAGTTGATCTAAGAGATCATCAAGGCGAGGAATAGGAAATCGATACTTGATGGTGATCTTGTTGATCGCTCTACTATCGACACACATGCTCCAAGTACCATTTTTCTTAGGCGCTAAAAGAGTTGGAATGGCACACGGACTGAGGCTCTCCCTTATAAAACCCTTATTCAATAGCTCCATAACTTGTCAATGCAGTTCCTCATGTTTAGTCAGACTCATTCGATAATGAGCAAGAGTTGGCAAAGAGGCTCCGGGCATCAAGTCGATTTGATGCTGAATATCTCTCGTAGGAGGGAGACCATTGGGTAAGTCTATCAGGAAGACATCCTTGAACTCTGAAAAAGGCTAGTGAATACACCTAGAGGGGGGGTAAATAGGTGTATATAAAAAATTTCTATAGGACTTAAAAGGATATTTTTGATGGACAATAAGATAGAATTCAACTTTTAAGTGAATAAACAACTCGTAACCATAAATATGAAGTTCAGGGATAAGAGAAAATAAACACAGAGTTTATAGTAGTTCGGCTTAATCCAAGCCTACGTCCACTCTCCCGCACTGACACCCCACCGGCTGGATTTCACTAAGAATCAAAAGAGTCATTATAATATCACGTCTTTGATTCCACAGTGTAGAGACTTTGCTACACTTCCTCAAGGTCTCACAAGTATCTAATCTCTCTTTTGAGTACAGATTTCTCGCTCAACAATTGAATCAACAAAGAACAAGGAGCTTCAAACTTTGAAATTTCTCCATCACGCACACACTCGAATAACCAGAGCTTCTTCCTTATATACTCCTTCATGCCTTCATGTCCGTTGGCACTTTCCAAAGGAGTTCTTCCATCTAACTGTTGGACGGAATCAATTAGGGAGATCTTCAAGTTACTTAAGGAATGTGATGATAGCCCACTACTCCTGCTCACCTATACAATCAGGATCTAGGTTTCCATAAGTAGAACCTTCCAAGTATACCTTGCCAATTAACGAATCCAATTTATTCGTATCAAAATTAAAACGAATAAAAGATCTCAAGATGCTATCTCCAGCCGTGAGAAGCTTCTTTAGTCGCTCGAATCAAATCCTTAAATAAATACTTAATTCTTGACAAGTCTTCTTCGACAGTCTAGAAACTGTCAATGAGGGCAAACTTTAAAACTTGAATTTGATGGAAGAGTCTTCAAGTCTTTAGACTAGACTGATGGAAACGTTTTGTCAACTTCAAAACATATAAGGAAGTTTTCTCCAACAAACTCTTCCAAAAGAGGTTGAACTCAATGAGGTACGACAGAGGCAACTTCATTCTTCTCACCTGTTTTATTAAGCAAAATATACAAGATACGAGCTCCTTTCAAAGCATCCTTCATATCCTTCATTGTAAACAATGTAGGGGAGAAGGAATTCTCAACTACAGGAGTTTTCAAAGGTTCCCTACTAGGTGCCAATGTAATCTTCTTGCCTCCAAATTCAAAAGAATATGTATTTCGATAACCATCATGCATAGTCCTCCTATCAAATTGCCATGGTCGACCAAGAATAATGTGACTAGCATCCATCGGCAAAACATCACACCATATCTTGTCATAATAAACAGAACCAATGGACAGATTAACAAGGCATCGTTTTGAAGTAGTTACCTCAGCGCATTTCTTCAACCACGACATTTTATAAGGCGTAGGGTGCATTTTTAATTCCAACTTCAGCTTGTTTGCCGCTACTTCAGAAATTATATTCTCACAACAACCAGAGTCAATAATTAATTGACACACCTTTCCCATGATTGTGCAAGTAGAATGAAAAATATTAGTATGCAGCCACCTATCTCCAGTGTCATCTCGAGGAGTAAAAAAAATTTCCTCACCATAAGAAGTTCGCCAGTGTCAACATGCAATATTTGTTCATCATCCACATCTTCTTCATCATTGTTCAACTCCTCTTCAAGTGGATCCTCAGAATTCTCATTAGAATCATTATCCACAAAGAAGGCTTTACCGGCCGGTCGATTCTTGTTGATTCGACAATTGCTAGCACAATGACCCAACTCCCCACAAGAATAGCAATGTATTTCGGACATAGCAGGTTGCTTCGAAACATGGGGCTAAGTAGAAGGCTAACTAGAAGATTGCGTTGTAGCCTCAGCAACTTTAGCAGTGCTAGTGGTACTCTTAGTGGCCCGACTTGTCATGGTAGTTGATTGTTGTCTCTGAGAACAAGAGCACTCCATTTTGAGTGTCCGTTGGTGTGCATCTCCTAAGTCCCAAATGTCGAGGACTTCCAAGGCGTCTTGAATGTAAAATTGAAGACCGTTCAAGTATTTGTTAACAAGCACCTCCTCCAGGTCTTGGATATTGTTACAAATCACCAACTCATTGAATTCTTGGTGTATTGGTCCACCGTTTGCGTACCTTGTTTTAGATTTTGGTACCGTTGGTAGAGCTCTCTCTTATATCCTTTGGGAAGAAAATATTTTCAAATCTTGCCCTCCATCTTTCTCCACAAAGTGATTGGTGCTTTGCCAACGGCTTGGCAAGTTTGTTTTTCATGTCTCCACTAAGCAATCGCCTTGCCTCAGAATTGCATAGCAATGATCCCAACTCGACGATTCTCCAGAACATTTCAATGCTTAAACACCTGATTCATAAGTGTCAGCCAATCAACAATTTCATCAGGAGACTCAGTACCTGTGTTGACACCTAATCTTTTAGAAAATAAAATGAGAAAATAATAAATAAAATAAAGCATTTTGATTGTGGAGGGAGATTTTGAAAAATTTTCAAAATACAAATGTGTGATTTTGGAGCCATTTTCTTGTTGAGTGGTTGAGTGAATATGTGATATTATATCGGAAAATCTTCACCTGTGAAAAAAAAAAACAAACTTGAGCTTTTCCTCTATAAATAGAAAAGGCGAGGCTTTGATTTAGGAGGGGGCTCCTTATTTTCACTTCGTAGGGGGAAGAACTTCTTTTGGAGTTTTTCTAAGTTTTTTTTTCTTGATTTATTTTGGGGGCTCTTCATTGTTTCTTTTGAAAAAATCAAAGAAACAATACAAAAGGAAAGGAAAAGCTGTCGAGGAGAAAAGTCAATGTCAGCTAGGTCAGAGGCAGAAAAAGTGAAAGGGAGCAGAGAGTAGACTTGCAGCAGAACAAAAAAAAAAAAAAAAAAACAAGTAAAAGGAAAAGAGGAGAAGACTTATTGTTTGCCTTCTCCAAGTGTCTTCAACTGCCGTCGGCTTGCGCTCGCAAGCAACTCGCCGACTGCCGCGCTTGTGCCGTCACTCTTGCACCACAGTGATCGCTTTGCCAGCCAACCTGAGTTTACAATCATCCCGTCCGTCGCCAAAGATCCCACGAGCTCACACCATGGCCTCACCCGCGAGCTCGTGTCGCGCCTCCGCTCCCAATCGTGACGCACTCCACCAGATCCAACGCCTGCCTGCGACGCTATCCCTGCTACCGTTGCTCTTGCACCTTCCAAAAACCTCCAAAGCCCGCGATTTTGGTGGCCCGCTACCGCCCTAGCCCCCTGCGCCAGTTATCGCAGCCCCTGTGATCAGCCCAATTGCAATTCTAATGCCCGACGCCAGCAGATCCCAGAGCAGCTCGCCATCATCGCTACCCTTCGCCTGAGCATCCCTGCCGTCGCCGTTCGTGACCCCTAACGCCCACGCCAGCAACCCGCGCTGCCTCCGCACCGCTCACCACCACGTGTCCACTCTTGGTCCGCACCTACATCGGCCTCACGCTGCCGCGATCCCACGCCCTCGTTGTTCGGCAAGCCGCACCTCCGCCCGTCGCGGCACTTGCAGCACCTCCGAGCACTAGCATCGTCGCTGCCCAACGCCCGCATTCCGACCCCTTTTTTTTAAAAAAAAAATAATAATAATAAATTCAAGGTAGTTTTTTTTGTTTTTTTTTTTTTTTACTTTTACTTTTTACTTTCTTTACGTTTAGTTTATTTTACTCTTTTTATATGTTATTTTCTTTTTCTATTTATTTTGTTTGGCATTTTTAGTTTAGTTATTTAAATATTGGGTGTTAATATATGTAATTTCTGTAGGCATTATTTGCAGAGATTTTGTCCGAAATTATTGTAATTATTCATTTGATTCGAGAGACGTCGAATCATTTTTTTTTTAATTATATTAATTTTTGGGCTTTTGGTAGAATTTCAATTGTTAACTTACAATAATTATTTAATTCGGTCCGTAAGACTTCAAATCATATTTTTAATTATTTTGATTTCCTTGTTGTTATAATTAGAGTTAGAATAATCGTTAATTTGACCTATGAGACAATAGGTTATTTTTTCGATTATTTTTATCCTTTGTTGGTTGACTATGTTGATTATTTAGGTTTAATATTTCCTAATTACGCATCTTTTTTAAAAAATCAAATAAAAAATTAAAAAAAAAATCAAAATCTTGCATGAGCATGTAGGACATATAAGTTTAATAAATTAAACAAGTAGGTTTAATAAATTGACCTTTAGGATTATATTTTTAGGATTTCATCTTTAGATAATTTTTTTAAAATAATTTAGGATTGGATCTAAACAAACTTTTTTTAAAAAGAAATTTATTTAGGAAAAGTTTGCATGTTTTCATAATTTTTTTTTTTAAAAAATAAAAATAATAAAAATAGTTTTCTAAGACAAAATGGGGTTTAAATCAAATTAATCCCAAAAATGAATTATAAAATTATTCCATTTTAGATAGCTTAATTAGGGTTTTTATTAATTTCAAATTTCAATTAAAAAATACAAAAATACTAGGTGCATATTAACTAGTTTGCATAATAGGATTATTAGAATATGTTCATTAGTAAAATTAGGTCATGAGGTGCATGTCAATTAGTTTGCATAATAGGCCCATTTAATTAGAATTTGCATATTAGTAAAATTAGGTCATTTAGTTAAAAAATGCATTTTTATAAAAGAATCCTAACTCTCAAGAAAACCAAAAAAATGTTTGCTTTGTGTGATGCAATTTATCTTATTCACTGAATGTTCAATAATGGTTAAGCACCCGTGTGATCACCTTTTGACATGGTAGTAATTTTGGTTAAAATAAATCCAAGTTGCTTGCAAAAACATTTTTTTTAAATAAAAAAGAAATGGTACCTAAAGGGCATTAGAGGGTTCTAGCGTAACCAAGTCTCCGTACCCTTAGTCTCTGGTTCGTAGGAGTAAAATAAATCTTCATTTATTTTACTTAGGTGTCTAATTGACCTACCATAAATCGATTAGTGGCGACTCATAGTTAATAACCTTTTGCATGTTTAAAAATTTAGACTTAAGTTGCGATTTGGTATGGGCTTGGGAGAACCTGAGCTAAGTTTGAAAAAACTTAGCAGTCCATTAACCTAGTTTTAGGTGGTGCACCCGAAATTTAGGTCGCAACAACCTGTAAATTCTGGAACATCTTTCTTGACTTCATTTTCCCAATCTGGCTCACGAATATGTTGTAAACGATGTCGAACATGCCTTCGATCGTGAGTAGATTGAACACTCTCCGAAGAGGAAGAGTCACCATGGGAATCTTCAGTCCTGGAATGGGGTGGATAATTATTTGCTTCAGCCCTCAAACGCCGAACTTCTCGCGTCAATTCGTCAATTTGTTGTTGCATACGTTGCTGCAAATTCTCAGCGAGTGTGCGCACTTCATCGAGGGGAATGGTTCTGCCACCACGATGTCTAGCTTGTCTTGGAGGCATTGTCCTCTCCTCCAAAGCTCTAATACCAAATGATGCAAGCCAAGTTTAGGCTTTCCCAAATAGTAGGATCGGGAGAGTGACTCGCACACGAGAAAACAGGACGAACAGAAATTTTAGCACAGCACAAGCTCAAGAGAACAATCATATCTTTGTCAATACATATCGAATCGACCTGATTCCAAAGCCAAATGAACAAAGACTTATGGATCTACAATTTCTCTGTTTTGGGTTTTCTGAAATAAGCATTGTAGGATGGTCGAATTTGGGTTGGAAGTGGGTAAAAATAACGAACAGAACAGGAAAAGATAGAAACTTCGTTGGTTGCTCTTCTAGGCCTCCAAGGAAGTTGAGAGGGCACCGATTCTTCTAGATCGATGACTGCAACTCTTCAAGGATGCTGTTGGAAGATACGCAGGATACTAAAAGATATTATTGAATCAATTAAGATCATTCAATATTGATCAAGATTATTCAATATCATATCTAATCTGTATATTTTATTGTATTGCCTTTTCTTTGCACATACTTTGTACTATAATATCATATGTGTACACAGAGTAAATTAACAAGAATATACAGAAAATTTCCCCAACTCTTCTCTCTCGACTTTTCCCTTCGCTCTTCTTTCATGGTATCAGAGCAAGGAGGTCTTAAGTTCGAATCTTCCAAACCTCTATTTGCCTCCCCAATTAAAATTTTCACATTTAGTACTAGGCAAAAGACCAGACTAAACGTGAGGGGGAGCGTTAGAATATTTAAATAATAAACCATACCTTCATCTAACGGCTTAAGCTTTTAGAACAGTTAGCAGTGGTCCCACAAAATCTCACATGGTATCAGAGCTTGGTCACGCATCTATGATCCACTTCTTTTGCTTTGTTCTTTTCTTCTGGTTTTCTGATTGCTGTCGGGTGAAGCAAGCTAACCTGCAAAAAGGCATTAGCACTCCGGCGTAGGAATCAGCACCTTGAAGAATTTTTGCATTAAAACAAACGAAGGAAAAAAGGGAGAGTTTGTCTTACCATCATGGCTGATGATCAAAATCGTTTACCTGTGGATATAGCGACCTCAGAAGCACAAGATCTTGTGCATTTCATCACAGGTCAAACTAATCAGCCCACGCTGGGGCAATTTTTTCCCTGGCAAACCAATATGGGGGTGCCCACATTGGGGCCTTCCTACCAGTGGATGTTGATACCAATGTATTATGGGCCAGGGCCGGGTTCACATGCTTCGGTTTTAGGAGACCAAATTCAAGATGGCCCACCAGCCGTTAGTAGGGCAGGTCATCCAGAAGCAAGTGGAAATTCGAATGCGGGTGAAAACCCTAACGGGTCAGGCAACTCGAATTCAGGAATTCCAGGTCAATCAGCGAATCCCTACCCGGGAGTTCCACCCGGGTTTCTACCCTTTCCTTTCGCGGTCGCCATGGGTCGCCCAGAACCCGGCGACGCGCTCTATGTTTCCACTGCCAACGGACCGGAGTTGCGACTCATTGGTCACCCTCTCACAAGATTTGATAACTATTCAACCTGGGCACGCGAGTTTCGGCGGGCACTCGTCACAAAAGATAAGGGGGGCTTTATTAACGGCACTGTTCCGATTCCGACCGACGAAAAATTGAGACGACAATGGAGAAAATGTAACCATTTGGTTAGAATGTGGATAGGAAACTGCATAAGCCTAGAAATCACCGCCGGTTTACCCCCAACAGAAGATTCCAAAATCATTTGGGACAATATTAGAGAGATGTACCGGAAGTTTGATCGAGCGAAGATTTTCTCGCTGCATTAAGCTCTCGCGAATCGAAGCGAGGAAACATGCTTGTGACGGCGTGCTTCAACAAGCTGTCAGCCCTCTGGAACGAGCTGGAAGCAGCCGAAGAAAAGCTTCAAGGACCCGAGACAACCCTTCGGCAATTCAAGGAGATGAGAGACAGGGAGAAAGCTACTTGATTTTTATTGATTCTTAACAAATCATTTCTTACCTTTAGATCGCAGATATTGGCTATGGAGCCAGCACCCACACTCGGCTAGATCTTCCAACTAGCTATGCAAGAAGAAAGCTAGAGAATTTCCTCGTCGGACAGCAAGGCCAGCGAAACCTTAGCGCTGGCGGCAAGAATCGAAAGGGGGGAGAAAACCCTAGAAAAGAAAAACGATAGCGATCTGTCGCTAGGGTTCGCGGGCGAGAGGTTTGCGGGCAAAAAGCGAGGCTTTAAAGCCTCTTCGATGGACGGTCAGGATCGAGGGCAGAGATCTGACGGTCCACAAGGCATGTGATATCCGACCAATCTAAACGGCGGAGATGCATCCGGATCTAAGGGATCCAACGGCCCAAATTTTTCAAAGGCTTATGGGCAGAATTTTAAAAATAGAGGAAAGTTATTCTATGATTTTTGCAAGCGGCCCCATCACACTATTCAAAATTGCTGGAAATTACATGGCAGACCTGGAGAAAAAAAAAAAAGGGGAAAAGATGTGTCAGCAGCCGCCTCTGCCTATCAAATTACAGGATCAGCGGACTAGCCTATAACACATGGGGAATATCAGCAATTAATGCAGGCATTACAAAAATTGGATGTTCAAAAAAGGGGAAGCAGTTTCACAGGTATTTCTTATTGTCTGATAAATTCTGTATTAAGAAATGCTTGGATTATCGATTCGAGAGCCAGTGATCATATAGCATGTGATAAAGGATTATTCTCTTATATTCATGAAGAATTAAAAAATCCTATTACTGTGCAATTACCAAATGGGAATATCACTCATGTCACAACTACAGGAACAATTATTCTTAACTCCCAAACTGTTCTAAATCATGTGCTTTATGTCCCAAACTTCCAATTTAATCTCATTTTAGTGTCTAGAGCCTGTGAGGAAAATTCATGTCAAGTACTTTTCAATTCTGATACTTGTTTATTTCAGGCCCTTTCGACTGGGAAATTGATGGGTTGGGGTAATCTCTCTGAAGGATTGTTTTTCTGGAAAAGTTTGCCCAAAAATTTTCATAATTTTGCTTGTAATAAATCATTATGTAACCTGACTACCAATGATAGAAAATTCCTTTTACATTCCAGATTGGGCCATAGTTCTTCTTTTCCCTATCCTCAATGTCATGTTTGTCCGCTTGCAAAGCAGTCACGTAGTCCTTTTCCTTTAAGCCAAAGCCGTGCCAACGACATTCTTTCCTTGTTGCATATTGATATCTGGGGCCCATATCGTACACCAAATCATGATGGGTTTCGTTTTTTCCTTACTATTGTGGATGATCATTCTAGAGCCACATGGCTTTTCCTCATGCAATCTAAAGGTCAAGTCTTATCCCAATTGAGAAATTTCCTTTCTCTGTCAAAGAACCAATTCAGGAAAACTGTCCAAAGGATAAGAATAGATAATGGCAAGGAATTTTTTAATCATGAATGTGCTGTTTTATTTTCTTCACAAGGGATATTACATGAGAGCTCATGTGTATATACACCACAACAAAATGGAGTGGTGGAAAGGAAACACCGTCACCTATAAGAAGTTGCACGGGCTTTGAAATTTCAAGCCTCTGTTTCGGACAATTTCTAGGGAGATTGTGTATTAACTGCAGCTTACCTGATAAATCGTATGCCGTCTAAAATACTAGACGGACGAACTCCTTTCGAGTTACTTTTTGGGAAGAAACCAGACTTGGATCACCTGAAAATATTTGGTTGTCTATGCTAAGCTACTATTGTGGGGCCTAGGGATAAGATGGGTCTTCGAGCTCGAAGTTGTATATTCATGGGATATCCCAACTTACGAAAGGGATATAGGGTGTTTGATCCTTCTACAGGGGAATTTTCAGTCAGTAGAGATGTTGTATTCCAAGAAAATATCTTTCCATTTGCTTCTCAGAAATCAGGCACAGCTAGTAGTGGAAATTCACATATCTCTTCTATCGAGGAACCTCTTGGTGATCTTGCATATGTCTTCCTTCCCTCATTGGTCGATACAAGGACTTCTCCTACATCAAGTACCAACTTGACACCCCTAATGGAAGCTACAGATGAAAGCTCGGAGGGTGTATCTTCTTCATATTCACCTTCCACAGAAGATCCAGATACTCACGTATCTTCAGAAGATGAACCACCACGACGTTCCGGTCAAGCCACACGTCCACCTACTTGGACAAAAGACTACATATGTGGTGTCAAGAATTCTCCAGGTATTCTTTTCCCTATTTCCTCTTATGTCTCCTTCGAAAAATTATCTCTCGAACATAAATGTTGTATCACTCGCATCTCCGAAGAGCAAGAGCCGACTAGTTTTGATGAAGCAAGCAGTGATTCGCGATGGCAGAAAGCCATGGAAGCAGAATTGAAGGTCTTGATTGATAATCACACATGGGATCTTGTCACCCTTCCTTCGCATCGCAAAGCAATTGGATGCAAATGGGTATATAAGATCAAACATCGGGCAGATGGATCGATCGAACGGCACAAGGCTCGACTGGTTGCAAAGGGTTTCACACAGCGAGAGGGCTTTGACTACCATGAAACTTTTTCCCCGATAGCCAAAGATGTTACTGTCCGTTCATTTCTTTCAGTAGCAGCCTTCCAAGACTAGTCATTACATCAAATGGACATTCACAATGCTTTTTTGCATGGAGAACTTGACGAGGAGATATATATGGACGTGCCACAAGGTTTACGGAGACAGGGGGAGAATAAAGTATGTCGTCTCCGCAAATCCTTGTATGGACTTAAGTAAGCTTCCAGACAATGGAATGCAAAATTTGCCGAGTCTCTGATAGCTGCTGGTTTTCAATAGTCCAAATTCGATTATGCCGTTTTTACATGGACTCAAGGTACGTCATCTATCTACTTGATGATATACGTAGATGATATACTCATTATGGGTAACAATGAAGTAGCTATCAAAGGTTTCAAGGAATACCTACATTCCACCTTCCACATTAAAGACCTAGGTCCTCCAAAATATTTCCTTGGAATTGAAATTGCACGGTCAGACCAAGGTATCTCCCTCAATCAGAGGAAATTTGCTCTAGAAATTATTTCAGAAGCAGGTTTATCGGGATGTAAGCCAACAATGATACCTATAAAGCAAAATACCAAACTTACCACAACAGATTATGATGTTGGACTATCTCAACAAGATGATTCTGTTCTTAGGGATCCATTGGGGTATCAGAAACTTGTTGGGAAGCTCATATATTTGACCATGACCAGGCCAAATATAAGTTATGCTATGCAAACGCTCAGTCAATTTATGCACAAACCCAAGAAATCTCATATGAGCTGCACTGAAGGTGGTAAAGTACTTAAAGAAGTGTCCTGGACTTGGTATTCTTCTTGCCAAGAAGTGTGACATGAGGATGACTGCCTATTGTGATGCAGACTATGCAACTTGTCTAATGAGCAGAAGGTCCATAACAGGTTTCTGTATTAAGTTAGGGGATTCCTTACTTTCGTGGAAGATGAAGAAATAGCCAACCGTTTCATTATCCTCGGCAGAAGCAGAATATCGTGCCATGGCTAAAACCACATGTGAAATAGTGTGGTTACGAGGATTGCTTCAGGATCTTGGGGTACAAGTTGAAGGACCAACAAGGTTATTTTGCGACAATGATGCAGCTCTCAAACTTGCATCAAATCCCATTGTGCATGAAAGAACAAAACATATAGAAGTGGACTGTCATTTCACTCGGGAGAAAATTCAGCAAGGAATTATCGAGACACAAGGGATTGGAACAGAAGAACAACCAGCAGATGTCTTCACCAAACCCTTATGTCAGAGACAACATGCGTATCTCTTGAGCAAGCTAGGCGTCTTGGACATCTACAAGCCACCAGCTTGAGGGGGAGTGTTGGAAGATACGCAGGATACTAAAAGATATTATTGAATCAATTAAGATCATTCAATATCGATCAAGATTATTCAATATCATATCTAATCTATATATTTTATTTTATTGCCTTTTCTTTGCACATACTTTGTACTATAATATCATATGTGTACACAGAGTAAATTAACAAGAATATACAGAAAATTTCCCCAACTCTTCTCTCTCGACTTTTCCCTTCACTCTTCTTTCAGATGCAGATTTCGAAAAGCTCCGACTCTTCAAGGACGGAGTGAAAACTCTTCTAGGTTTTCAAGGGTATGAACTTTGCAAGGTTCACGATACTTGCTTGAAAGCAAAATTTTCATTCATCAAAAGTCATCCATCTCGTACAAGGAATTGGATGGCTTCTATCGTCAAAGAAATAAAGACAAAGCATTGAAACTAGGAAAATAGTAAAGAGAATAGAAACTAGAAACTAGTAAAAGCGTCTTCATGGCTCCCAAGGTGTCTTTCAAGCTTCCGGGATGGACTCAAGATATTGATACGGCTTCTCGGTTGAATCCACAACTTCATCGAACTTCATCGACAATCGACAACTTCATCGATAAGAGGTTTCATTGAGCTTGAATGCGGGCTGATCTTCTTGGTCGAGAGAGCTAGTCTTCAATGCGGGCTACATAAAAAAGTATGCAAAGTTTTCTTGAAATTTGGAATTATGAACTGTTGATCTCTCTAATCTCTTTAGTGCATTGGTCTTCTTTTATATTCCTCGGCATCTAAACTTCCCATTGGACAATCTTCAAGAGGATCAATTTCCAATCTAATTGTTGGACAATTGTTGAGAAGATTTATTGTTGATGTCGGTCAATCAAAATTCCCTTTATTTTGGTTACTTATACAATCAAATCTTGGTTCCCAAAATTGGAGTATTTCAACTATACAAGGTATCTTGCACTTGGGACGATCGTCAACCAAGAAAAATATCTCACATTATTGATTTATCTTGTATATATAATCTTTAGGTTGATGGTCAATCAAAATCTTCTATGTTAGGTACCCATATTTGATCACAAGTTGTCAAAAATAATTATCTTCAAGATCAGGGCAAAATTGACGTCACAAATAGTATAAGTCCTGTTTTTATATTCATAGTCACCGATTATATCTAGCTTCCTCATTATCTTATGATATCATACTTTCATTGATGGCTGCTTATATTAAGCTTTGGTAGTACTCTGCTGATATCCACTCAGCACACTGTTGATATTCATGTAGAATGCTGCTTATATCCACGTAGTAAGCCATATATAGCCATGTAATAGTCAAAATTCTGTCTTCCTGGTTATATTTGACTATTCTTCCCAATGCACTTTAACAACAATAGTATTGTAAATTCTATAGACTTAAACCCTTGTTCTTTCAATCATTTAGGATCCTTTCACTGATCATATCAAAGGTCCTTTTAAAGCGGATATTATCTGCAACACAAATGACTTTTGCATTTATCAAGATCGATATAAACCATGGATAGTTTTATTAACTTCAAAATATATTAGGAGGTTTCTCAAGAAAAAGTATTATAAAAGTCTTAAACTTATTGCATTTGTGCTAATTTAGCTATGGACCTTTTAATGATGCTAATTTAGTTCTAAATATTTTGACTTGGTGTCAATTCAGTCCTTTCGGCTAATTTTGGCTGGATATTGCTAACGTGAATATTAGTCGACTTACATAGTACCGCCGATGCTAACGTGGACAATTTTTAATAATATTTTAATAAATTTTCAATTTTTATTGTTTTTCTTTTTTTCTTTTTCTTTTTCCATGCCTAGCCCTAGCAAAGGTCGACCTCGCCAGATCTGGCCTAGGCGAGGTTGACCCTTGCTTGGGTTAGGACAACCTTAGTGAGGGCTCCCCTCATCGGGTTTCGCCTAGGTTGGCCTTACTGGATCCGGGCCTTGCTTGGTCGAGGGTGAGCCCTAGTGAGGGCTCCTCTTGCCAAATGTGGTGAGGCCGACCCTTGCCCAAGGTAGGGCAATCTTACTGGGCATAGAATAACGTCAAAATATACAAACACTATCAACAATTACGTAATCAGCCACAATAAAAAACACGAAATAGCATGTGCTTCTTTGCTGAATTTTATGAAACCTGTACAAACACCCCTCAATAGACTTCAGTTGCCATAGTTTCAATAACTTAGAGCTCACAGAACCACCCCAAAAGCTGATAATATCAAAAAAGATTGAAGGCTCTCTGAAATAGCAAGACCTTGGTCAATAATGCATCCCTAATCGAGGGGCACAGATTTGAATATGGTCGACACAAGATGGTCCTTTGTTTGGTGACCGGGAAGGCCATATCCATCTCCATACTCGTAAAAGCAATGAGAAGCTCGTGCCAAGTTCAAACATGCACCGAGAAAAGGCCCAAACCCGGAGAATGGATAGTCCTCAAACACTTCTTTGTTCATCTTTTTCCAGGTCCTGCGCACCAGATGCCTGATATGTTCTCGCGCAACCTCTTCCGAAGCGCCGGTTTCATTCATGTAGCATTCTAGCGCCTTGGGATTGTCTCCTCGTGCCAACTCATGCTAAGCATGGATGACAATGATGGGTAACAAACATAAGTTCCAGATTCATCGCGCATTTGTATCAGAAAAATAATAAAGAATATAACGCAAGAGATTATTTGCAAGGAAAGGACAACTATCAAAGTAAGTTACCGATGATGTACTGAGATCATCGTTTAATCGAAGGATCTTGGCGGAGGAATGCATGACACTTGGGATTTTCGACACGTAATCAAGTCCCTCTTCCGTCAATTTGTCTATGGTTAGGAAATAGCTATGCAACAGCGATATCGTTCCTCCACTTGAATCCACCGCAACGTCCATGTACTCCTTCAGTGCCGGTTTAATGCCATTGTTGTACCAACGGACCTCCTTCATGTACGCCTTGCATTCATCGGCCCACTATAGGATTGAAATTCAAAAAGTGCGTCAATGATCAAGTTGAGGGATGTTCTTTTCTCCTATTTGTTCGGATTCTCAAATGTTCAAAGAGAAGTCATAATGAAAGTTTGAAGTAGAAAAATGAGTTTTCTGACACAGGCTAGAAATTATTAGGTGGAAAGTTTAGCAAGTCAAGATTACCACTTTTCGCTGGTAAGGGATGGGGTTGCTTCCTTGCTCTCTCATTGTTCGATACCCAATTTCGTTGGTCGTGTTGTACAAGACCATGAAACTATTCCTTATTGTTGGAGGAAGCTTATCAATGTCAGTGATGTCCCACCTAAATAAGTCATCACATTTCAACGATGTTATAGATTTTACCGTCACTCGATATTCATTTTAGTAATAACAATGAAAATTAGTGCTTACCGTTCCCCTATAAACCCAAACCAATCAATTACGTAGAAGAAAAACAAGCTGACATAAAACATGATTTGTCCAAAACACATGGAAGAATCTCTTTTCTAACAATATAATTTTGATGATTTGTTCTATGCATCACGTTCATAGAGTAATTAATTCTCTATCATTTTTCTCGACAGTAATTTTTACGAGGGAAAATGATGATGGTGGTGACACTAAACAAACCTGATAATGAAATCTGTTAAGAGCTCAAGCTCTTCCGGTGTCCCATATATATCATAAACATCATCAATAAGTGTCACCATACTAGCAATCTTCGCATTCACTTCTCTCAAAGCTGTATATTGTGGTTCAAAAACCATTGTACAGCTCCAAAAATAGTTTTCCACTAGCCTATCCCTAAAGAAGGTCATCTTGTTCACCCCAAGTTCAACCCACCACCTGAAAAAGTTGTCATATGACAACTAAGTCAATAAAAATGCGCTCCTGCATTGCCAAATTGCATCTATAAACTATAGAGTGCTTGTGTATACCTTGCCAGATTGCTAACTTCCTTCCTGTGGATTGATTGCACTACATTGAAGTCTATTTTAGCCAATCGTAGCAAAGAGGGGATCATGTCTTGCTGTTTCTCGTACATGTCCATGAACCACCGAGCCTCCAACCTGTTTGGCCTCCAGTGGATCGGCATATCTAATGCATGACTCACGTTGCTTGCTAAGATAGTGGGAACTTCATCGAGGTTTAGATACTTCAAATGCTTAGAAGCAAAGTTCCAAGCTTCGTCAAGTATGGTTTCACCTTCCAATCCATGAAAAGAAGCTTCGAAGAGACCAAGAAGCCCCTTCGCATCCTTATTGAGCGATTCGTTGAATGTACCGGTTGTATTCATAAAGCTTTGAAACACATCTATATGTCCAGCAAAATGAATGGTAAGGTAAAATTTGATGTGTCAACATGATTCTCAAAAGGTTAACTAGTTGGCGACTACCTTGTGGTACATTATATCCATGTTGTCTGAGTAGCCGGAATCGAAGGGAAGCGGCATAGAGATCGTCCGAAAGCTGAGCATCTTCGGTGTTGTTATAGATTGAACTTAGAGCGCTCTTGATCTCCATCTCAAAATGGTAACCTAATCCTAGCCTTTGAACCACGTCAATAAACTCAAGCTTGGCCACCTGATTCATCTCCCTCTTGAATAGACCCTTGACTTCATTCTTCAACCTTTGGACTTGCTCCGTATATTTATCCTCCTAGACACATGAAAAACTCAGAAAAATGAGATGTCAATCAAAGTTAATGAAAAGCACAGTTGAGCTCTTGCCTATATGCTCAGAATATGCCATTGTCACTAGGTTTATCGATATCTCCTATAGAATATTGTTGCGGTTGGTCGTACATTTGATACTGCGAGTGGATGAATGTGCAAACTGATGTCACAAATATCGAATGTTGTATATGAATCATATATAGAAATACACGGGAGGCATACATCCATATATCTAATTCAAAGTACAGTTTTTCCTTCGTTTCAACGTCGTTCTGGGATTTGTGGACTCATCCCATCAAAGTAAATAGAAAATAGGGAAAAAGTATACTTCGGTCACCGAATTTATGTTGTTTTTGTCGTCAGCGTGGTAACTTAAAATTTGAACATAGCAAGGCGAAGCCGAGGTATTAATTGATGCCAAACAAAAGTCTAGTATTCAAATAATCAGTGCCATCATGGAATAAAATGTTGCTGAAATTTGCTTAAATTTATCTTGAGTTATTATTTTTGTAGTTTCGCTGCTTGAATATCCGCAGTAGTGCCCAGTTTTTCCACATCATACTTTCGTCTAGCATTGACGTGGACACGAGCTTCAATTGTCAGAACCACAGACCGAAAGATTTGAGAGGAAATTTTTCCAAGTTTGAGGACCAAATTGCTAAAAGAATGCAAATTCAAGACCAAATGTGAATATTTTCCATAGAACTTATGCTAGGTTGGGTTTTGTGCCCAAAAAAAAATGAAAATAATTACCGTGTAATCGACACTGAGTGACTGCACAATGCCATAGTCCCAAACGCTAGGTTGCCACTTCGCCGAACGTCTCACAATCTCTTGATCTTCATTCTTCAAAGCGCATGTCACAAATTGAGGGCCGGAGGCTGTGGAGGAGGACGCGGAGGAAGAGGAGGAGCGAGGGAGTGTAGAAAAAAAGAGAGAGGCTTGGTTATGGCGAGACGAGGAGGGGAGGAAACTTGTGAACAAAGCAGGAAGAGCCATTGCCAAATTTGTTGCAATATTTCAGCTTGCTAACCGTCCTTTATGTAGGTGTCGTTGCGGAGCATCAATCATGAAAAAAGTATGTTGTTGCTTTCGGAGCAGAAAATTTTTATTTAGTCAAGCCATTCTCAAATCATTGCACGTTATTGTTTCTAGGAGTGTAAGTGGTATGGTTCCATTCGATTCAGTTTTTTTGAAAAGCTGAACCAAACTGAAGCAATAAGGAAATTCATTGAACCAAACCAAAATCTGATTCGAACCGAACTGAAATCCCGGTTCAATTCAGTTTAGTTTTTCGGTTTTTAGTTTTGTTTTTATTGTCTTTTTTTTTTTCTGTTATATATTGTAAGATTAATTTTCCAGTCAAATTGTCTTTTTCCTAGCAAGATAAAAACTTCATTGGTTTTCATAAGCCTTTTTTTTAATTAAATGAGTAATTAAATTCAAAAACCGCTATTAATTTTCCAAACGAAAACAATTTTGCATATGCTACCACATGGAAATAAATAAAATGCAATATTTAATTCCATATCATTTTACATATTTTCATCACTTTAAAAGACACCGAAATCCTTATTTTTTGCATGAAATCTAATGTAATTTATTAGGTGTATAATAAATAATGAAGGCTTGAAGACAACAATCTACCTTTGCATACTTTGTATTAAAAATTCGCATAATAGGCTTGAGAAGAATTGGTCTTGCATATCTCCGTGGATATAATTAGACATATCAATGGTGCCAATAAATGAATTTTAATTACTAAGAAGATGAATGAATTTTATATTATCTTAATTTACTAATTGTAAATTGGACAAATTACGAAATGGTTGAGTAGTCTAAAATTAGTGAAATAAATGTTAGAGCCCAAGCAAATTAACATTTCATTAAGGCTTTGTTCGTTTCGCAAAAATATGGCTTTTTCAGAAAATATATTCTAAGAAGTCATTTTCGAGGAAAATAACTATATATTCCACAGTTCTGCTAAAACCTAAAAATGAACTAGAAAATATTTTTCGGTGTTTAGTAAGGGAAATCTTTCCTACAGGCACCCATTTCAATAATTTTTTATTTAAAATGAATTTTTTAATTATTTTTATTCTTTTCTTTTCTTTTTTTCTTTTTTATCATTTTTCTTCTTCTTCTTCTTCATTGGTTGGTCGCCGGCCACATTGGCAGTGGGCGACCAGCTAGAGGCAAGCTAGAGCCTCGCTACAAGTCGGCGAGGCTCGAGAGGCTCGAGCTTGCTAAATTCCGGTAAGGTCGAGCCTCGTTGGCTATGGCTAGGCCGAGCTTGCCCAACGCTAGCTAGCTTGAGCCCACTAGACTCAGCAAGCTAGGTGAGGCTCGAGCCTCACTACCAAGAAAAAAGAAAGAAAAGGAAAAATAAAAATAAAAACATTAAAAATGATTTAAAAAAATAAAAGGAAAAAATTCTAGATTTTATCGGTTTAGTTCGGTTAATCGAACCAATAAAAACTGAACCGATTAAAAAAATTCAGTTTTTAATATTATTCGAACGAGCCGAAAAAAACTAAACATTTCGGTTCGGTTCGATTCGGAGGTTTGGTTTTTGACGCCTGAGTTTCTCCAATCCCTTGGGATTTACGTTTTATTTATTGCACGTTTAAGATAAGTGATCCAACTCCCATCACTAGTCTCGTAGGATAATAATCATGTGTCCTCTGGCCACGAAAATGGTGGCAAAATAAAAATCTATGAACCATCAGTTTGCTTGGAAGCTTGTAATTACGATAGGGTGTATAACAACGTTGTCCACGAAAGATCGTTTCTCCCAAAGGAGTTTTAAGTGACCACCGACACAAAAAGTTAACTACTTCATAATTGTGAAAGCAACGTAAGGAAGGAGAGTAATGTGTCGATTATATATCACCATCATGCTTGGAGAACGGTACAAATGTGACATCCTAGATCTTCAACCCTGTCTTCTACTGAATAAATCAGGCATTTCATTGACGCTACATGTATAGAATGTTACCGGGAACCGATTACTCGAGATAACTAGATTATTTGGGGAAACTTTTAAGAAATTTTAAGGCAATAGACTTAAAAATTCGACCAAAATCGGCTTCCGACCGCGCTCATCTTTTTAGAGGCCATTACGGACGCGTTAAAAATCAATTTGAAATCGAGATAGAGATGTTCAACAAAGATGTGTGGCTAATCGTGGGTGACACCACTAAATTGGAAAATTCTCGTTGACCGGCACTAGACAGATTTTCTTATTGTTTTGGTATCATGTGTCCGTATTTGAATTCTCAAGATTTTCACAACAATCGAGAGTCACCAATGAATCAAGTGGGTTCATAGTGGCTCGAAGAAAATCGACCATGGGTCATTGGCAATAAAATTATCTTAAAGTTATCCGGTAGCCTAGGTTACGCTAAAAACACGCCAAGTGAAAATTAACCGTGAATTCAAGTCCAATTTCAGAAATTGAAGTTTCTGTCATGTCACAATAAATTCTAGGAATGTCGACTCAGTCTTAGAAGATTTTTTTGGAACCCGAGACTTTTTGGAAAAAAGTTGGCATAGGACCATTTTTGTGCAGAAAAAGCCGAAAATTTTTTTGTCGCACCTTTGAGATGCAAGATGGATTCTTGGATGAGAAAAAAAATGCCAAGTGAGGCATTGAGGTGTTAATTGATTTTATGGAGGCCAAATGAGATGGAATTAAAGTAAACCAAGCATCCAATTGAAGTCAATTGATGCCAAATTCGTGTGCCCCCTTGGCCTTGCCCAAAATGAACCAATTCAATGTTACAAAGAAGGCATTGGTGGTCTATGGACAGCCAAGGGATAATACTTGGCCTAGATTGAGTGTAGAAGATATTTGTTGTGGAAAATTTGGCATGTGGCCCCCTCCATCTCTCCCTCATCTCTATCTTCTCCCTCTCTCTCTCAACCGGCCAAACCCTCCTCTCCTCTCTCTCTCTCAGCCCGTGCGACCACCAGCAGCAAGAAGGAGACCAGCAGCCCGTCGTCGCCTGGACGTCGTTGCAAGCCAAGTCGCCACTAGAGTCGTGCCACTCGCCCACTACTCAGCCGCGCGCCGTCTGCCCCTCTCCGCCCAGCCGTACCCATCCAGCCCTCTATCCAGTTGTGCAACCCTCTGTTCAGCCACTGCAAGGGGCTGAGGAAGCCCTTGAAGCTACCAATTTGGACCCGAAACCACCCTGTTGTCCATTCTCGAGCTTTGCTGCTCATTTCACCTTGTTTCCCCCTGTTTTGCAGCTCAAAACATAAGGTTTTTGTATGGGTTTCCAGCCACCTTGTAGGCTCAATTTGAGGTGTTTCCGGGCCTTGTACCTTAGGCCCACTTTGGAAAAAAAAAGTCCCCTGCGACGTTCTCGACGTTTCAATCCATGCGGATTGTTAAACGGGTGAGTTTAACTCACTAAACCCCGCTTAGTTTGCTAATGATACTTATGGGTTGACTAGTGTTAATTAAGCATGATTAGGAGGTTAGATTAGTTTAAAGTAATTAAATTAGTGACTTACTAATGCATCTTAGGTGGTTAGACATAGTCTTTAGCGAGTAAATAAACTCGAGTAATTATTGAGCAAATCTCGAAAATTTTCCGGGTCTGTATTGGCTTCCAATTAGGCATTATGGGCCTAAATTAGATTTATTGGATTTATTTATTAATTTTTGAAATTAATTAATTATTTATTTATTTTCCGGAAATTAGACCGGGATGGTCGACAACCGAAATTTTATGCTGATTGTCGTGGTGCAGTCCGTTTATTTATTTGAGCTTTGATTTTTACCGGTTGAGTTAATTGTGGATTTTTAGGATATATTCCTAAATGTATTGATTTTGAGTAATTAATTGAGGAACGACCTAAGGTATCGGTTGTCAGTATCATAAATAGATTGGTGAACTATGGAAAATAGTGGAATTTGTGGAAATGGAATTGATGACGTATTGTATTACGCCAGCTTGATGATTAAGCATATCATCTCGGAAAAAGGCATCATGTTATATTGGAATAGTGGTAGAATGTATATCACTCGGGAGAAGGCACGTCGGCTCGGTGAGTTGAAATATCGCTTGAGAGAATGCACGTGGCCTCGGTGATTGAGTATGGCATCTTGAAAGGGACATGTGAGCTCGGTGACTTGATGCATCACCTTGGAGAATGCACGTGGACTCAATGATGAAAGTATGGCATTTTGGAAAAGACACCTGGGCTCGGTGACTTGATGCATCACCTTGGAGAATGCACATGGGCTCAATGACTAGATACCCCACCTTGAAAAATGTACGTGGGTTCGATAAGTAGGTATGTCGTCTCGAAGAAGGCACGTGAGCTCGGAGACACGGTATGTCATCTTGGAGAATGCACGTGGGCTTGACGACTAGATATTCCATTATGGAGAATGTACGATACTTATCGACACGACCGGGAAATTGTCTGATTGGCATGTAATCGACTAAATTGATTCATCGAGGTATTGATCCGTGTGATGTGATTTGGGTGCCTATTTGAACTGTGCTAATTTGCAAGCGGAATCTGAGGCCAATGTAAGTCCTCTTATTCATTTGTGCTTAGATATCCCATAGTGTATTGGTTTACTAATTGGGTCTTAGTGGGATAGAACTTGCTGAGATGTAGTCTCACCCCGATGTGGGACAACATTTCAGGCCCGTAGATGGTAGTACCTCCATCTCCTCGTCCTCCTATGCATTTTGGCATCCCAAAAGAGGTCACAGAGATAGCATACCACTTCCATATAAACCCTCACCCAAAAGGACTAGAATATGTGCTAGTTAAGTCCACTGCTTAAGTTGATGTTGGTCAAGACGCCCTGAGGTCCCATGAGTATCGGTTGTGGTATCGTCATTACTTCGATGGGCGAAGGGAAGGTCCCATACCTGAGGGTGATGTGCCGATGTATGTGTTGGAAGAGGTGTTCGGAGAAAGGACAGCCGATCATAAGGATGGGTCGATGGTGGATGCTAAGGACCTTAAGGAAGGGGATGATGCTTGTACTCCCGTGTACTCAGTTGATGACGACAACTGGAATGGAGAAGAAGGAGACATCGTAGAGCAAGAGGAGTGGCAGGAGGATAAACCTATGGAGGAGGAGCCTAATGACGAGCCGATAGATGAACCTGAGGAGGAACCCGTCACACCCCGATCCTCGAACGCGTGCCTATCCCTCACCTGGTCGATTAATAGCGACGTCTCAGGACGTATCGCCGACCTTCATTTCATATGCGCATGCGAAAGCATATAAAAGTATCCCCAAACAATAAAACATTGGGATAGAACAGTATGACTAAATTTCAAACATTTAAAAACATTCACTCTTATATACATTGCAAACCAGTGCATGTATATATACAAGGTGAATTATTAAGTCAAATTCAACTTAAGCCAGTTTAAAAATAAGGTCTACAAGTAGGAGTGGATTCTACAAACTACGGATCCTCATCCTTCTCTTCATCATCCTCCACACTCCAACCGGAGCCTTCAGCAAACTACACCGGACTTTTGAGATTTCAAAATCCAAGTCTGCTACATCTAAGGACCTGAAATGGTTATTCAATAACCAATGAGACTACGTCTCAACAAATTCTACCCTCTAAGACCCGATTAGTAAACCAATACACCTTAGGGTTGCCTATGCATAACCCGAGTCAGAGGACTTACCTTGGCCTCGGTCCCAACCTGCAAATCAGTACAGCTCAATTGGCACCCAACAATCTCAATAGATCGAAGCATCGATCAAATCAACCTAGTCGATTACATGTCAGACAGACCAACTCTTGGTCATTTTGATTCAATCAATTCACGACATCAGATCAAGGCAATGATCGATCGACTTAATCAATTACATGTCAGTCGAACCACTTCTAGGTCATTCCCATCCATACTACAGTTTTCAAATATTATACCTAGTCACCAAACCACATGTATTCTCTCGGGCGCCGTTTTCGCCAAATGACATACCGATCACCGACCCCGTGCATTCTTTAAGGTGCCATTTTCGCTAGTGATATCCTTGATCACCGAATCATGTGTCTTTTCTAGGGCGTCGTTTTCGCTAAGGTGATGTATGTAATGGACAACACTCGTGCGTTCTTTAAGGCATCGTTTTTGCTAATGATATCCTTAATCACCAAATCACGTATGTCCATGAGTAAATGTGATGTATGTAATAGACAGCAATATGCGTTCTTTAAGGCACCATTTTCGCCAGTGATATCCCAATCACCGAACCACGTTTGTCTATAAGCTATGTACGTTCTTTCTCTCTAGCGTCATTTTTGCCAACGTGGTATATGTAATAGACAGTAACGTGCGTTCTTTAAGGCGTCGTTTTCGCCAGTGATATGCCAATCACCGAACCACGTTTGTCCATAACATCATATATGATTGGTCTTAGCCAAGAGTATTTCCAGTTCACTCTCACGATTCTCTCCACTTTACAACTCATCAAAGCATTACTAATGCTAAATAACCATACTCGGCCATCTACCAATCAATCATTCAATTCCGCTCAATTTAGGATAAATTCTTAAAATATCACAATTAATTCAATTACATGCAACGTAGAAATTAAATAAATAAACTGACCGCACCACGACAAATCAGCATTTAAATTTCTATTCGTCACTATCTTGCCTAATTTTCGAAAAATAATTAATTAATTAAATTAATTTCGAAAATTAATAAATAAATACTAAAAATCCAATTTAAAAGCGTATTTCCGATTGAACCCGAGACGGGTCGGGAAAAATCCCGAGATGCATTCAATAAATACCATGGGACATCCTCTAGCTAAATACACTAACCATATTCCTAACATGCATCACAATTAATTAATAATCATTAATCTATTCTAATCTAACCACCTAATCTTACTTAATTAACATTAATCAACATTTAAGTATAATTAGCAAACTAAGAAAGCATTAGTGAGCAAAACTCACCAGAATAAAACGCGAGTCGGATCAATCCAACGGGAACGGCACGAGGAACGATTAACTCCAAAGCGGCGACAGCTTCCAAGCACGGCTTGGACCCGAAACTTGGCCCGCAAAGCGTCACAAGTTGCTGGATTTTCTTGGCTGTGGGGGCTATTATGAGCGGTTGATTCTGCGGAGGAAGGGGCTGAATGAACAGCTTCAAGTGAGCTGTTGAAGACGATGTGCGTTGGTTGAAGATTGGGCGGCCGAACAAAAGAGAAAGAGATGGAGGCATGTGTGTCGGCCAAAGGGTATGAAAGTGTCGCAATTTGATGAAAGAAAATGAAGAACAAAAGAGAGAAAGGAGAGGGGTGTGTCGGCAAGAGAGAAAAGGGTGAGGGGATAAGAATAAAAAGTCAAAGATAAGATGAGGAAAGAAAAGAGAGACACGGCAGTGGGGACGTCGGCGTGGGGTGTTCCGCACGCGAGAGAGAGAGATAGTTGCGGCCATGGGGAAACGTGCGCATGGAGGGGGTCATTCGGCCAAAAGGGAAAATAAAAAGGGAAAATGGAAAGAAAACTAAAAAGAATTTCCTATAACTGAAAATTCTAGTCCCACTTGCTTTTGTTTAGTCCAATTTGATCCCCAAAAATTCCCATGCTGAAGCACTTGATCCTCACTTGCTGTCTCGCATCAAAATTCCCCTAAACCACAAGTTTGGGACTACAAAAACGGCCATTTTCTTCAATTCCGAATTTTAATTCATTTCATTTTCGGAATCCGATTTTCTGAACAAACAAATCCAATTGGGATCCAATTTGAATTCGGAAAAAGCCCAAACAACTTCCATTCACCCCTTCACTCACACCAGATGCCAAAAATCCCTTCAAGTTGGTCAATCCGACTTTCTTCGTTTTACGAATCATATTAAATGATTTTCCGTAAAAATTCCGAACTCACCGAAAATCCTCGAAAAATAAGTCGACGTTTCTAAAATTTATCATGACATGACAGAATCTTCAATTTCTGAAATCGGACTTGAATTCGTGATTAATTTCCACTTGGTGTGTTTTTAGCATGACCTAAGCTACCAGGTAACTTTCAGGCATTTTTAGTGCAATTGACTCGTGGTCGATTTTCTTTGAGCCACTATGAACCCACTCGACTCATTGACGACTCTCGGTTGTCGTGAAAATCTCGAGGATCCAAATATAGACACAGGGCCCTAAACGATAGGAAAATCCTAGTACTGGCCGACGAATTTTCTAATTTAATGAAATACCCACGACAACCACACATCTCAGCCGAACCAGCCTATCTCTGATTTCAAATAGATTTTATATTGTGTTGTATTGGCCTCTAAAGATGAGCACGGTCGAGAAGCTGATTCCTGGTCGAATTTTTCAAGTCTCTTGCATCTAATTTCCTTAATGGCTTCCCCAAATAATCTAATTATCTCGAGAGTGATCGGCTCTGAGAATAACCCTATAGGCGCATCAATGAAATGCTTGATTTATTTAGTATAAAACAAGGTTGAAAATCTGAGATGTCATAGAACCCGAGGTGGAACCAAAAGAGGAGGAGTCTAAAGAAGAAGACCTTGAGGAAGAGGAGTCGGAAGAGGATCCAGGAGATGATCCAAAGTATGATCCCAACGAAGACTGAGACCTCTACCTTGTTTTGCAAACTCTAAGTCTTGGTCTAATGTGTGATAGACCGAACTTCGGTGAATAATATTGTATTATATACTATAAGGTTTGCTTGTATAAAAGTGTCGTTGTGGTTTTTCAATTGTGAAAAATATGGCCCTACTTTTCTATCACATTATTTTACTGTCTAGGGATTCTATTATATACTTCCGCATGCGCATATTAAAATGATAGGGTTGGTGATGTGTCCTGGGACGTCGCTCTTAATCGACCAGGTGAGGGATGGGCACACGTTTGAGGATCGGGGCATGACAACAAAGGTGTGTCAAGATGTGATTGGAAAATTACATTCTAGATATTTTATGCTTGAAGGTGCGGTTGTGCATTTCTCTAGTGGAAACTTGATATATCTTCCTAGGCAATAGTCTTTTCTGCTAAATTAGATCAAATTTTGAGCACCAGCAGAAATAACAAGAGATTTTTTAGTAACTTGATTCGTGAACCAAATTAGAAATTTCTTATCTATCATGTTTAATTGGTTTTTTTAATGCATTAGTTCTTTTTGATAGGGTGTATAACAACGTTGTCCATGGAAGATCGTATCTCCCAAAGGAGTTTTAAGTGACAACCGACACAAAAAGTTAACTACTTCATAATTGTGAAAGCAACGTAAGGAAGGAGAGTAATGTGTCGATTATATATCACATCATGTTTGGAGAGCGGTACAATGGTGTGTCAAGATGTGATTGGAAAATTAAGCTCTAGATATTTTATGCTTTAAGGTGCGGTTGTGCATTTCTCTAGTAGAAACTTGATATATCTTCCCAGACAATAGTCTTTTCTGCTAAATTAGATCAAATTTTGAGCACCAGCAGAAATAACAAGAAATTTTTTAGTAACTTGATTCGTGAACCAAATTCGAAATTTCTTATCTATCATGTTTAATTGGTTTTTTTAATGCATTAGTTCTTTTTGATAGGGTGTATAACAACGTTGTCCATGGAAGATCATATCTCCCTAAAGAGTTTTAAGTGACCACTGACACAAAAAGTTAACTACTTCATAATTGTGAAAGCAACATAAGGAAGGAGAGCGATGTGTTGATTAGATATCATCGTCATGCTTGGAGAGAGGTACAAAGGTGTGTCAAGATGTGATTAGAAAATTAAACTCTAGATGGCTTATGCTTGAAGGTGCGGTTGTGCATTTCTCCGGTTGAAACTTGATATATCTTCCCAAGCTATATAGTCTTTTCTGCTAAATTCGATCAAATTTTGAGTTCCAAGAGAAATAACAAGAGATTTTTTAGTAACTTGATTCGTGAACCAAATTAGAGATTTCTTAGTTTTTTTAATACATTAGTTCTTTTTTACAGGGTGTATAACAACGTTGTCCATGAAAGATCGTTTCTCCCAAAGGAGTTCTAAGTGACCACCGACACAAAAAGTTAACTACTTCATAATTGTGAGAGCAATGTAAGGAAGGAGAGCGATGTGTTGTCTATATATCACCGTCATGCGTGGAGAGGGGTACAAAAGTGTGTCAAGATGTGATTAGAAAATTAAACTCTAGATATCTTATGATTGAAGGTGCGATTGTGCATTTCTCCGGTTGAAACTTGATATATCTTCCTAGGCAGATCAAATTTTGAGCACCAGGAGAAATAACAAGAGATTTTTAGCAAATTGATTCGTGAACCAAATTAGAAATTTATTATCTGTCATGTTTAATTGGTTTTTTTAATACATTAGTTCTTTTTGATAGGGTGTATAACAACGTTATCCATGAAAGATCGTTTCTCCCAAAGGAGTTTTAAGTGACAACCGACACAAAAAGTTAACTACTTCATAATTGCGAAAGCAACGTAAGGAAGGAGAGTAATGTGTCGATTATATATCACCATCATGTTTGGAGAGCGGTACAATGTTGTGTCAAGATGTGATTGGAAAATTAAGCTCTAGATATTTTATGCTTTAAGGTGCGGTTGTGCATTTCTCTAGTGAAAACTTGATATATCTTCCCAGGCAATAGTCTTTTCTGCTAAATTAGATCATATTTTGAGCACCAGCAGAAATAACAAGAGATTTTTTAGTAACTTGATTCGTGAACCAAATTAGAAATTTCTTATCTATCATATTTAATTAGTTTTTTTAATACATTAGTTCTTTTTTATAGGGTGTATAACAACGTTGTCCCATGAAAGATCGTTTCTCCCAAAGGAGTTCTAAGTGACCATCGACACAAAAAGTTAACTACTTCATAATTGTGAGAGCAATGTAAGGAAGGAGAGTGATGTGTTGTCTATATATCACCGTCATGCTTGGAGAGAGGTACAAAAGTGTGTCAAGATGTGATTAGAAAATTAAACTCTAGAAATCTTATGCTTGAAGGTGCGGTTGTGCATTTCTCCGGTTGAAACTTGATATATCTTCCCAGGCAGATTAAATTTTGAGCACCAGGAGAAATAACAAGAGATTTTTAGCAAATTGATTCGTGAACCAAATTAGAAATTTCTTATCTGTCATGTTTAATTGGTTTTTTTAATACATTAGTTCTTTTTGATAGGGTGTATAACACCGTTGTCCATGAAAGATCGTTTCTCCCAAAGGAGTTTTAAGTGACCACCGACACAAAAAGTTAACTACTTCATAATTGTGAGAGCAACGTAAGGAAGGAGAGCGATGTGTTGATTATATATCACCGTCA
Organism: Eucalyptus cloeziana; assembly: GCA_014182715.1. NCBI lineage: Eukaryota > Viridiplantae > Streptophyta > Magnoliopsida > Myrtales > Myrtaceae > Eucalyptus > Eucalyptus cloeziana. The sequence continues at coordinate 3,421,455 of CM024641.1, forward strand.
TGCTTGGAAAGCAGTACAAAGATGTGTCAAGATGTGATTGGAAAATTAAACTCTAGATATTTCATGCTTGAAGATGTGGTTGTGCATTTCCCCAGTTAAAACTCCCAGGCAATAGTATTTTCTGCTAAATTAGATCAAATTTTAAGCACCGGGAGAAATAACACGAGATTTTTAGTTGCTTGATTCGTGAACCAAATTAGAAATTTCTTATCTATTATGTTTAATTGGTTTTTTTTTAGTAGATTAGTTCTTTTCAATATTCTATTAATTTTAATATTTAGATCTTTTTTTGGTCAGTAATTTATATTTATATTTAAAAAAAAATTAGACTAAAACGACGTCGGTTTCGCTTTATCTTTTATATTTTAGCCATGTTAGTACCATGTAAGAGAGAGAGAAAAAAAAAAGGTAACATCAGTATTTTCCATTAACCAAATTAGACTAGGTTAACCAAAGGACTTGATTAAATAAATTTGATGAGTTTTAGGACTTTAATGCATTTTGGGATTCCATTGCACTTTTGGGACAAGTCTTAGAACTCCTAGTGCATATATCCTTAAATTCAAAATCCAAACACTGCTTGTAAATAACTGCTACAGTGGGATATGAGAGCTCGTGTTGTAATCTTTGTGAGCTGCACATAATCAATCAATCTAAACATCTGTCTTTGCATATATATTCGTTTGCTGCAAATTTACCTTTGCTATACCTTTAACTTTCCGGCACCCTTTTTTCTTTCAACTTCTGAAGTTTAATGCTCACAATTTAAATACATTTACTTCCATTTACATTCCTTTCCAAAATGAACAAATGACCCTTTTTTAATCTTTGTCGATTCAATTTGATTCATCCTTATCTTTTGTGATTTCTAACTTTTTGGTGAAACATCTTTGGGCAAACCCAATGGGACCTTTTGTCAATCTGAGAAAATGCAATTGAAAGAACCAGAAATTAATAAGCGACAATGCTACTGATGAAAACCAATTACCATATGCTGGTATGAGATGGCTGCGCATTCTGAATCTTCAGCCACTGGAAGATCAGCAAAAGATAACCGTCTCGAAGATGCCAATCTTTCCAAAGCATTTCACTGAAGAGCAATGGAGAGAAGATGCCCTAAATCCTAATATGATGTCAACCATATGAAGATTGCTCGAAGAACAAGACAATGGCATAGCTAACTACAATGCAGGCGCATGTCAGACACGATCAAGCCTATGGTCATCAATGCTGTCAATGAGGCCATACTAAGATCGTGATCATCTAGTCAACCACCATCATTCCAAGGAAATCCTCTGGTGCTAGAATATGTTGCTAGACCATGTGGTCAACTAATAATGCTAATAAACTAGGCTAGATGTTTCAAACCCTAATAAAATTTTGCGAAGGCTCTAGGTTCCACCAGTTAATGCAGAATAACGACAATAATCAAAACACTGTTGACCAAAATAATGGTAATAATCAAAACAATGCAGGTCGGAGTAATCAAATGGATCCCACGATTAGACAAATCAAATTGGTCGACACATTAGACGAGTGCCAAATATTGGAAATGTAAGACCGATTGGGACAAGTATGCCACCGAATGTGGCAGTGCAAGCCTATAATACCGATTATAATTAACATAAATAATTCGACAACATCAACATCGCCTAGGGGACAACAAGATGAGCAGCCAAACCACAAATTGACCTCTAAGCAGCTGGTAAAAATGCTTTTTACAGCAATTTAGGCTAGATAGAAGAGTTGTTCAACCTTTCTACAAGAAACCTTATGCTGAGTAGGTCAATAATCAGTCTTTTCCTAAATGCTTCAAGATTGCTGACTTTGCCTATTTTTCTAGTGAAGATGATCATTGACAGTTGAACGTGTCAATCGATTTGTATTTGAATACGGTGTAGCAATATATGATGTTTAAGACCTAGGCTTTTCCCTCAGTCTCTATCGAAAAATAGCTTTCACTTGGTATACTAAACAGCCACCAAATTTTGTTTGTAATTAATAGAGATGGAAAGACAATTCTATTATTAATTCTGTAGAATGTAACATGGAGTATCAATGACTGATTTGGCCAATAAGTATCAATAAAGATGCCTCACTTCTCTTTCAGAAAAAAGAATTTACAAATTTGTCTTTCCATGGACTAAAATTTTAGTCTTAGAGAAGATCTAAGGTTCGAATTTTGCCAATTTATTTTAATTGGCCACACGAGTATCTAAATATAATCAACTGCTTAAAGAAAACGATAAAAGAACACATAAAGATTTTAAACAAAACATGGATTTTGTAGAAAATTATGAGTCAAAAGAAGAATTGACTAAGATGATATTAGGAAGCATACAACAGAATCTTGATACCTTTGCTAGAAGAACTCGTCAAGAGGAAACTCAAGTTCGAGCCTATCATTATATCCAATTGGATTATCATCACTAAAAAACTTAAGTTAATGAGGGCCAATTAGGATATATTAACTGTTCAGAAAACAAAAAAATCCATGATACCTTACAAACTTTATAGATGCAAACATTGTTTACATTTCAGGTCATACTCGTTCTAAAAGAAACTTGTATGAAAGAAAAAGATTCGTGAAGACTGGATGAACTTAAGTGTGAATAAGTCCAGAAGAATGTGAAAAGACTTGGAGGTGCCATGGTGAACTGGACCACAGGATCTACATCTCTAAGGTACTCAAGTTGCCTATCAAGATGCAGTTGATATAACAAGAAATTTGATATCACTAGGAAACTATCTATAACTTAAAACTGCTAATATTAGTATAGAGACTATATTACCTATGACAACAACTTTATCATGTTCTCAGAAAAAAAAATATCCCGTGATGATTTGATAGCTAGCGATATGGTGTGGATTCCATTTTTAGAACAAATTGATTGATTATCAATCTCAAGATATATCTAAGTGGAAGATGTTAATTACATGTGATATCTTGATTGATTGATAAACATTCTGAAGATTGATAAACATTCTAAAGATTGATTACATTTCATAGTTCAAGCTACTCTATTTTTGGAAACAACAAGATTTGATTATATAGGTGAGCAAATCTCCCCAATCTCACATTGATTAACTTCATCGGTAAAAATTGCTGCTCAACAATTGTCCAACGGATAGCTTGGAAATTAATAATCTTAAGCTACGTTTGGCAGCCAAGATAAAATTTAGGATATAATAAAAATTTATCATATCTTACATTTGGTGCATGCTCAAATAAAGATAAAATCGAATATAAAAAGAATATAGCCGATAAAATTATCCTATGGAGGAGTTGATTCGGTCTCATGGGAAGTGACATATCAGTGCATCGAGAAGTGGTACCCCAAAGGTGGGAATAGTGAAAGAAAGAGAAGGGGAAAGGTGAATAGAATTTCTAATATCCATAATAGGAAAGTTACTTTTCTCAAAAATCAAATTTCTTAAATTAAAAATAAAAATATATTTTAATATAAATAATATTCGAATTCTAGTTTAAGAAATTCAAAATATAAAAAAAGTAACAACAATTTAGTTTTTAAAATTTATGCCTTATTTTTGTTTATATATACAAATTTGATTCTATCTAATAATATAAATTTAATATATAATGTTTTAGGTATATTAGTACAATTTATTATATATTAAATTTTAATTAGAGAATGATAGAAGGAAAAAAGAAATTAATAATAAAATATTTAAAAAAGTATAAAATAACATAAAAAAGCAAATGAAAATAGAGTAGGCAAAAAATATCGCAAGAGATTTTCACCATCTTTATTTGTGCAACTTTAGGTTCATATAAGTGATTAGCTGTTTATACCAAACAATATGCATAACATGAAGTGAATATATTTGAATTTATTACCACAATTTACCAAACAATGGATAAAATATAGTAAAATTCCTTCATTTTATATTCTATCATATCTAGTCTTATCCTGATTAAAATTCCAAATGACTAAACATAGCCTTAAATATTATCCAATGAAAAGATTGGATACCAAAAAGTACATAAGGAGATCAACAGATGTCGAATGAGCAATGAGATCAAAAGTGGCGAACAATCCATTGACGGGAAGTTTTACATCCTCATACTATGTTTTGAGTGAACTAAAAGTGTAATCTCCTAAGAAGTATATCAGTGTTATAGTTTGTTGTTAAGTATGAGATATTGAGATCTATCCACTTTGGTTAAGCAGCATTAGGTTCGAGATGAAGTGCTTGAGTATAAGCGGCACACACTACTATAACTACTCAAAGATTTCTAGTGAAATCTAACTAGTAGGTTGTTTGTTTGTTTGAGAGAGTGGATGCAGGTTTACATCAAGCTGAACCACTATAAAACACTAGGTGCATCATTCTCTATCTCTCTACTTATATCTATTATTGTCTAATAGAAGCACACCATCAAATAGCTAAGGAAATCCACACCATATCTATATCTTGATTGATTATCATTCTCTATCCCAAACATTACTGTAAATGAATTTGAAAAAGTTGCCGGCTAGACAATGTAGAAGCACCAAATGGAAGTCTATGACTTTTATTACACTCACATGACATGCACAAAAATCTAGAATATGGCTTGGAAAAAGAAGGAATTGGCTTCGATTTTAAAAGGAACTCTAAGATTTGATGAAAGGGATGACCAAGATGTCAATGCAAATCACTGGAAGATGCACAAACGCCAATCATAGTGAAGGGTAGTGCATGAGTTGCATGGAGTGAGGATGGAAGTTCATAGACAACATTGCTATTGAGACTTTGAGTGAAAGTCGCCTCCATGCGCAGATATGTCACCGAAAAAATAGTTCGGAAAAAAATTCCATGGACGTTTGGTTAGTCTTATAAAACTTAAAACAGATATCAAGTTTTTACTGATATCAAGAACACACAAAATATCTAACAATTAATATGAAACGGTGGGTGAGGAAAGTTTAATGCTCCTGTGTATATTATTTGCAAACTCAAAGCATCACCAATAACAATTGCGTCCATGCCTTCATGATTAAAATGTAGAGAAAGGTTTTCAGACTTGAAGTGACATGATGAGACACTCCAAAGTCCATGAGCGATCCTTGATTGGCTTGGTGAGACAACATGTGCAATTTGCACTAGGAGAGGAGTAATTGTTTGGCCTGATAGCATTGCTTGGTTGAGAGGCATCTCATTCTCATAATTGGCATTGGACTCGTTCTTTTTGAATGGGCCAATTATGATCATAATTGTTGCTTATTCGCCAATGAGATTTTGAGTTTACTAGGAGGAGTTTGACCCTTGATTCGAAATAGGATACTGGCTAGTATTTCTGTGAGAAACTCTCTTGGCAAGATTTATGGTGACACAAGTTGATTGACACTAATTCTCTTTCCTTTGTAGATATTGCTCGAAATCAACAAGCTTACTATGGAGTTCCTCGAAGGAAATGGGTAATTCACGTGCATTGATGACGATAGAAATTTCCTTGAATTTGAAGTTGGGCCCATTTAGAACATGTATGATCAAATTATCATCACTAATGGGAGAGTTGATGATGGCAAGTTTATGAACAATTTCTTTGAAGACTTTTAAACTACTGATCGGGTGTCGTGTTTTGTGAGGATTAGATGCTCCTTGAGATTGACGACACTTGAACATGTTTTGTTGGGAAAGAGATGTGAAAATTTGTTCCAAGCCTTGTGTGCTGACTTGGTAGAAGCAATGAAGAGGCATGATCAAGCCCGAAGTGGAAGTCATGATTGCGTGAAGGAATAGTTTATCTTGGCATACCCAATGAGAATAAGATGGATTGGTAGTTGTTTTGCCATCGGTAGTAATGGTGTTGGAATGACACAATATGATTCCATCTACTTATCCCACTGAATCGTAACCTAGGAGCAAAGAATTAATCTGAGTTAACCAGAAGGGATAGTTCACGAATGTTAGCTTGAGGGGTAGTTCCACAACTACATTAATCAACACCAGCAATGTTGCATTATTTGAAGAGAGGCCAGTGACTATCATAGGAGTGTCGGTGTTTGAGGATTTGTTTGCCATTAAAAAAATTTGAAAGATATGCTTGTGAATAATAGGCTCTAATAACATGAAGAAATGGACAAGATGCCCTTTACTTTTAGTTCTTATATGGATCTAAAGTACAAGGTAGCTATTGATTTCTAAAGAGATATTAGCTAGAAAAAATGTAATCGAATAACTTTCCTGAGCTAGGGCCTTTATACATGAAGATAACATCCTATATTAAGAAAGATTTAATGAGTTTGTCAACTTTATAAACTCTCGTTGTACTTTGCCAAGAGTGTAAAAATTGCATGACTGGTCTTGATCTTATTTGGAACAATTTTTAGAATTGCTTTCCCATTGAAAAATATTTTCTCCAATAGTGCACACATGGCTTTTATTAATTTTTAAAATTAAATTGACGTAAGTTGATCTTTGGAAAAAGAAAATAATTATACAACAAAAAATAAAAATGAAACTTCAAATGAGGATGATGGCGAAAATGGTGCGGAAGGCCACAGACCTGGCCAGTAGCTGGTGGGTCTAAGGACTACACTACGCAGATTGCAAAATTTCAAGAACCCTCCATGCCAATCATAACAAAGAAACAATCCATTAAGTGTGACATTTTGCTAATATAAGTAAGGATTTACTACAGAGAAAGTGGAAGGTCCGTTTGCGGCATGTTTGTCAAAAATGGGAATTCATGCATCAATTGGTTGGGCAACTATGCATTTAGAAATCACCGACAAGCTTCTTATAGATCTACTCTTTCATTGGATTTAATTTTTCTTCTTAAATGAAGATCAAGTTGGAGTTGTTTATCCTAGACAATGCACTGCTTAAGAGATGCGATAAAACGAACAAACTGAAATTATCGAGCATGATAACTCAATGATAAAGGAGTCATATTATTTCCGAAAGATCACAAATTTAAGTTAGGTTGTGGGCAGATCCCTAGTCAGCTTGTGCCATGGGCAATTGTTAATAATGTGGAGAAACTTCTTGCCTTTTAACTCGTGGATAGGACCACGATAATATTCTCGCACACTATACTATCGGTTAGTGGGTTTGTTAATATTTTCTGGGTCACCATTTTTCCACTCTCTTTCATAATATTTTGACCAATTTATCTTTGCGAGCCACTTTTTTCGCATCCCGCGGTTACTTCTCCTTGGTCAAACGTGATATCTCTCCTTTTATTAGGTTTTTCTTCCCTAGAGAGTCCCAGTCCTCAATATTTACGCACAACATTAAAAAAATTCCTCTTTCTCTCTTCTTCAATCCCCTGACCCTCTCACCATCATTGACTCATTCTCTCTCTCTCCCTCTCTCTCTCCTCGATTTTGCCTTAGATTTTGCCTTATGGGTTATTAAAAAAAGCCTCCATAAAGCTTCTCATGCGGTTAAATTTGAAAACATTGTTTTGCTTGAGTCTTTGTTATGTTCCCTCTTTTCTATGATCATTTTACCTTTTCCATGGCATTGCAAATAGTCTCCCTTTGAAGGGGAGCGATTTTTCAACTCTTAAAATTTTTCCACTGGCTTCTTGCGTGCTTTGAGTCTATGGTTTCACTATGACAGTGAAAGATGTAGTAGAAAAAATGCGATCCTTTTTTCGCTTTCTTAGGGTGCGTTTGGTAACGATTCTGTTTCCGAGAACAAATTATGATCAGAAATGATTTTTTTTTTATTATTATGTTCCCGGGAAATAATTCTGAGTAAAAGAACATGTTTGGTAACTGTACAAAATTTCTGATTCTGGAATAGAATTGCGTTTGAGTACCGTACTCATTGATTCTATTCCAAATCAATTTCTTTTAATTTTTAAATAATTTTTATAATTTTTTCCTTTTTTCCTTTTCTTTTTTATTTTCCTTTTTCCTTTTTTTTTTTTTCTTTTTTTTTTTTCCTTTTTTTCCTATTCTTCTTCTTCTTCAGGCCGGTCGCCGAACCGACGACCCAGCTGACGAGGGCCGGCGACCTCACCGAAGCGTCGCCGCCCTCATCGACCGAGCCTCGGGCAACTAGGCAAGGCTCACCCGGCCCCACCGAGGCTCGACCTCGCCAATGGCCGGCATGCCTCGTCGGCCTCAATGAGGCCGGCCTAGCCACTGGCGGGGCTAGGCGTCACGAGGCTTGCCTGGCCACTGGCGGGGCTGGGCGAGGCCCATCTTGCCACCAGTGAGGCTCAACCTCGCCAAATCTGGCAAGGCCGAGCCTCGCCAGTGGTTAGGCTTGCCTCCAGCGAGCTCGCCGAACCTCGCCTTGGCTTGGCGAGCTCGCCGGACCTCGCTTTGGCTTGGTGAGCCTCTGGCGAGCTCGCCGAACCGGTTGCTGCGACCGGCGGCAGCAGAGACCGGCGGACAACAGCGGACGGCAGAGGGCGGCGATCACGGACGATAGTCAATGAAAAAGAAGAAGAAGAGTTTTGATTCTCAATTTTGTTCCCAGAACAAGAATCACATTTTTTTTTTATTCTCAATTCTTGTCTAAAACTGTTCCCGAGAACAAAAATTTTATCAAACGCGATTCTGTTCTCAAACTGATTCTAGGAACAAAAAATCAGAATCAGACACTGTTTGGATAGTTACCAAACAGTGCCTTATCATCAAATTTCAAGAGAAGTACAAGAGTTCGTGCTAAGTAAGATTAAAGTTGAGATCTCTAGCTTCCTCTGAAAAGAAAAAAATTAAATGCCATTACAATCAGTGCAAGCCAAATCAAAACATACAAAATGTTGTAATTATCATATATGCACTCGAATAGATAAGAATTGGAATGCGGTAATTGGGTTGCGCGGTGGATAATATGGTATTGCTGGAGCATGAAATAAATAAAGTGAGGTTTGGGGAAAAAGGAATAGGGATATTAATTCAATGGACGATCAATTTAAATATTTTCCCATTCGTAATGGATTCAAAGAAATCATTTGAGCTCCATGAACCAAAGTATCTGGAAAACCCTAATTAACCATGAAGAGTAGTTCTTAATAACACCAACAAATATTAGGAGCAACCGAACAGAGAAACTAATAATCGAGAATCACTTGAAAGATTCCCTATGGCAGGCATGGCCTCTGGAAGGAGCTTTGAAAGGCTATGCTAAGGGTTATGTTTCCCGTCCAGGTTAGATTTACTTCCATTAACAGCGATCTTGCTCACCGCCATCTTTTCGATATTGCTTCCTCCTGAAAAGGTGCACTTAGTCAGTATTGGAAGAATTACTTAAAAAAGTCCTAAACCTTCTGCAGTTGTACTAATCCAATCATAAATTTAATTTTTTAGCTAATTGAGTCCTAAACCTTTTATTATTGTATCAATTCAGTCCTTCTAGCCAAAATTGGCCAGCCGACGCCGACGTAGCCGCCAGCAACAAATTTTTCAATAATATTTTATTTTTTCAAATTAATTTATTAATCTTTAATCTTTTTACCCTTTTTTTCTCTCTATTTTTTTTTTCCCTCCTCCTTCCTCCTCCTCCCCCCTCCTTCCTTTGGCTCCAATGACCAGCCAGCCCTCGCCAGTCACCGGAGTGAGGCAATCAGGCAAGCTCGCCTCGCTAGCCCAGCGACAGCGAGGGGCAAGGACTCCCTTGCTATCGCTTGGCGAAGGGGAGCTCCCGCAGCCACTGGCGAGGGTCACCTCAGTAGGCTGAGCAACGGCAAGGCCCCCCTCACTAGCCCAAGCGACGACGAGGTGAGTCCTCGCCAAATCCGATGAGGGGGGCCTCGCCGTCGCTCGGGCTGGCGAGGCAAGCCCTGCCAAATCCATCAAGGGCTTGCCCCCACCAATGGCCAGGCGAGCTACCCTTCACCCAATGACGAGGGAGTCCTCGCCCCTTGCCTAGCAACGGCAAGGCGAGCCCTTTCCAGATCCGGTGGAGGCTCACCCAACGACGGCGAGACAAGCTCACCCAACCGTCTCAGTTTGGTGATCGGCAAGGGCTGGCCAGTCACTGGAGCCAAAGCAAGAAGGAGGGAGGAGGGGGAGGAGGAAGGAGGAGGGAGGGGAAGAGAGAGAGAGAGAGAGAGAGAGGTAAAAAGATTTAAAAATTTAGAAAATAATTCAAAAATAAAATATTATAAAAAATTTGTTGAGAGCGCGGCCGATCAGCAGCCACGTCAACGCCGGGCTAATTTTGGTCAAAATGACTTAACCGACACGATTGTAAAATATTTATGACTCAATTAGTTAAAAAAAAATAAGTTTATAATTAGATTGGCACAATTGTAAAAGATTTATGACTTCTTAAATAATTTTCCGGTCTTCAATTTAGACGTTGTCTTCAAACTTCGAAATTTGAAAGGACCTAAATGTGAAATTGTTTTCTTTCGGATCCCCCATAATCACTTTCCCGAAAAGCGGCTATTCTCAATCATTACTTCGGCGGTTTATCAGATCAACCCATGACTGGTGTTTTTTTCTCATTTTGCATCCATCCATCGAGAATAACAATGCTTACCGTTACTCGCTGGGCAGGCGGCGGCGACTTTCGAAGAGATGGTAGTGTGGGGGGAAAAGAGTAGGAGAAGAAGGAAGACGAGCGACGCCCTTCGAAGCATCATTCTTTCTCCAGTTAATGTGTGGTCATCCGATGTAAAGAGTCTATAATGATGCGTGTACAAATAGAGAGAGAATGAGAGTGCTGTATATAACAATGTCTACCTCATGGAGTTGAAGACGAGCCATCGTGCATTGGAATAGATACGTTTCGTCGCCAACCTCGACTTTGAAAGTGCATTGTAAATATAGAAGTCTCGTTTCATTTGGTGGTTTTTGACGAGCCTGTCTTGGTCCATTTCTGAGAAGCTCGTGTTTTGCCGGTACGAGTTGTCGTCCACAATATATGTACAAAGCACTACTTTCGCATGAAATATAAATAAAAAAAGAAAGAAAATGGTCATCCATGTTTTCAAACTCGGTTGGCGAAGCTCATGTCTTGCTGATAATACTCGTCGTTCACTTTTATCAGGGCAAAGCTTACTTCTTTTCTAAGTTAATTCCGCGTTAGGATAAGTTAATATATTAAGATTGAACAACAAAAACAGTGTATAAAGGTCGCTTCCTCATCATTTAAAATAAAAGGCGATTATGGCATTGGGTCCTTGGACCTTTTCAATTAGTGCAATATCAGCCTTAGATTTTTTGTTTCTTTCACAATCGGGTCCCTGAGCGTGTTCGATTGTTGCAATTTTAATCCTCCTCCTCTAGATGCTCGGATCCTTTCTTGAGATGCTCGGACGGAGTTACTAATGTGGGAGTCGAAAGGCTGGTCAGTGCTTACGAGGCAGCCATCTATCGCCAACGTGACACCTACTACCTGACTTTTACAAATACCAAAAAGGCCGAAAGATATGTCATCAGAAAAATAAAATTTCAGAAAAAAAAAAAAAAATCAACGTAGGTTGATGCTGGAAGTAGGGTGGTGCACTAAAATGATATCAACATTAAAGCATTATATCACTCGTAATACGGTCCAACTGAAAGAAGGAAAGGCCTATCATTACCCTCTCGTCGTTGTTATTATTATCACAATTGTTGTTATTAATTGTTGTTGTTGTTTGCCAAAAGTCGAATAATAAAAAACTGACGGCTTCGCATTCATAGGGATACACATTTTCGTTAAAAACGCAATTTTTTTTTTCGTATATCAAGCATCATTCTTATACACATCCACAGAACATTCTGCATTCTTCGATTGATCCTCAGTTAAAATGCTCACCTATGATTTAACAAACCATGCATCATATGCATTCGATACGCCCGACTAAAAGAAAAGGAGAACTATGAAAGTAAAAAGTCAGATGGCTTATCGAGGTGGTTGTCAATCAGATTTGGTTAGTGCCGACACAAACAACCACTAGAAACCTCGAAAAGACATCTTGGGATCGACCATTTTCGAACTGCCACGGCCTGCACCCCTCCCAGATCTTCCCATTCCTCGGCCCCTTCCTCTTGCACCTCGTCTAGAAAATGACTTGCCGTGCTTCACCACCACAAGAGAATGAAGCAACTCATCACACAGGATGCAACCTTTATGCAGCGTGGCCCCATCCTCTAAAGGCGTTGCCTTCTTATTGAAGTCCACTTCTATGATCATCGAGTCACAATCGGGACACCGGTCAGGAGTAGTCGACACCCTGTGAGCACCTTGCGGGAGAAGAACGAGGCAGTTGCACATGTTGCAGAAGAGCCTCCAATTTGGGGCGCTGATTGGGTCTAGTACGAGGGTACCATTGCATTCTGGGCATGCACATACTCCTTGGGTTATCAGAGAATGCCGGCATGTTGGGTGGGGGCAGAGAAAGCATGGCATGCCGGCTCCTTTCCCAGGATTGTTAGAGTTACCCATCCTGCCAGCACCGAAAAGCATATCGATACCTTCGAAGGGTGGACTGTTGTAACAATATGGGCAGAGAGGGAAAGATTTGCCTTCAGGACCAGGCATGGAGAAGATCAAGAGTTCAAAGCTGTCCAAAGGACATGTGAGTTCCTTGTACAGCTGCAACAAATAGATTGATGAGAAAATTGATCAGTGTTCATCGGTGAGACGAGAATAAAAGTCTAATTGGAGAAAATGAAGTTCTTCAATTTCCTTCTATCATCTTGTGGCCTAGTTGCCAAAGCAGCTAAGAAATATTTGCCATAGATACTGGAATTTAACTCCCATCAGTACAGTTGGCAAGTTGAGGTACTCAACTTCATTTCAAAGGCAGAAAAAGGGGTAATCCAGAGGCATGAACATGCTAAACAAAAATCAGCAGAATTGAACACATCAGAATAGTTCACACCCCGACACATAAAATGAGAATAAGGAGTTTCATACCCTATGAATTTTCACTTTCTCTAAGCTTTTGTCAGCACAAATTTAAACATTCAAGTCTGCTTTGCATTAAAGCAGGTCAAACAGTGAGCTACATCCCTATACCCACTTAAACTACCCAAGCTCAACAAAGCAAACTAACATGAGATGATGAAGGTTCACCTTGATTGTTCCATTTTGAGGAAGATGATAAACCTCCTCGCATGTATTACAATACAGACGAGGTGGCCGAGTAGAAATGTGCTTCATGTATCGGAGGCACTTGCCACATCTACTGAGAGGGTGGCCTGAATCAGCAAGCTGAGAAAATTGAGCTTCAAACAACATGTCCATCTTTCCAATCTGAAATAACCACAAGGAAAGAATGATAAAATAGTGAGGTCTTAATCATGTGCCTGTGTCGTATCCATAATAAAAGTTGAAACTACCAGTTAAAACAGGTCGTATATTTCACTTAGCAGAAACACTATCAGTACACTTCCATTAAATACATGAGGAAGAACAAACTTTAGATTAAGAACAACTAAATATCTTCCATTTTCTGGACGTGCAGTAAGCTTATGAACATTTCAATAGATATAAATGCAGATTAATAAAAGAATTGCCCTCAAAATATTCTGCTGCTCTGATGTGATGTAAATGTATCCATGAATCTGTACTCAACATTACCAAGCTTATTGCTTGTCATTTTTTTCAAGTTAATTGAAGTGCTCCCAGGGGGTGCATTTAATATATTCATGTAATACTTCAAATTATCAATATAATATCTCATTGCTCCTTCATTAGGTATGACACACACACACACACACACTCACACTCTCACTCTCACTCACTCACTCACTCTAACAACTTCATGCAACGAGCTCCAGTCTCAGGAGGCAAAAAGCAATACATATCAACATGACTGAACTTTCAACCTTAGACCACAAGAATGTCAGATAAAATCATTTTGAGCCCCTTCTCTGGTACTGAACAAAAGATGCAGTGATCAAAGCCGAATGCTTAACCTGTTTAGTAAAGTACAAGAATTTTTGCTTGAACTGCTGAAGCACATGAGACACAACATGAAAATGATCCACTTGACCCTTCGCAACAAGAGTAATCTGTTGTTCAATGAAGCTGCGGATGTCAGGTAGACAGAGATCAGCATCAATCGATTGGTAGCCTCTTATTAAGCTTATACCTAAGGCAGTTGGAGCCAACTTCCTTCCAGCCTGCACCTGCAAGTACATTGGGTGTGAACAAAGAAACTTTCTTTCTCTGATACTTAAACATTCTGAACCACTGAACAGATGGAATGGTACATCACCCACCTGTACATAGTTGCGTTCGCAAATATTGTTGATATGCACAGGGATAGATGCATCAGTTCCAATTCCATTCTTCTCCATCAAAGAAATCAGCTCACTTTCACTAAGAAAATCAGGGGCAGTTGTATTCCCCTGTAACAAGATAGGAACTCAGAGGTCATCAATAACAAACAAACCACACTTTACAAAAATTAATAGACTCAACAGATTGAGCTGAGACCACTGCCTAACATATTTCTACTGCAACAGTGCAGTCCCTACTGAATATAACCGGATATATGATTAACTATTTGCCTCCTTGCTACTCCAACATCAAAACTCCAAAAAGATAAACCATAAAACAAGAACAGAGCAGAAAAACAACAGTAAAGTCAATGTGCGTTTTCTTCTCACTAAATTATTCAGACGTTATCTTAGGAGCAAATAGATTATATTAGTGGGAGATGTCGACAGAATAACTTCATCCTTTTCTTTCAAAAAAATTTGTCATTCATTTGGGAGCCATAAAAAGAACAAAGAAAACAGGGAGGACAAAAAGGGGAAACAATGAAATAAAGCCCAGAAAACAACTCTGCATACTTCCACACAATATGAATCGAAATTCCTAGTGGTGCCTTGTTCACCCAAACATTCCTATTCAAATAATTAACAATGGACAAAATAAAGTTAACTCATCCAATAGACATAATCAAGATCCCACTTCTATTTTCCAATTACTTGTTGAAAAACTTTACATTTGCTGCCATCACAATTCTTGATCTCACACCAAAACCTATCATCGAGTAAGGTTGACATATGACAAGAATATAATATATTCTCCTAATTGATTTGTTAACAGTACTAAACCACGTATTCTCCAGCTCAAATCTGGTAATCCAAAACTCGTAGAATGAGGAGCACCACATAGATGTTGCTTTGGTTGCATACTACTGATCGTCTTATGAAAAATTCAAGCATTAACACACTGTTACCAAAGGAGAAGAGAAAATGCCACCAACCTAATGTCTGCTTATGTTGCAAAGCCAAACCATTCAAGTCCACCTTGTATATGCCACATTTTTCCAGTGATATTATCAATATGAAAAATCTTTTTTTTTTTTTTTAGTTGAGGATGTAATAGGAAGCGCTAGTAAGATCTCTTGAATTGGCAGAGCAACATCTTGGACAAGAAAGGTTTCCAAGCAAGTAGACCTAGCTCAAAAATCAAATTGGACTAATATAATGGATCTTTCTCCCCAACAACTGTTAAACAACCCATAATATATTGAGACCAATGTAGTCGTCCATCCATTATAGTTAAAACCCATAAAAGAAGGTGCTAGCATCATTACATCACTCACAAGTATACTAGTTTTTTTCTTTTTCTTTTTTTTTTTCTTTTCCCTTTGGCCTGTACTCACAAGAATTCTATGACCAAAGCACTTTTATGGGCAGAAAAAAGACTTGATCAACATGCCACAGGCAGACACAATGACACTCTGCATATGAGTTGGAAACATGCTTTGCACGCATAGAACAATACCTCATGCAGCTCCACTTTTGAAGTTTTTAACTTCTTGCCTTTGTGAATTGAGGTAGACTTTTCTCATTTATGGCCAACCATGGCATGATAGAAGTAAACCCTTTGTTTGTGATATGATGTCCAATGCAATGGAATAATTCTCCTCCAATTGTGAATTTGACTTTTGTCCTGGAAACAAAAGGATCAGAAAACATATTCTGGGCCATTACCTAATAAGCCAATGTATGTACTACATCTCTCTTCGTAGAAAAAAAAAAAAAAAATTAGAGGCAATTATTGATATCCTAGCCAACATGCCAATTTTTCTTCAAAGCGATTCAATAAAGGCTAACAGAAAGTAGACAAAAACAGTAACTCTCCTTTTGCCTCCACTCCCAACACTATGCACTCTGATTCTAAATCCATTTTGATAACCAAAGAAGAAAGACCCCACCAATACATATTACCAGATGACAAAAAGAGTACTTAAAAATGGGGAATGAACGTTTTACCTAATGTACTTGAGGTCAGGAGAGATGCTTCCCAGAAAGTGTTGGCAAACATACTGGTACAGTCTCCAAGCATCATTCCCAAGCACACCCTCTGTTGCTGAGTTTACTGGAGTTATAGGAGGATGATCACCAGCATCTGTTCCAGACTTTGGCTTATGATAACCGTCAACTAGAAGCTTCTCCACATAACTACCCCAAGTAGGATTATTTGCTTGTGCAGCAAGAGTACTTCTAAAGTCAAACGAAGCAGGGTAGGCTGTACTCTCTGTGCGTGGATAGCTAGATTATCCATTTGCTATTAGAAGGAAGACTAACTTCTGATGTTAAAAGAATAATAAGGGATATTGTTTCCAAACATTTCAAACAAATAAAAGAAAACGTGGATGTCCCATAAAGTGCTGCACATCATACTGCACATTGACTATTGAGTGGGAATCTCAACGCAATGCATGTTTATGGGCTAAGAGTCAAAAAGTTTTCCATCCCAACTAGCATTCACAATTTAATAGATGAATCAATAGGCAGCCAAACTTACTCAAGCAGGTATATTTTTAACACCAAACCTACTCAACTGAAAGTATCACACAAGGAGAAAGATTTTTAGAAAGAAAGAGTTCAATGCCCCCTCACAAGAAATTTTCAACAATCAGTGATTAATGCTCAGAATTAAATCCAAAAAAATGAAGAAGAAAAATTACACAGGCATGACAGGCCTACAATTGAGCCAAAATTACAGAAATACTGGATAATTACTGGGAAAAAAGAAGAAGAAAAGTTCCAAGAACCACCTGATGAAACCTTGAGTGTATAGTCTCTCAGCTAATTGCATTGCTGTTTGAGGTCCAAAGCCCAGTGCACTCGAAGCAACCTTTTAAATGACTTAGAAAAGATTGTCATGTCTCAAGAATATGACAAATATCTTTTGGAACTCATCATGTAAACAAGCATAAATGGACAAGTGCAGACAATGATGACAATAGCACTGAACTCAAAACGTATACATATGTACAATGACACATACACATATACACGCACACATATATATGGTCAACATTTCAAAGTATCCTATGTAAGGAAGGCAAAATCTCGCTGCTCCTTCTCAGCTTAGAAGGATACATTTATTTGCAATAATGGAGGACATAGTTATAAGTAAAACTTGCACTTGTGACTCCCAAACTCTGACCAATTTTGTCGTTTTTCTTCATAATTTTACAGACTGAATTTTTACTACTAAGTTCATTTTTCCAATGATTTTAAATGTTGGACCACTCTGCGTCAAGGAGAATTAAGCCACAACATTTAAAAGTGACCAAAGTAAATAGAAAGAAAATTACATACTCGACATATGTAGTCCAAAGGAGAATAAACAATAAGCTTAAAATTCAGGTCAGTTCAAGCATAGATACCCAAACTCAAATGGGGGCTAGAAACTAAAGTCGCACAGAAAAAAATGTTCCAAAAGCAAAACATCACTTTTTGACATTTGGAAACGAAACTGAAAAATGACCGGATGTTTTATCTCCGTGACACTTAAACATGCCAAGAAGAATAAGACAAGAATTTCCATCCTTGCATTCCTTATTTATCTTTTTGTTCCATAAACCTCCCAAATTATCCTTGAGCACAGAAAAGAGGGTAGAAATTTATCAACATCACAAGGTACATGCTCCTCTATATTACTTGAGTCACCTCCCCCCCAAAAAAAAAAAAAAGATTTAGCATATGTAGATGTTCATACTTCTGTAATGAAGAAGTAATACACATTCAAATGACATTACATATGATAAAATGCAGAAAACCCAAACCTTTCTCCATACATGCTAAATTCTATGACAAGCCTAACTGAAATTAAGAAAAATCTTTGCTTCACATCCAATATTATTATTAACACTTATTCTCTAATATATACTTCAGATATATCATATATCACATTCTTTGAGATGCAATCAAATTGTCAGTATCTCCTTGGCATTATCAAAACAGCTTTCTGACCCATCCGACCAGCAAATGAAATTCATTGCAATCACAAGAAACAATACATATCTGACGCATGATGTTGTTACATTGAACACCAAGAGGCCGGAGAGCATTAAAGAGTATAGAACATGGTCAACCAATCTCTAATATTGATTAGCATATACCTTCAGAAGATTCACAGTGTTGAGACCTGAAGGACTGACTTTTTACTCTCCTGTTTTTCAGATATGTCAGTTACTTCTAATATTCCATCACCTACAACCAGTTTATGGAGCATCGTAGCAACCTGTGTTATGTGGAAAGAGGAATTGGTGAAGCGTGAAATCTTCAATAAACTGAGACAGAATTCTTCCATACTACTCTGACTGAAGTATAAAGTTACTTCTACCAAACTTTGTTCATGGGCTGCCTTACATCTAAGTCAAATAGCTTCTGACGTTCCCATTCCAGCTGAATTTCATAGCCATCATGTATTAAGTAGGGGTGCAAGGTCCAAAACTTTTCAGGCTTAAAAGTCGTAAGTTGCAAATACCGTTGGACACAAAAACCCAAGCGTAGGAGTTTGACATGGCCCATAGCTGAACAACAAAAAAGCACAAGTTAAAGAATCCAACTTGGCCATAGCTGAAATAAGCAAGAATCTAAAATAATATATGCCTTAAAAACTTAGGAACCAGTTGGTAATTTGCAATATTACTACACAATGATAAGCAGTCTGCAACAGTGGAATGCCAAAAAAAAGAAGATAAGTCAATCACTCGTACTTCTAGGCAAACAATCTTCATTGGGTCCACAAATTGACAAAGTGAAAAAACTTGACCCAATGGAAGGAGCCAAGCACCTTCTGTGGTATAAGAGCTGCTCAGACTTAATAGCCATAATTATATCACAAATTAACAGTATGCAAGCACATCGATGGTCCTCAGATGACACTTCAAATTGATTTATATCACAACATGAGGATGTTAATACAAGAGACCAAATTTAACAACAAAAGTACAAATTATCGACGTCACAAACTATTAGGTACCATTTGTAGATCATAGATGGATACACTTCATGTTTATGCATATTGTGAAAACAAACCAACAACAAAAGAGATAAATAGACTGATGTCTACAGCCCAACAGCCACACAGATTTTAAGTAGGTTTTGCTCAATAATCATGTCTGTTCACTTTGCATTTGTAAAGTAATATTAACAAGCAGGTGGGCAGTCACAGGGAGAGAGAGAGAGAGAGGTGGGGGGAGGAGGGATAGACAGAGAGCCTACGAAATAACTCTGGCATCAAGATTCCCATATCTTCCCTGGAAATAAGCAGTCTGGAAGCGTGTAAATGCGACACCCACTTTGAGATCTATCAGTTGACGAGCATCCACAGCCAATGCCTCGTCCTTGTTAGGCTCAACAAGGTTGTCCATACACTTCAAAATATCCTTCTCAGAGATAGAAGAAAACCGAGCACGATAAACTGTGCTACGGTCCTTCATTTCGACCAAAGCCAGTGCACTCAATAACTGGAACAGGAAAGATAGATGAAATAAACCAAAGCTCATGAGTTCTTGCTGGAGAACAAAATCACATTTTAAGACAAGAGATGCCCTAGATCAGGAAAAATGCACTTAAATCCTTTCTAACAACTATAACTCGAGCAGTTTAAAGTATCCAATCACTTTGTCCCTGTTCCTCTACATTTGTCTTCTACATATATCATTGGCTACATCTCCCGATCAGGATCGTTACATTACCACAATTAATAACATTCAAAAAAGAATTGCACAATTACTACAAGAGATCAACACTATGTTTCACAATTTGGTGAAGAGGACAATTAAGAAAAAAACAAGCAAAAGAAATGCAGCTGTTTTGTCATGTTGGGATTTATGTTGAAGAGAAAAAATAAGAAGGGCACACTAAACTGTAGTTTGGCTTTTCCAGAAATTCAGGAAAATAATGCCAGGCATGTTATGGAAAATAGCATTAGAA
>CM024641.1:5241656-5460757 GCA_014182715.1 Eucalyptus cloeziana
AAATTATATTTAAGTGATTATGGAAGTTTAGAGTGATTCTCTTCTGTTTATATATATATTATCTAGGAAAAAGAGGAGACAATAAAAACCAACAATGATCTTAAGTAAAAATACGGGGTAAAGAAAATTGTTTTTACGTGCCCTAGTTCAATTTTTTAGTTTATGATA
Source organism: Eucalyptus cloeziana (assembly GCA_014182715.1). Lineage (NCBI taxonomy): Eukaryota > Viridiplantae > Streptophyta > Magnoliopsida > Myrtales > Myrtaceae > Eucalyptus > Eucalyptus cloeziana. The sequence goes on from CM024641.1 coordinate 5,241,825, forward strand.
TTACATTAGATTTTATAGATTTTCAAGTACAAGAACATGTCAAGATTCTAACATCACATTATTGGATGTATAAATCGTATTTCGATTGGCGGGTACAGAGCAATACTTTAAATTTATGACGTGAGGCTGTCTGTTGTACTTCTTTCGAGATGGTCAATTAATCTAATTATACTAATTATTGTTTGATGATGCAACTTCGATGGCAACCGGTCGACTCATTACTCCTATAAGTATCTCACTTCATAAAGACGTCATATCATTCTTCGTTTTGTCTTCAAGCGAGGTCAAAGTTGATAAGAATTCTTAAAACGACATCAATTCTAGAAAAAAAAATTTCTGAACTTCAACCATAGAAACCAATAGAGACATTTACAGATGATGTAATTGTCTACAAAATTTCAGACTCCATTTGAAATTGTCACGTCACCTCCTGTTTCGGGTACCAACATAGCTCTACTGAATATAGGACAAGAATAATGCTTTACAACAAAGTAATTCAATCCCATTGCTATATCTATGACAGTGTGCGGGTTATCATTCTTCTTAGACATGTGAGTCCGCTAAAATTCTACGTAACCAAAACATGGCTACATACAAGATTGTTTTTTTCAACTGTCAAGCGTGAAGAACTAAATTTCTTAAGCCCCTTCTCGTCGTCTGCAAATGCAAAAGACACACCACAAACGAGTGCAACAATAAAAGAGCAATGAACACTAACCTCAGTCTCTCGTGGCAACAATGGAGGGCACAGAGAGAGAGAGAGAGAGAGAGAGAGAGAGAGAGAGAGAGAGAGTCGTAGATAAATGTTGCCAACCTTGGGTTGGGATGCAGAGGAAGCGGCAATGGACGGGGGTTGTATTTAAAGTCTACTGACACCGAGAAGAGCCCAGTGCTTCAGCATCTCCACGGCATATTCCCATAAAAGTCAACCCTTCATTTACGAACTTGAATGTGAATACAATCAATCCAGCTTGACTCTCTCTCGCACAACTTAGTTTTGCTAATCTCTATCCTCGTTGACGCGGTCGTTATTACGGTACATCACTAGTCACGCAAGTTGGCCGATGCTCTTTCGTACAAAGGACAAAAACCGGCGTGTAAACGCCTGATTGGAAAAACTGGTTTTTTATAAGTATCCTTGCCGAATGATGCGAACGGCAATGACCATCACATGCCACATTGTAGGTGGTGCCGGCGCTCGATATATTTTAATTATAATTCTTTCGGACAAATCTAAATACAGCCGTATCTTATATAATTCAAATGTAAGGAACAGCCTCTTGCTTGATTAATATCCGCGTTGAATTCATGTTTGCAGTTCTGTTATATCTAAGTTAGTCCTCTAGGTTTGGATAAGAGTGGTGACAAGGCTAAAGAATCAGAACTAATCACATCCATCGTACAGTCATCCAAAATAACTAAGATACTGACACTTTGATTTGCTTGAATTTTGGGCAAGAAGTAAATCTGCCTTGAACCTTTTCTTTTCTTTTTTCTTTTTTTTGTCTCCAAAAAAACCCCAAACTTTATATCTAGTCTCCAATTTGCCTTAACATTTTTTTTTTGTCTCAATGAAACCCCAAACTTTAGATCTAGTCCGAAATCTGTCATGAACTTTTCTCTTATCTCATAAAAAACCCCAAACTTTAAATCCAATTACAAAATTACCTCAATTTTTTTTTGTCGAAAAGAAAATCATCAATGTTTACTCTAGTCCTAAATTTGCTCGTGTTAGCCCTCTATCCAAAAGTTACCGTTAGTAGTCCCTAATTTTTTATATCCTAGAGCGGTTTTATTTTGAAGATAATTTTCCTTGTCACATTGCAGATATGTATTGATTATCGATGTGGAAATGTCATGTTAAATTGGGACTAGACCATGGGATAGATTTGAGAATATATTAAAAGTTGGTGAATTTTTTTGGTACAAAAGGAGAGTAAAATCCCAATTGACACACCCGTCAACTGCCATGTGTCATTTAACTTAGCAATTGGACAGTAAAATTTAACGGAAACTTACATAGGTAGGTATACCAATTTAGGATTTTTTATGGTAAAAAAATTCATCTAGTATAAATTTATCATAAGTATACCAATTTGAGATTCTTCATTAGTTTAGGGTAAATTTGTCATATGTGTATTAGTTTGGGATTTTTTATAGTATTAACCCTTGTTTTTTTTTTTTTTTTTTGGTTGAAGATTTAAGTATTATAGAGCATATGACGTACAACAGCTTAGGGACATCTCCCAGCATTACAAATAGAGCTAATAATTCAAAAAAAAATGGAGGTAGGAAGTCTCCACATATTAGCCAATGCAACATTTGACTGGGAAGGTTTAATTTTTTCGTAAAGTGATGCTCTACCTCTTACATTTTTGCGCATATCGGCCAAAATAATATGGATGTCAGTTGATTTGTTTTGAAATCATCTATGGTTAAGCTCCACCCAAATGCAATATATGGTTGCTAGGAAAGATACTTTGAGGAGTCTCGCCGCCAAATCTTTGCCCTTTGTTGCTTTAATCATCCATTGAATTTCCTTATTCCATGCTCCTAAAGAACGCCTAATTCCATCTTGTGCAAGGATACAACACCAAATGCTACTCGTCCATTCATAGTTGAAGAATAAATGAGTTTTGTCTTTCATACTGGCCCTATAAAAGTTACATTGGATATCAATTGAGGTCATCCATCGTCCTACAATTTCCGTTGTCAGTAGTCTATCTTTGCAAACTAGCTAGCCAATAAAATTGTGTTTGCTAATGTCGCTACTCCAAATTAAGTTGTACCACTCCACAGCTGGACCCTATGTCTAAGTTTGTTGTGTATATCACAAGCTAGATATAGCTAGGGTTAGAACATGTCATAATTTGAGGAGACATTGCCAACTCCAAGCCATATTATCTCTAATGTCGACCTGCATAAATGGGGAATCTCTGCATTTTGTGCTGTGAACACAAATGCTCCAAAGGGAAGAGGATGGATGATTGATAAGGTTCCACAACATTCGGCCTAACAAAGCTTTGTTCTATATCTTTAAATTGGGCAATCCTAATCCACCTTCCCTTTTAGGTGAGCAAACTACTTGCCATGCGACCTTGTGCGATCCATGATTTTCTGTCGAACCAACCCATAGGAAATGTCGAATCCTCTTCTCAATCTCATATATAGTTTGCTTTGGAAGTAAGAACATTTACATTCAATAGGTGCAAATAGAGATAAGGACCGAGTTCATTAGTTGTAGATGCCCTGCATAACTCATATGTTTCATGCCCCAACTTTCGATTTTCCTAAAGATCTTATCGGTAAGACTCTTGCACATTTGGAACCGGACTTGAAGTTTAGGGTTTTTTCTAAGACAAAAGAAAAGTTCGAGGTAGAATTAGGACTGGATTTAAAGTTTGGGATTCCTTTTTTTGAAACAAAAAAAATTCCGGATAGATTTGGGATTGGACCTAAAATTTGAGATTTTTTTTGGAATTGGCCCTAAAGAATTGCCAAATAGAATAAAGAGAAGCATCAGCCATTACCAATCATGTTCCCATTTGCTTTCCCTGCATCAAATTTGAACATACGATGGCCTCTCTTCTCTTTGGTCCACACTTTCTCTCTCTCTCGGCGCGCGCGGGGATTGACGCAGCACTTCGAGTCCCTCCTCGTGACTATCAACGAACTGCTTGTTCAAAAGTTTGAGCAACTTTTCTATTAATTGAGTAACCCCATAGCAAAGTTGATAAATTGAAAAATCAAATAGGCTTCGTTACGTAGCTCAAAGGATATACTCATTGGGAAAAATTTTGATAAACCACTTAAATTAAAGTTAATAATTTTGTACAATTGTTGTTAAAGTTAATGTATAATTAAGAATGGTAAAACAATTGGTTAAAAAAACAAACTACAGGAAAAATAAGCTTAGCAAGTAACTCAAATGTGAGTTGATAGCCCAAAACCAATTCATAATTCAAACGAAGAAAAACTTGTAGGCCACTCTAATAATAGTTGACAATTTCTAAAAAGAGTCGGTAAATTTAAGTTGTTGCTAGAAGTGCAGCTAAAAGTTTTTTAATGACAACAAAAGTTGGCCAAAAGAAAACCCAAATAAATAAAAATGAGAGTTGGTTGCGTAATACTAACTAGGTGTTAATTTAATAAGAAAAGTCGGTAAGTTACAATAATTTAAGTTGGTAATCATAAAAAAGTATTAGTAAATGTAACAGGATGCTAATTGAGACAAATTAAAATTGGTAGCACAATAAAAAATTAGCAAGTTAAAAAATTAAACGCAAGAAGATAACTCAAATAAGAATTGATAATTTAATCTGATAAAAGTTGATAAGCCACACTAATTTAAGTTGGTAATTTCATATAAGACTCAATAAATTCAAAAAATTAAAGAGGTATTCAAATAAAAGTAGGTAAGTTAGTAAAAGAAATTAGTAATTACCAAACGATAAAAAAAATCATAACTTCATAAATCAATAAATCAAAAGGTCCCGACTCATTCTGTTTATCAACTGTCACTTATGGAAATTTATTACCAAAAGGAATATTGAGTTTATCCCTCGAGGAGAAACAATTTAAAGGGGGAAATAAATCATTTTTCCTAGTTCTAATCCATTACGAAATTGAGGAGAAATTTCTCTGTGGACCTACAAATTATGAATTAAGTTGTAAAGTGCGAACTTTTGTAGCGTGCGTGAAGCACGCAAACGAATCAAATTTCATATGAGTTGACTATAGTGCCAAGTCCTTTATTTACGCCTGCAACATGTGAACTCCCCTTGATGCTTCCTGATTATCAGATTTTTAGCAAGAATATATTCTGCGTCATGTTTGTCGACTAGTGGAAACTAAAGAATTTCAATGCGGCATTCCGGGAGAAAATTCAAATGATGGTGTTGCATGGGTTTACAAGCGGACCGGGAAAAAAAAAACAATATTCTAGTAGTTCAAATCGTGAAGAAAATAAAGCAAAGCTGTACAAAACAACAAAGAGAAATGAACAAACCCGCATGAGGTCAGAGCGGATCAACCATCAGATTGAATTGGTCTTACATATATGGCGTCCTCATGATTTGAACGCTTTAGTTGCGGCGAACGAAATGATAATTTTTTATGTCTATAGCTATCGCATTGCTTTCCAATTTAATCATCAATTAATCGAACTTCTCTTGCACTAATAATCGAAGAATTATAATTATGATTGCTTGCACATTGGAGTGTTTCTTCCACCAAAGTTAAATCCAAATGCATAGTATTTACAAATAAACAACTCAAATTGATGTAAAAAAATAAAGATCAGAGTACAAAATCACCTTGTGCAATATGGAGAGCACCTTTGTATTTCACTATGCAGTTTGAAGAAAATGAATTACTGTACGTTTTTTAAAGACAACGGTAACTTTTGCCCAAGTGACAAAGGCGACTTCCTTATTACTTTAGCGATCGGAAATTTCCTAATAAACATCGAGTCGGGTTTCCTTAATTGGCTTGGACTCTAGAGATAATATAACAACTGTTTCTCAAAGTGAAAAGGAGCATAGATCATTACTTGAATGCGTGATTAAAAGAGGGAAAAAAAAAAAAAGAAATAACATATAGTCTAAAAAGGAAAAAGGAAACGGAAACGGAAAATAAAATTTAAAATTAAGAAAGTGAAAATGAAAAGATATCAACCGGAGGCTCGTGAAGACAGAACCACTCTATCAGCACCGTACAAAGCATGGGTCCACGTGGCCCCCACACGAATGAACGGTCGGGATTAAGTGGGCTCTTTAGTGCCTGTTTAGTATAATCCTCCTATTCTTTTTATTTTATTTTTTGTTATTTTGTTCATTGGAGTAGAAAAAGAACAAAAATCTATTTGATAACATTAACTAATTTTTCTACTCCTTGGAATAAAAAAAATGATTAGGAAATAGATTTGGAATAAAAATAAGAAGTAAAAAAACTCTACTTCTTTATTCTCGGAAATAAAAATGATAAAATCAGAAATGTAAATATTACCCAACATACCCTCAGTTCCTGGTGCATGCAAGACTGACTCGAGCTAGAAAATTCTCGCCTGCACTGGGAACAAGTAGTACTGTTTGATTTATCAGAGATTGACACGTGGTGTCAAAATAGAGCATCCAAGAAGACGTAAGCAATGATATAGCATCTCAATATTTAGAATGTTGTCTTCTTACTCCCCAACTTCTAATTTGGAATGCTCTAACTATAATTGTTGAGAAAGCTATTATAATTAAGGGGAATGGAAATATCATTAGCATTTTCGGGTAAGTTGTGTTACATTAGGACATACCTCGTGAAAAAAGTCTATAGGGTTTCCTTAATAATTCTTATTGTGTTCTTGGACTTAATGAAAAAAATAAGGAAAACTAAAACATACACCGTTGATGAAAAAAATCATTACACGAGCGATTTTATCCACTCTTAGGTTGTGTTTGTTTCATGAATAGCTCAAGATTTAGAAAACATTTTCTGTAAAAAGGATCGTTTGAATCGCTTACAAAAATGAACGGATGCAAAATATTTTCATTACTCACAAAAATAGTTAGGCATAAATTGTTGTCAATAATAAAAGCATTTTCCGTTGACTAGTTTTTCTAATATAACCAATTATTTTTAAGAAAATATTTTCTAAATTATTCATTTTTATGAAACAAATGGAGCCTTGATATAGAATTCCAACCACTCACTCTCTTATCAACCATTAAATCAAATGGTAGAAAAGGCTGCCTCTAAAAAATCTTTTTTTTTTAATTTCTTCAGAATATACTGTAATTAGTCAATAAATAAAATGTACTTAGAAATGCTTGCTTATCTAGTGTGAAAACATTGGACAAGTCTTTTCAAAGGCAGGCATAATGTTATTCAACATCCGCCATATTGATGCGGAAATGTTTTCTAACTCTGTATTTTGTGGACTCCTTTGTAAAACCTAATCGCCGGAATCTTTCGACCTTGCCAATGTCAACGGGTTGACTTTGCAAATTAAAGGTCCCCCCGGGTGTGCAATTTCTCATCATCTATGAAATATCTAGCAATTACGTTCACATATGTTTTGATTGCATCACTAATTCAATAATTTCAAGAACTTAGTATAGATGACGGTAGAGACAAAGATGTTGAATTAATATATTTTCGGTGCAAATAGATGTTTGATTGTCAACTGTACACATTTATATTAAAATTTATAACATGGACCAATGATTGCGATATGAACGGAATCTTTTTGACTTTTTTAACTCATTCTATAAAAAATCGATTTTTTTTTTGGCACAATGAGAATTTGCATTCTCGAATTATCTCAGAGGGACCTACAGTCATTATGGAGATTCTGTTTTTCTTATGATTAGAATATTCCTTAGAAACGAAAGAAATAGCAAAATCTTGTCAATTACTTATTCTACTTTCTATCGAAAAATAAAAGGAAAAAGAAACTTATCGTTTGCTAATATTATAGGCTATACTTTCCATTATCTCAATGGCTTCCCAGATTTGAAGTGTTTAATATTGTTTGAGGGTCAAATTAAAAGAAGTAAAAGCAAAAACCCAAAGGAAAAGCCAAACTTATCCTTGTCTTTCCAAGATCCTTTGGCAATAATATGAGTGAGTATCAACATGATCCCTAAATTATTATTAATTTCTCGACTCATAATTTCATTTTTGTCTAATGCTTCGTTTCTTTCATGGAAAAGGGAATGATTCAAAAAATATTTTCTTAAAAATAACGATCGTATCACTTGAATTAATTAGTAATGAAATAATTAGTTATGTCTAAATATTTTTATGGACGATAAAAGTATTTTTCGTTCAATCATTTTTTGCAAGTGACTTAAGTAATCATTTTTTTTAAAAAAAATATATATATTTTTCAAATTATTTATTTTACTTGAAACTCTTGCTCTATTTATTTTATGAAAAATAAATGATTTGGCATAAATTGTTGTCGAAAACAAAATCATTTGCTAATCACTAATTATCAAGCGATATGACTAATAATTTTAAAGAAAATATTTTTCAAATTTTACATTTTATGCCAAACAAGCTGATCACGGAAAGAGATTGATACTATTCACTTAAAAGAGTTTAATGAATACAAGTGTAAAGTTTCAGAGCATAATAAATCAAATAGGGTAGGTAGGGACAAGTGTGCTCGAGTGAAATGTCCTGTTGGGACCAGTTAGGACAACCGTACTCGAGTGACTCATAGCTAAGATCCACCTCATACGGTTGCCGGCTTGCATGGACACTATTTTGCTTTTTAAAGATTCTTCCCGTGGAGGTGGCTTATTGCCTTCTTGATTCTAGCTTTTAATGGATCAAATGACGCAAGTGCAGTTCACGTAGGCAAATGATTTCAATTACGTTCGAATTTTCTCTTTTTTAAAACGAAAATGAGCCCATTGACTCTGTGTTAGATAAAAGAATTATAAACCTAGTGAGTTGGATAAGTATGAAGACGCGTTTTTTGTCTCTTATATTCTAACTCTTGTGTATTTTCTATAGCAGTTCTAGCAGATACACATAATCTCCAATACCTAAATTAATAGGTGGAAAAAGTCAAAACACCAGCTGTATTCACATTAATTCAAGTATCCATAAATATAAGATAAAATGATATATGTTTAGACACGTTTGGTTGTATAGATTTCTAGCTATAATAGGATCGGATATGAGATAATATGAAATTAAGAGATTTTGCTATATCTTATTTACTATTTGGTAAATCACAATAATAAATCTGGATAATTTCACATCTTATCCGGTTTGTAATTTGGTATGAATGGCATATTAGTGTAAATTAAACATAAAAACTGCATAAACAGAGATAATAACAATCTCTCATTTATTTGCCTTTTTTTAATTATTTTTCATCACTTTTTTAGTTGTTTTCTTTTTTTATTTCTTTTTTCCCTTTCCATCTTTATCTAATAAAAAATTACTAAATAGTAAGCTATACCAATATGCCTAAAATTACTAAATATATATTTATATATTAAATTTACATTATATGATAGAAATTTTTTTGAATATTTAAATAAAAATAGGAATAAATAAAAAGGAAATTATTTTTTTAAAAAAAATTACATTAGAATTCAAATATTATTTATATGCAAATATTTTAACTTTATTAATTAAGAAGCTTGATATTTGTAAAAAATAACTTTTTATATTATAGATATTAAAAATTTGATCCACCTTTATTGTACCTTCTCATGTGATAATATTATATGGGTTATATCCTTCTTATATTTGAGTTTATCTTGTCTTGGGCATGCATCAAACACAGGATAAGATAAATTTTATTATGTCCTTAATTTATCCTAACTATCAAATGTAGCCTTAGGTAACATATTTAAAAAGCACAAAAAACATAGGAGAAAATGGCTAAAGAGAAAGGGAATGCAAAGAGAGGGAAAATTGTCCAAAAATTCTTAAACATATTTTATTTTTTCCAGTTCAGTTTAAAACCTTGCTATTTTATCAATTAAGTTCTAAACTTTTCGACAATTTGTCAATAAAGTCAATTTAGCCAATTTTGGCAAAAAATTGTTGATGTAGACGTCGGCTATCTACGTAACATTGTCGATGCTAACATAAACATTTTAAACAAATTTTGAATTTTTCTATTTTTTATGTTTTCTCTTTGTCTTTCCCTTTTTTTTTCGCTTTTTTGTTTTTTTTTTTGTTTTTTTTTTTTCTGGTTTGAGGGCTATCGACCATCACCGGAACAAAGCCCTCACTAGCCACTTGGCAAGGGCTTGTTGCCCTCACAATTGGCCAATGAGGGCTTGGTAGCCCTCACCTGGTGAGGGTTGTGATGCCTCGCCAAATCAAGGCCAAGTGAGGGCATCGTAGGCAAGGGTTGGTGTGCCCTCGTCAGCCTCAATCCAAATGGCAAAAAAAAAAAAAAAAAAAAAAAAAAAAAAAGGAAAGAAAAAAAGGAGGAAATTATAAAATTTAACAGATTATTAAAATATTATTAAAAAATGTCTGCGCTAACAGCGTTTGTGCTATGTAGGATGGCTGTAGGATGGCTGAGGCCAACACCCATGGAAGCAATTTGCAGCCAAAATTGGCTAGATTGATTCAATTGACAAAATGTGAAAATATTTTTGGCTCAATTGATAAAATTGAAAAGTTTAAAACTAAATTGTCAACAGTACATATAAATATTAAATTAGTATAAAGCCACAAAAAAATCTCAAATTGTGCCTATTGTGACATATTTATCTTGATTTTTTTTTTTGTCAACATTAAAATTCCTAAACTAAGCCAATTGTGATGTATTTACCCTAAACATTTTGTTGTGACATAAAACATCTCAAGCTTGTATTATCCAACATATTTACCATTCGACAAGGTTGATTTTTCAGGCAAAGTAATGTCATTTTTGTTTCACTTAAGCTACGTTGGTGCCATGTTAACAATATTTACTTTCTAGTGTCCATGTAGGCACATGTACAAGTTTGAGATTTTTTGTATAGCATAAATATATTTAGAGTAAATGTGTTATAATTGGCATAATTTAGGATTTTTGGTGGCTTTTGCCCTATTAAATTTTACACTATGCCCTAATAATGTGAATTGTTTAATTACTCGGATTTATCAATGGAATCTTTCAATATTGTGAGCTTATGATTCCATCAAAAATCAATTTTTTTGGGCACAACAAGAATTTGTGTTATCAAATTGTCTTAGAGGGATCAATAGTCATTGTGGAAATTCTATTTTCCCTGTTATTAGTATCTTCCTTAGAAATAAAAGAAATAGTACAGTCTCATAAATTACATATTCTGCTTTCCGTTGAACAAAAAAGTTAAAAAAAAAAAAAAAAAAAAACTTATTGTTTGCTAAAATTAAAAGCGATACTCGTTTCATTATCTCAATGGCTTCCCTGATTTGAAGTGTTTGATATTGATTGAGAGTCAAATTAAGAGAAGTAAAAGCAAAAACCCAAAGGAAAAGCCAAACATATCCTTGTATTTCCAAATTTTTGTTGACAATAATACATCTGACTATCAACATGGTCACTAAATTATGATTAATCTCTCGACTTACTAAAATTTCATTCCTTTTCTTAGGCTCTAATTGTTTCATGGATAATAAATGATTTGGAAAATATTTTCATAAAAATGACCATTTGTATTGTTTGAAATAATTAGTTAGTGAAAATTTTTCATTATTAACAACATTTTAAATCGAAGCATTTTTATGGACGATAAAAATATTTTTTGTTCGATAATTTTTGTAAATGATTCAAATGATTTTTTTTAATGCAAGAAAACACACCCTTAATTCAACTTTTTTTTTTTTTGCAATTGATGAATTGGTCAGTCGAGTGACTCCTAGCTAAGGTCCATCTTAAATGGTTGCTGACTTGGATGGATACTATTTTGCTTTTTAGAGGTTCTGCTCGTGGAGGTGGGATCTACTTGTTGCCTTCTTGATTCTTGATTTTAATTGATGAAATGACACAAGTGCAGGTCACGTAGGCAAATTATCTCAATCACGTTCGAATTTTTCTAAACAAAAGTGAGCACATTGACTCTATGTTAGATAAAATAATTATAATAGTGTAGTCATAATTTACATTAGTTATCAACTACCGGAAGAAACGAGAGAGAGAGAGAGAGAGAGCTGCTTTCTCGAAGTGAAGTCATGTGCATGCACAATGCGTCTTGGGCTTGATTGCCTCTTGAAAGCGGTATTTTTAAGGCTTTGAGAGCTTCTAAATTTCAAAGGAGGCTAGAGTTCGGCTTGCTTATTTACTTAAAGTGAACTTCCAACCCTCCACAATCAGCATCATCTCCAGCATCTACGCCGCATATACGCACAGTAATCCCCTTTAAGTTCCGTACTCATGTAGGTTGCTTGTATTATAATTTCACCTTCACAATTCTAGGAGGAAACTTAGCAATTACGTTGAGAGAATCTATTCATATGAAAGTGCAAATATGATGAATTGTACGCTTAGGCTATGTTTGGTTGTTTGAATTTAGTCAAAATAGAATTAATTATGATAGAATATGAAATTTAGGGATTTTGCTGTACCTTATCAATTATTTGGTGAATTGTAATAATAAAATCGAATACTTTTATATTCTATCCTGCTTGTTATTTGGTGTGAATGGAATATCAGTTTAAATGAATTTAAAAATTGCACAAATGGAAATGGTAATAATCTTTCAATACACTATTACCTACTTCATTTTTATTTGCTTATATTTTTATTATTTTTCCCTCTCTTTTTTTATTTCTTTTTTTTCTCTTCCATCATTCTCTAATAAAATTTTATTAAATAGTAAACTATACTAATATACCTAAAGTACGTAATAAATATAAATATTAAATATATATTTATATATATTGAATTTATATTATAAGATAAAAAGATTTGAATATATGAATAAATATAGGAATATATAAAAAGGAAATTGTTGTCATTTTTTTTTGTTATGTGAATTTTTTTATATTAGAATTCAAATATTATTTATATGCAAATAGCATTTTAATTTTGTTAATTAAATAAATTTGTTATTCGAGAAAAATAACTTTGATATTATAAATATTAGAAATTCTATCTATATTAATTTGACCTCCCTCATAAGATAATTTTATCCGGGCTAATATCCCTCCTATATCCAAATTTATGTTGCCTTGGGTAGGCACCATATGCATTTTATCTTAACTACCAAACAAAACCTCAGGTAACATATTAAAAAAGCACATTAACCCTAAGGGAAAATGGCTAAAGCGAAAAGGAATGCAAAGAGACATGATATCTTTTAATTAAAATAACCAAAGTAAAAGAAAATTTAATTGGGTTAACAAAAATTGGGAAAAAAAAAAAAAAAAAAAGAGGACCCAAAGGAACATAAATGAGAAACAAGGATATTGAATAGTGTAGTCATCATTTACATTAGTTATCAACTATAGGAAGAAACGAGAAAGAGAGATAGAGAGTACATTATACAAATGTTGGCCGCATTATGGAGGTCCAATCTTTTGCGTAATACTAGAAATATTAAGACCGGTCTTGTATGGGTCCGAACATTATTGGACCTCCATGTGACAATGCGGCGCAGTTTAAAGCCCAGTAATGTGCATAGCACCGTTGGCCGCATTGTCACATGGAGGTCCAATCTTTTGCATAATACTAGTAATATTAAGACCGGTCTTGTATGGGTCCGAACATTATGTTTAAAATTATCCCCTTGGAGCTCCGTACTCATGTGGGTTACTTGTTTTATAATTTCATCTCCGCAATTCTAGGCAGAAAATTAGCAATTACGATGAGGGAATCTATGCATATGAAAGTGCAAACACGATGAATTGGACGGATGTTTTAAGTAGCTGGACAAACAAAATCGAAAGCTATGAAGATTGAAGACCTCTAGGGAAGGCTTCAAATGGTGAAGGTGTCCACATTAGGGCAGACAGCACATGCGTCTTCGTTCTCCCTTATTATTTTATCTTAGGGTATGACGTCTTTGAGTTGAACACCTCTCCCTTTGTTCCCGGTAGGTTCCGATATTAGGAAATTGGTTGCTCATCGAAATTGGACATAGTTAAAACCTTCCATCCTTTTAACGAGCACAATTTTTAAAAATATTTAATATGACATTTTTCGATTTTAAGTATTAATTACACATAACATGATGAAAATGGTGTACGTAAAATTTCAAACTTGCTTTTAATGACTTTTTAACAAAACATACCCTTCGATTTTATGTTGAACAAACATAGTTGTCACACGTGTCATTGTTCAATCAGTTAGAATAATAATATCATTCCAACTCTCTTTACTGCTGATTTGCTTTTTAAGACTTTGCATTAGAAATATCTATAGATACCATCCATTCATGTGCATCGAGTAAAAATCCATTTATTATGTAATGGGCTTAATCTCCAGGGTAGTACGAGTGAAAGATGTTTATGATTCAAATCAAGATTTCGCTATGTCTAGACCGAATGATTTGACCACTAAGCTATTTTTTCAAGGATTTAGTAATGCATTAGTTAAGTAGTTCTTGGGCAAGAAAAACGTGCATCAATTAAATTCTTTGATGCTCTGATGCTCGGACGTACGGAACACAAAACTAAATAATATCTCTAGTACCAAATGACGCTGGGATGTGTTGAACGAACAAATAAATAAAAGGGTTTTCCGATATTGGCAAGGTTAAAAACTTCCTAGGATAGGAAGGGAGAAACTAGATAACAAAAATTCCCGTTAGCCGAGTGCCCACATTGGTAGGCCACTTCAAGGAAGCTTAGGAATCCACCATAAGGGGCAGAGAGAAAAATAAAGAGAAGATAGCTGGGGACATAACCGGGGACAACCTTATTCAATAATTCAATTGTGTTAGACAATGAAAGAGCCATGGGATATTTATAGCTGAGAACCTATGATCCCTTTGAATAATAACCTCCAAAAAAAGAAAAAAAATAATCTACCTAAAGTTGTAAAATCCCCAATTCAGATTAAAACAATCCTAAAATAATATAAAACTCTAACTTGCAGATCGAGAAAACATATATTATCCTCATTGTCTAATAGCAAGAGATTATCTTGCTTGTAATTAAATTCTAACAACATGGGCTGGGTCCATTAGCAATAGAAACATTGGGAACCTGAATAAATAAAATCAAGCATTACAAATATCCGAGTAACAAAATATACAATAAAATTCTTGTAGTAATTGCTAAAGAGAATAGCCTACTTCCCATAAAAAAGGACTTCAGTAAAGCAAAATATAATTAAATTTTTGGTAGTAATTGCCAAAGAAAACAGCCTACTTCCCATATAGAAATACCTACATTATAGCAAAAGGTCAGCCTCCAAATGTGTTTGCTTCTTTTCCCCATTTTCTGGTCCTTCCTCGAGCCCATTTGGTTTTCAAGAGATGGTTTGAGCAAAAAGCCACACGACCCAGCCCAAGTCCATAGTACACACCACCTTCCCAAGGAAAATCCTTCTGTTTTGCTGCCCAGAATTGGAAGCTTCATTGAACTTTGGCTCCATCATTTCCTGAGTGCACAAATCTGATAAGGTTGATCTTCTGGAACAAAGCATTCGAGCTTTGTTTCGAACTAATACCCAACTTCAATGGTGTCATGAGATTAATTAACGCTTTCTGTGCAGTCTTCTCGCCAATTTGGTTCACTGTCCTCCAGCTCGTGTCACCTCTTCCATAGTATTCTTAGCCTGTTAAGTTACCGTTACTCGACAACATTAGCTACAATGACTCGTGCTTTCTTTTTGCTTGTTGCAGTTTCTTCCGTTTATCTCACTTCTTCTCTATGTTCCCATGCGGAAAAATAAATGAACCGTAGCTCCAGATTTGATGCAAAACATCTCAAGAGGAGATTCACACCTTGATTTTCCCATGGCACTCGTCTCTCGGTATGTTCTCAGGTCGATTATCCACAGCTTCCTCGATTCTACTCATCCAGTCATTCGAGATATAAGAACTTCGAACAATAGCATCGTTATGACATCTTAATGAAAAATACAGAAATAACCGCAACTTATTTGGGGCTATTCATTCATGGAAAAAGCTTCAAGGATGGAGCTACTCCACGGCCTCTCTCAATTGCTGCTCACTTGGCTATCCTACCACTGCTTTGCCATGTTCCTCGATCTCAATCTAGTTACATCTATAGAAGCGACCTTTATATGTTTTGTCCTTTTATGGAAAACCGGATTCCCTGCAAGCTTAAGTGCAACATCATTATTGCAAAATAGAATGATTGGTTTCTTTATCCAGACGCCGAGATCTTTGAGTAATCCTCATATCCAAACTATCTTGCAACTGGTCTTTGCCATTGCCGATATTCCACTTTAGCGGATGATAATGAAATGGTTGATTGTTTCTTTGTTTTCCAAGAGAATATTGAATCGCTCAATTTGATGCGGAATCTTGTGACAAACTTTCTACTAATGGGACAAATAACATAATCAATATCATTATATATTGTCATCTCCATGTTATTATCACGGGACAATAATATCCCTAAACCTAGACATCCTTTCAAGTGCTTCTTGACTTTCAGTGCAGCATTCTTGTGAGACTACTTTGGATTTTGCATAAACTGGCTGAGGATCTACACTACATAGCATATGTTAGGTTTTGTTATGATTAAGTATGTGAGTTCTCGACAAGTCTCTGATAAACAAAAGGATCTTTGAGTAAAGGATCCTCATTCAAGGGTGATAATCCCTTGTCATACTCGGCTATTTTCAACTTAACATTTTGATCAATTAGAATAACGACTGGTTTGGATCCTAATAGCCCGATTTCTGATATCTCTAAGACAAACATGTGTTGGCTAAGATAGATTACCTTATCTGATCACGCAATCTCTATCCCAAGGAAGTATTTGGGAGGTCACAATTCCTTAATGTGGAAGGTAGAGTGTAAATATTCCTTAAACTTCTCAATGGCATTTTCATCATTACCCATAATAAGTATATCATCAATGTATATGAGCAAATAAATTGATGATGTAACTTGACTCCATGTGAATAAGGCATAGTCATGTTTGAATTGTTTGAATTTGGCAGCTATAAGTGCATTGATAAATTTGGCATACCATTGACAAGAAGCATGTTTAAGCCTATATAGGGATTTTACAGAGACGACATATTGTATTCTCTTGTCTGCATAATCCCGGTGGAAAATCTATGTAAATTTCCTCTTTGAGATCACCATGAAGAAATGCATTATGAACATCCATTTGATGAAGGAGCCAATCATGAAGAGCGGCAATAGAAAAGAAAAAATGAACTATGACTTCCTTTGCTACTAGAAAAAAATGTTTTAGTGTAATCAAAGTCTTCCCGTTGAATAAACCCATTTGCCACCAATCGTGCTTTATAACGCTTAATGGAGCCATTTGCCTTGTATTTGATCTTATATATCCACTTGCAACCAATAGATTTTCAATGAGTCAATATAGGAACCACATCCCAAGTCTTACTTTCCCTAAGAGCTTGCAATTCATCCGCCATTGCTTGCTACCAACAAGGGTCTTGTACAACTTCTTTATATGAAGATGGTTCCTATCCTTCAAATATTCTACTAATGCAACACCTGTGTTTAGGTGAAAGATGAGCAAAACTAACATAGGATGAGACAGGATATGGTGTACTAGACGACTTCATTATGGGACAAAAATAATTGGCTATCCATGTGGGTTATCATGTAGTACAAGTGGAACATCGAGGAGCAATTGGTGTGGTAGAGGGACATTCCCATGTGATTCAAGAGAGATATCAGCCGTAGACGTCGAGGATGAAGAAGCTATAGGAGATGCTGATGTCACTTCCTCTAAAATACATAGAGCCATATTTTGTATATTTGATGGTAAGGCCGCATCATACTTAGAAGTTGAAGATGCCATGGGAGATGATATATGTGGAGTCACCATCGGTGGAGGAGTGGAAATATCTTCTTTAGTTAATATGGGTGGTGTTCAGAAATTGTACCATTTTGTTGATAAGAAGATGACTCTTCTTGGAAAGGGAAAACATCTTCACGTAAGATAACATCTCTACCGACGAATCCCTTTTGAAGATTAGGGTATCTCATAAATGCATATTTAATGTATGAGGTCGCGATTTGTCTCAAGGGACCATGGTGGACACATAACACAAATAGCCAAACACAGGAAGGTGGCGAATATCTGGATTTTTCCCAAAAAACAATTTGAATGGAGTTCTTCCATTGAGAATCCAGGACAGTATCCAATTGATCAGGTATGTTATCATGACCACACAATTCCCTCAGAGCATGTCAGGTAAAGAAGCTTGGTATTTAAGGGCATAAGCAACTTTTAAGAGATGACGATGTTTTCTTTTAACAACACTATTTTGTTTAGGGGTATATATACAAGAACTTTCATGGAGAATGCCCTTTGTAGTGAAAGTGTAGAACATTCATGATTAAAAACTTCATGGGCATTATCGATGCAAATTCACTACACTGGTTGATGAAACTGATTGTTAACAAAGGTGAGAAAAACTTTAAGATATGAAAGGATTTGTGCTTTGCTCAAGTATAATCATATACAATTGTGAGATAGAAATGAGATGCATCATAGAATTGAGTGTAGTGCGGTCTCTAGATGTTCATATGTAGAAGAGAAAAAGACATGTTGGCACGAGACCTACTTTGTGGAAAGGGTAATTGTGATTATTTAGCTAAAGGGTAGACTTGACATTTTTGATGAATGAAAGAGGTACTATGGCCTAACCACTGATGAGATAAAATAATTTTCATTAATGCTAGCAATACATAAAGTGCCTTTATTCAAAGGAAAATGCAAAACGTTAAAATTTTCAAGAAGAGTAGCCCGAAAATAGAGTCCCTCGTGATTGTTACCCAAGCCCATAAGTTTCCCAATCGAAAAGGCCTAAAAGGAATAGATGTCAAAATTAAAAACGACTTGACAAGAGTTGTCTGTATATAGCTTGGATATAGAGATGAGATTAAACTGGAAGTTGGGAATGAGTAAGGCATTTTTGAGATTAATGGAGGGAGTAAGTTGAACGTCTCCAATTTTGGTAACAAATATGTCATCTCTATTAGGAAGACGTAATGAGGTATGAGAAGATGATTCATGAATTTTGGAGAAAAAATGTTTATCGTAGACTATATGGTCACCAGCACTTGAATCAATAATCCATACTTTACTTGAAATAGAGCTTGAGAAGTGAAAAGTACCTGCATAGTCAGTCATTATATCCTATATGTCTAGCTAGCTTAGAGCTCTCATTATCTACTAAAGTTGATCCTTACAGATAGGCTAAGTAACCTTGGCATGTGTCGCAATAGAGACATCTCACTCATTCTTTTCTTTGTCCATTAGTTTTCCATGTAATTTCCAGTCATTTTCTCGAGTATGATAAGGGCATTTGCAATAATAACACAATTTACATTTTCCTTCGTTGAAATTATGTGATTTATTGGAGGATGTGGAGGAATTTCGCCCATTAGATCCTCTCCACGCCAGAGCTAACGTGGCATGATGTGAGCTGTACGATTGAGGAGCCGCAAGGATGAAGCCTGAGCCGTCAAATTACACGGGGTAATATGAGTCGTCCGATCATGTGACCAGCTCAAAGCCGTTCATCCCTAAATTTGGTCATTTGCACCCTGAGCCGTCGGATCTCTCTCAAAGCCATCTCGTTCATTCATTTGAAAATAAGGTGATGGTTTGCACGAGTCCTTCCTCCTCGTGCCTCTAAGATGGCCATGATTGGATCAGACCTTGTTGCAAGCAGGTGTTGGTCCAACGTCAACTTGGTTGCAAGGACAACCTTATTACTAACTTTGAGATTCTCCGACAAGATCAACCGCTGCAACTCCTTTTGCATCGTGAGCTGGTAAATCCGGCTAGGGGAAAGGATTGGCTCCATGGCAAGGATTTGACTACGAAAAGGTAAGTTCTCTCTCTCATGGATTGCTTGATATTGAGCCAGGTTTCCTCCGGCCTTGGTAATTTTTCCTAGGCTTCCTCCAATTCGTTCCATAGTGCTGATAGTCAATTGAAAATTGCAGAAATCGACATATTTCCTTGCTTTAGCTCCGATTGAGCTTGGATTATTGAGAATATCTTAGCCCTATTGAGCATCTCGTACGTTTCCCGTATGCTTTCCCAAAATTTTTGGGCATCTTCAGTCAGGGGTAGTCCGACTACCACTTTGGGAGAGATGGTGTTGCTGATCCATGTTCATACCAACTCATTGCACCTCCTCCAACATCGCATGACGCACTCGTTAATCGGAATGGGGACAGACTTGTCAATGAAGGCTTTTTTGTCCTTTGTGGTCAAAGCTCGCTAGAGCTCTTGAGACCAGGTGGTGTAATTCTCCAGTCCCGTAAGTTGCTGGGAAATCAACCGGAGCTCAAGATCGTCGACGGCAATCATGTACGAGGGATCTCCCAACATTGGTCGGCTGCCAGAGGCTCTTATGAAGAGGAAGAAACCAAGTTTGAATCCTAGGTAAGGGATACCTATTGGACCCGAATCGGCCTGGTTCCGATACGGCCAACCCATGTTAGATGTCGGGTTGTGCCCAGTGGCAAAAGTTGGGCCTCCTCTTGACTCGACACTTGGTCCGCTATTTTTTGCATAGGCCTATTTCGTAGGGCCCATAACGCTCTAGGTAGGCTGGACTTGAATAGGGATCCACTGCACATATGGTTCCTTAAGAAAATGCCTTGTATTGGGATGACTTGGGTCCGGCGCCCTTCGTTGGGCCATATTTGGCTCCCTTCTGCAATTTGGTTTTCATCTGTCGGGGGTGATTACCTATCCAAGGGTAAGTTTTCCATTCCTTAATTGTTGGAAAAAAACTTCTAAGTCCTGGGTCATTCTGAACTTTGAGGCTTGATTTTTGGGCATGATTTCTCCTTTTGTGAAAATGGAATGAGCAAAAAATAGTCTTCATAGGTTGTGTGTGAAGAAAGTCAAAGGTGGAAGAAATTCTGTAGCTTGGATAGAAAAAGGTGATGGTAGCTTAGACAGAAAAGGTGATAGAAAAGGCTTTCAGGCTTGGAAAAAATCAATATGCGGAAGTCATAAAGAACGCTCTTATACCATGCAAGAAAAGTAAGTGAAAGTAAAGATATTGGAAGACTGTTGATATCTAAATTTTGTCAATCCGGTCATTCATTTATTGCATAGAAAATTAGGAATTAATGATTAAACCCTAAACAAAAATATTAAAATTAAATTGCATAGCATGTAGTTTTAAGAGCATTTATTTTTTTTTGTTATTACATTTGCATTAGATCGATGATGGATGAGCTTTAATTTTACAATTGGAAGATAGGTATATTTCAAAAATGATTTGTTTTATTCTTCCAATATATTCGATGATATGGTGGTGGATCTTTCATATATTCATGCAATATATGGAAAATAAAGTAGAAAAAATAAAAGGAAGGTGCACTAAGAAGTTATCGGTCGGCATGGGGGCATATATATTTGGTCAACGTACATGATTCCCTAGATATATTTCACAATATATTTCTTTCCTTGAAAGCCCTAACTGTCCTCATCTATAAAAAGAGGAGAGTGCACGCATTAGAGAGGAGGCCACGATTGATATACACGACCACACGTGAGAGAGAGAGAGAGAGAGAGAGAGAGTCGTGTTCTTCCTCTAAGCTTCAGCTTGGAGTTTCGACTGGAATTCTCCTGCGACAACTGAGCTCGTTGTTGGGTCTCGATTGAGCATCCACACGATCACCCCGACGTTGCTTCTTCTTTTTTCAACGATGACGAGCTACTACAGTTTCTGACTGTGGCGTCCCTGCAGCTCGCGCTAAACCGAGGAGACCCGCATTGTGACGACAAAGCTGCCCGTGATTTTGCACCAAAAAAACTGCAGCTACTCCATCTCGTGAACGACAACGTTACCAACCTTGCATAATGTCGAACGCTCCTTGGTGCTCTCCGTGATAGATTGTTTTCGTGGCTTCGCTAGTTAGACGAAAATTCCAAACGGAAGGGTTGATTTCCAATGATCCAAAGCGTCCAAACCCTGAATGCTTGGCTAATTATGACCATTCGAAAAAGTGTGACTATCACATGGGTGAAGTTGGCCATTCTAATGATGATTGCTTTGTCATGAAGCATAAGATCCAAAACATTTTGGATATAAAGGTGTTCTCTTTCAGTGATAATCAGCCAAATGTCAAGAAGAACTCTTTGCCCAACCATGACGGAGGCGTAAATTCTATCACCGAGTGAAGAAATTCTCATTTTCACACTCCTCTAAAGAGGAGTCTTTTATGCTTTCTAAGGTTTCAAGTGCCTTCAGGATTTCTTGCTTTTTGAAGTTTCAATTATGGTTTTTCGTTTTTAGGGTTTAATTGTTTGCAATTTCCATTTCAATAATATAATTCATTTGAATTTATTTATTGATATTACAATTTTATTTCTAATTTTAAGGACATGTTGAAGTACACCAAACTAATCCAGTGATAATATTCAACAATGAAAAAAAAAAAAAATATTACCCACGAAGAAATTCTGAGAGTTGGGTTTCATCATCTTCCTAACCCAAAAAAATAAATTAAATTAAATTAAAAAAAAAAATCATTTTGAAGCCATTTCCAAAATCATGCATTATGTTAGCCTTGTTTGTTTTCCTGATTCATTTACTTCATGTCTCAAAGCACAATTCAGCTACTTATTATAATAGAGAGGCATTTGAAAATAACACGTCAATTTCCAATGATAATGGGCCAGTTGATTTGGGAATATATATCCAAAGGAAAAATAGACGTGGGGGCAAATGATCATTTCCTAGCTAATTGTGGTGATTTCTTCAAAGAGTGAAGAAAATAGTAAACACTACCTATCTTCTTACTTGTCTTGAGCCATTTCCTTGCATGTCAATAAGAAACTGGGGGCATGTCAGAAGAAGATCATCTAGATTCCAAAGTGTAATGTGTGGCACATTTCATTACAATTTATGTGAGATGTCATTCTCGAAAGGCAAATGAAGTTTCTTATATCCATAAGAAAATGAAGGAACAAGTCAAAAAGAGGATAATCAATCTTTGATGAAATGGATACATTTCGTTCATGAATATAATTAACTTTGGAAATGACACTCTATTCTTTTCCTTACAGATAAGATAACATATTGAGTTGCATTTTGCATGTCATTTTAATTAAACATTTTTGTATGAAATCACATAGTTTCTAGATTTCATTTAAATAAGTGAAAACCAAAAAAAAAAGTGAGCCGATGCGCATTAATTATAAATCATATTTAGGATTAATGATGTGAATTCTGAGCTAATATTGTAGATGTTTCCATTACTATAAGGTAAGTATTGCAATTTATTTATTATTTATTGAGTGTTAAATTAGTGGATTGTGTACATGCATGATCACCTCACATGTTATGAAGTAATAAAATGAATTCATGTTACCCGATAAACATTTTTTCATGAAAAGAACCGTGCCAAAATGGTATTAGAAAAATATAGTTTAAATAAGTCCCTGCATCCAAATTCTCTAGTTCATAGGAGTATGATAATTCTTCAATTATTTTACTTAGATGTCTAATCGATCTACTATAAACTAATTAGTGACGGTTCATAGACAAAATTCATTTGCATGCTAAAATACTTAAATTTAAGTCGCAAATTGCTATGAGCTTGGGAGAGCCCGAATTAAGTTTAGACTTAGTAATTTATTAGCCAAACCTAAGTGATACATCCGAGGTTAGATCACGACAAAGAAATGTATTATGTATTGCTTTCATTAATCAATAGTGTATACACTCTGGGTTGTATTTATAATACATAGGATCAAACTAACTAAGGTAAATCGACCAAAAATAAAAAAAACCGGCTAAGGGAGAAAAGAATATACAGAATAAAGGAAATGGTCTCCTAATACACAAAATTCTAGTTTGCTATCAATAGACTAATCAATATCAATCAAAATCAACATCAAGATCAATCAAAGTTGCAAGATCAACTAGTCTAGGACAACGGTATCTTCAACAATTTCTACTTCTAGTTTTTGCCTTCAAAATTCAAAAGCGAAAAATTTTGACTTTAAAAAAATGACGGTAATGTTACATATAGTCCTATAAGTCACTTGAATATTTTCAAATAATTCAAATATTTCATGTTAAGTGACAACCAGATTTTGAGAGCTACTAAATTGGCAAAAATGCTAAAAATTTAAGAATTAGATATAACTTTAATTACACGTTAAACAAAAAGTTATCGACCCAAAGAAATCAAAGGTTAATAAAAAAATATATCTGAAAAAAGAGATAAATATATTGAAAATCTTAAAATTTGTCATTAAATTGCAATTGAATCCTAAAACCTATAAAAAATGCAATCAACTCTTAAAACATGTCAAATTGGTATAATCGAGTCATTTCATTAATTATGTCCAACTTGACTGACATTTTTTGTTATTTTCTCTATTCCACATGACGACGAATTGGCCAAATGATATTGTTTTGGTTCAAATTTAATTTTTTATAAAAAAAATTATTTAATTTTTATTAAAAATAAGCTAACTTTTAGAGGAAAAAAAGAAGAAAAAACATGTGAGGGCTTGTGGCCCTCGTTGTCGACCCACGATTGTCGGGAAGGCTAGCGAGCATTGTCAAGCCCTAGCTATTGGTCGATCATCTCCTGCCATCACCGGGAATCGACGATAATGGGGTAGCGATAGCGAGGGCTACAAGCCATCCTTTTTTTCTTTTTCTTTTTATTTCATTAAATTGAACTAATTTTTTAAATTTAATTTAAATAAAATTCAGATTAAAAGATCATATTCGGACCAAAATGATGTCAATTTAGGCCTTATACTTCATGTTTTAGTCACGTTATTGCCATACAGGAGAGAGAAAATGATAAAAAAAAGTTACGTCAACATTTTTAGTTAGTAAATCAAATAAAATTATCGAAATAACTTGATTGTATTAATTTAATAAATTTTAGTACCTGATTACATTTTTTTTATAAGTTATTTTATGATGAGATTTAGAATTTTTAGTATACTTATAAAAAAAAAAAAAAAAGAACGAAAGAGAAAAAGAAAATAAAAATAAAAGAGTTCTTCACCTTCCCCCATTTCTCCTACCGAATCCTTGTACAGCGCCGTGCAATTCCCCCCTGCTGTTAAAACGCAACCGAAGAACCTCGTATCGAGCTCAAAGCGAGCGAGAGAGAGAGAGAGAGAGAGATGGCGAATCAAGGAGCGAAGAAGCGCAAGGAGGAGAACGCGCGCCACATGGCGAGGCTCCGTCACCTCATCATCGCCTGCAACGTACGTCTCTCCTCCCTCCCTCTCCCCCCTCCATCTCAATTCGCTCTTGCCCGAATCGATCGCTCGAGGAATTGGTAAATCTGATGGGACCGGACTGGTTCTTGATTGGGGCATTTCAAGCTCGTTTTTTTTATCCTTCAATCTTTTCGATTGGCCGAGAGGATTGCGTGAGATATGTATGTTCGGACCTGACGAGCTATGGGCTCGGGTTTACTCTTCGGAATGGGTGCGTCGGCGGTGGAATTTTGTCGTAGATGTTTGGTTGGAGCGAGCGCGGGAGGCTTTGAGATGAGATTTTCTGGCGAGAATAGGGTCGGTCGGGGTTAATCATTGGGCAGGGAAAGTTGCGGGCTTGGAGCTGATGATTGGCTCGGGTTCCTTTTTGATGCGGATGCATTGTGGGGTGAAATTTTGAAGGTGTTAATTGGAGCCTTCGAAAATGCGAGTTTTTTATTAATGAGGTGAGAAAGAAGCGGGAAATGCGATATTTTTTGGTGAGAACTGTGATGGGGGACTATTTTTGTATTCTCTCGGAGCGTTCTTGTCACGCTTCGATGAATTTCTTGGTGGTAGTTTTGGTTGAGGTGTATTGAAGATTCCATGCTGAGATATTTCTTTAGTTGAGTATAACGAGTTTAGGTGAGTCAGGGAATGGCATCTGTTGCTGCTGGGGTTAGAAATGACACTTCTGATGTTATGCGTGGAAGTTTCGTTTGATGCCCAGTGAAGGGCTTGAAGTGTGGCCGATTTTGATCACTTCTGCTGATTGTGCTGGTTAGGATCTGGTTAGTGGGTTTTCCTCAGTTGTACCGGTAACTTTACTGATGATTCATCGAATGAATTTTAAGTTCTCTCTTGAGTTCTCCCTCCTTCCTAGTTGTTCATCCCTTAAAATCTTCTTTTGCTAATTGCAACACACAAAAAATGATCCTTCATTTCAGATTCTTGAAGGATTATTAAATGGTCTGTACTTGTAATCATGATGATATCATAGACATGCTAGTAGAAAGCTTTTTGAGACTACTAGATTAGATTCTACTTGGAGTTTCATGACATGATCTCTATTGTAATGTGCGCTTTCTTTTGGTAAATGTTGATGTTCTATTGGTAAAACTGAAAGCTGTGAGGTCAAGTATGTGGTTGAAGATGAGATGGAGATATATTCAAAATGGTACTTGGAAATTGCTGAGATTTGTGATGGCAAAGACATTTTGAAGGTTTACATGTATCCTGCATCTAATAGTTGTATGGATTTCGGCAAGCTTTCAGTTTGTGAAAGAACCTTTAGTGTTATGTCTACAAGCTCTGGACTTCTCGCAATTGGTTGTGATTATATCTTCTTAAGACTTTCCTATGCAATCTCTCTACTGCATGAGATGAGGAGGAGAATTGGGACCAGGACCATTGGGCTTCCTATTGTAATATTAGACGGGATATGGAAAAACTCAGGAAGAAGAAGAAATAGAAGCAAACCCATATGGACAAGGGTTTCTTGAGGGGATGGAGTTGGTGGGTGGCCTACTTTTATTGGTTGTGCTAGTTCTTTTAGTTAGAATCTGGTTAGTCCATTGTGTCAGTTTTTGGTTTAAGTATGACTTTGGTCCCTCTACTTGAACCATTTTCACAATGTATGTATTTATTTTTATTTTTTAAATTCTCCAAAAAATTTAACCTGCGACTTATAAAAATCAGCGATGTTCACTTGTCTTACAAGAGTCCTAGCAAATTTGACCATGTTTAAATGAAATTCGCCAATTGTGAAGGATTTATGATCCATATAGACAAACGATGGGCCTCGTGAAAGTGTCCGTTTGACCATATCAGCAAAGTTTCCCAAGAAACTGAGTCGAAGAGACCAAATTAACTACATTGCAAGTTCAGGGGGATAAAGGAACTTTGAGAGACCAAACTTGTACTTAACCTTGCTACCTTAGTGTCTATTTTCTCCTGTGGTTGCAGAGATAAAAATCGCGTTGCACCAAGGTTTAGGTAAATATGACATTTCTGCATTCTGTCTCAAGTTCTTGATACTCCTTTGAGTCCTTCCTCCAACCGGTTCTCCCTTAAACTCTGCTTGCTTGATTGCAACACATCAACCAATAACATCAGTTAAAATACAAGGAGGTGTTAACTGTGTGAGCAGTGGTGGAGATATTGGACTGTGTGGATCCTTGTTGAGCATATGCTGGTACCTTTTTGAATGCATTCACGTAAAAATGAAATTTAGTATGAACAAGTACTAAGACCCCACTTATATGACTGAATGGTGTGCCTCTCTCAGAGCAAAATATCATCTTGAAAGGCTGCCTTTTACTGATACTATTACTTGAACTTGTGATTGTGATTGTTGCTGCCATCTAATTTATAACAACTTTTAGTCGTTTCTAACTGCCAACTTTTTATAGATGATGATTAAGATTTACCAAGTTGGCACCCTGATAGAAACGTCAGTTGATTCTGTTAGCTGCAGTACAATGATAATAAATTCTTGTTTCATATAGATATCTCAATTAACGACATGCAATCCGTATGCTACTTCAACTTAATTCATAATATTTTTCTCTCTGAATCGGTGACCAGTTCTTGATCACAACTTCTTTTGTAGAATTAGTTACTGCTTGCTTGGCAGCTGGCTTTTTGACTTGTGTTGATATATATATATATATATTTTTTTTTTTTTTCCCGCAACAATGCAGGTTATATACATTTTAGTGAGAATGGTTATCTTTCACTCCTCTTTCACC
Organism: Eucalyptus cloeziana; assembly: GCA_014182715.1. NCBI lineage: Eukaryota > Viridiplantae > Streptophyta > Magnoliopsida > Myrtales > Myrtaceae > Eucalyptus > Eucalyptus cloeziana. The sequence continues at coordinate 5,269,406 of CM024641.1, forward strand.
TGGAGACATTGGGTTGGGCTGCTAGTCACATCTGCATCATATGCAGTTCCATACCTGCAACTTGCTAAAATGGCCCAGCCTACTTATGCTGCTGATGGAGAGCTTCTAGACGGTGGATTTGACATGAGTACAGGTGGAGTCTGTGGGTAAGCTCTCTCTCTCTCTCTCTCTCTCTCTCTCTCTCACACACACATGCATGTGCGCCCTTACCTAGCTGCACATGCAGACAGAACATAATGATTACCTCCTTATGTTATGGTATATTTCAATGTCATGTTGTCATTTTTTTCTTTTTTCCCTTTATTGGTGCACACGGTAATGATCTTTAATATAAATCTCGATCATTGCACCATAGCTGCATTCTTTCTCAGGGGAGACTTTAAGAAAGATCTCATGTAGTTTTGTAGGGAATTTTCAGATATGCTCTATGAAAAGTTGGACTGCTGAATTATAACTTTTCTACAGCATCTTGCAATATGTTGGAAGACTGTTCAACAAAGAAATAAATATTTAACACAAAACATTCCTTAGTTTTCATACCTTTCCCATTGCCAAGATTAGCTAAATTCTAAGATACATGTCACTTATCCAGAAATGAAAAGATATTTATCTAAATGTTAAAATCTGTTTTGTGTGTTCGAGAATAGTGATATTCCAGGTTCCTAATTAGGCAAGACTCACTGATTATTTACTTAGGAATGTGTATAACACTTTAATCACATAATTGCCTGAAGGATATTCGAAGGCATGCCTCATTATTCTTTCCAGAGAATGGAAATGAAAAATAATTGTGCTAGTCAAAGGTGTATTTCATGTACTTGGGCTTTACTCAGCTGAAGCGAGCTTCCTTTTTTATAGAAAATAATGATTAATCATGTTATGCCCTATTGTGCAAAATTAGTAAATCTTATTGTGCCAATGAATCTTATTACCGGATCTGGGGTAACTAGATGGAGGTGGTATGTACTTGGATATTCCTTTTTCACAAATCTTGAGTAATGCTTGGTGGATATCGATCAAACAGATGAGTATATGAGTGTTCATCGGCATTTAATTAAATTATCGAAGTGGGCACCTTTATAGGTCTCCCCATGCAATTGTTATATCAGCAGGATAGAAGCCAACGTTCATTTCCAAGACCTTTATTTATGTAGAGGAATCTTTATTTGGACAAATTTCTTGAGAATTCTCTTTGTTGTCTGTCCTGTCCAGTAAGAAGTCTTGGTGAAGTCTTTCATTAATGGACCAATGGTAATGCAAGCTTGGCATGGTTTTGTCACAAATGCACTTTTGCTTCAAGTTTTAGAATGTACTATTTCTGCTCCTTAAAATAGTTTCTATACAACATGTCATTTTTGACTCATCAGGATGCATTACCCTGAGGTTTATAAGAGGTTTAATATGATTGTTTTGTAGTGAATTTATGCAATTGTCAATGAAGTTTCAGAAGTTAGATGGCCATTCTACTTCTGGGTTCTTTTGTTTATTTAACAATCTTATATTCTTGAGCATAAATTTTGCCAACTGCATTGTTCTTCAATGATATCAATTTGATAAAAATGACGCAGTTTTCTTTGCTAATTCTTGCTCTGCAGATATCTGCATGACGTGATCTTCATTACAAGTTTTGTACAAGTGGCATCCATCATTTCAGGGAAATTCTGGTACACATATTTGGTGGTATGATTCGTTCTTTTGTTATACATACCAAATGGATTTGGTGGCAAAATCTTTTGTGGAGGAATCTGGTAACTCTTTGTGCCAGCTCATTAGATAGTCTTAGACTCTTAGTTGCCTCTAGTTCCTCCTTTAGGTTATATATTTGACTCCACCAGTCTATGTGACCATTTTCACAGGTTTCTTCATGCATGCGTTTTTAACTTCTTGTTTATTTTGGACAGAGTGTTGCTATAAAGTAGAGAAGGCAATGCTTGATCTTTGTAGGAGTCTAAGTGTAGCTTATATAGTCGAACTGCATTCCTCTAAATTCAGGGATGCTGTAAACAAACTTGTTCTTACGAGACGCTAATGATTAGTTACTCAGCTAAGAGGTTTACAAGGGATGCTGGAGTCAAAGGTATATTGACAAGGCATCTTGTTGACATAGAAGTTGAATAAAGAGGTTTTCTTGCGTCGATGTCATGGATCCACGGTGGTGAAACTCTAACTACTTCATGCCTCCCATTCCTTCAGACCTCAACCCAATTTTCAGTGACATTATGCATGATAATATATGTGTAGGGTGAATAATGATGGGCATAAAAGGAAACAAAACTCACAGGTGCTGATGTTATGACAAGTGGAGCAGTAGGCCTTGGCAAAATAGGCTGAGAATGAGTGTTCATCCAATTTTTGCTCGAAGCATTGAATAAAGCAGTGCATTTAATCTAATGGCAGTGTCCACTTGCTATGTAAACTGCACTAGTCCTGCCAACTTGTAACGTGAATGAACTCTGAAATACATGGATGAGTATTAGAGCTAGGGCAGATACATCTGTTTTACACTTAAGTGGCTAATTTCGTAAGTCGATACTTGTAGTCCTTTTAGCAAAAGTCTCAGGAACTTTTGTATAATTTCTGTTGATATTTCTGTGTGTTCTGGTAAGGATAGAAAGAAAAAAAACCCTCACAACTAAGACTGCTACATAACATTGTCCTTACGCAGATTCCTGCATTTGGAGCATATAAATCTTTTGGCTTTGTTAAGGGATTTCTGCCGACAGGTTCTGAGGTGTGTCCGTTTTTGCTTTAGCTTCAGCCATATCTCCATTGAATGGTTTATGGATTCATTCATAACATGCGTTTGCATGATATAGGATGCCTTGGAAGATGATAAAACTCGCAAGAAGAGAGAGAAGATGGAGAAAAGAGCTTCAAGAACCAAGTTTGTCAAGACAAGAGCTAGATAGATCTAGTAATCAATTCGGCAGATTCAGTGGATTAAAAATTAGCAGTTGGAATGTAGTTTTCAAGTCACTGAACCGTTTTCCATTTGTTGGATTAGCAACATAATTGTTCATCCAGAGCAAAATCAAATTTGGTACTCTCTCTCTCTCTCTCTCTCTCTCTCATATGCCATGGATGATACAATTTTTGACATCTGTCCTTCATGTTGTTCATGGTGCTAATTCAAAATAAGAAATACTCCGGTGGCCTACTCTTTTAAATTTTGATTCATTCTGCTTCTGGCATTGCTTTAATATGTATACCTAGTTTTTCAGATGGACATCAATCTGATTGATTGACTCTACATCTTGAATTTCGTCGAACCATAAAGTTTTTCCTTAAGCTTTGGTAAAGATGATTGTAATGTTCTTCGAACGACAATAATATTGTATTTGTAGTAACCTAATTGTTGTCGTTGTCGCTCTTTTGGTGTTATTTTGACATGTTTTGGTTGCGCATTTTCTTTTCCTAGTAGAAGGATTACGTGCTTTACAGGTTAATGTCCACCATTTCATATTGCATTTCATGTTTCTTTCTTTTCCCTCTCTTTTCCCTTTCGATTGGAAAAGATGTTGGTTATTATTAGGACTATGTTAATGAGTGGTTCGGGAGCACATGTGAAGCATTAATTTAAAGTGATTCACTTTCCAAAAGCGATCACACATAATATGAGAGTCAATGCATGAATAGCTATAAAATTTCTTTAATTATTGTCTTGGGGGAGTTCTTTTGAGAAAATCCTTGTTAATATTAGCATAGGAAGTTTCGGAATCTGATTAAAAATGGCCTTCATCACAAAAAATTAGAGAATAGACAGATTGAAGTCGATATATCACATTAGTAAGTAGATTTGTCCACTAGTTCCATGTATCGAAAGTTGATGCTATTCTTGTCGATACAAAAAGGACCCTCTTTATGTCCAACTTTAATGCTCAGTTCCATGTTTTCTGGTTGAGATCAATATTGACGACTTCAAATTAAGGTCTTCCTCATTATGGTCATTTCTCTGGTAGAAGTCTGACAATTCATGTGTGGAGTTGGATCTGACGATGGAATTGGGAGAGGCATAGATGATGGCGGCAAGTGTGTAGGAGTCCATAAGACGCAACAGATGCGTAGTGTGGCGAAAAATGACGGTGGGAAGTGGTGCGATGTGCTAGATATATGACTACTATGCATTTTTTATGAATTCAAGCGCTCAAGTGCAGAGATCCGACTACCTCAAAATTTATACAACATCCTAACTTACATTAGTTTTCACATAACTGATAAAAATATGAATGCAACATCCTAACTTACATTAGTTTTCACATAACTGATAAAAATATGAATGGGTGACCTCCAGCACTTAAAAATGGAAATAGATCGGCGCTCCAATTTGACTACCCGAAGCAATGTAGTGTGAGTTTGATGGGAGTGTTGTACCGCGAGTGAACATGAATCTTTTTGCACAATATTTCTTCTCCCTCCTGGCTTGCTACGATTCCATCGTTGTGATTGAGGGCTTTAGCTTTTGTTCCCCGCGGCTGGTTGGGATTACCCCACGCACACCACATACGGTGCATCCGAAGTTGTTGGACGTCAATACTCCATCCCCATGACTCATTCCTCGTCATCTACGCCACGTCCACATAAAAGAACTTGTTCCTGTGGTCTCTCTCTCTGTCTCTCTCCATACACACCGCCCTCCTTACTCTCATCTTCCTCGAGTGCTTTTCTTCCCAGCAACCTCCCATTCGATAAACCATGCTGCTCACTGCACTCTTGCTGGCCCTTATCTTCATCGCTACCCTTGGAAACATACTCTTCCACGTGCCCCTAAAGAAGCTCCCTGTGTTACTCAAGTCTCTCTTCGCTGTGGTGACGGCCCAAGAGCAGGAGCAGCTGCAGAAGAGGAAGGAGCAGCCGACTATGAGTGCAGGGAGGAGCTGAAGAGTGTGTCCGCGATGTTCGACAGGAACCACGATGGGCTCATCACGAGAGAGGATCTGGGGGAGTCTCTGAGAGGCCTTGGGATCTCTGTGTCGGATGCGGACTTGGAGGAGGAAGTGATCAGTTCCGACACTGATGGCGATGGCCATCTCGACCTTGATGAGTTCTGCGGCCTCCTGGAGTCCATATCCACGGCCAATGCGGATGAGAGGGAGGCCAGGAGGGTGGACGGTGATTTCTGTGAAGGTGACGGTTGGGAGGTGGAGCTGAAGGAGGCATTTGACGTGTTTGACAGGGACCGGGATGGGGTTATAACGGTGGAGGAGTTAGGGCTGGTCTTGTCATCGTTGGGAATGAGCCAAGGGAAGAGGAGGGAGGAGTGCCAGGAGATGATAAGGAAGGTGGACGCGGATGGAGATGGGATGGTCAATTTTGACGAGTTCAAGAGGATGATGAAGGGGGGTCAAACGCTTCTTGTCTCTGCTTATTGAGGCGTTGCTGGCTGTCTTCTATTTCTCTATTATAGTCGCAAGTGTCATGCGAAAGATTGTGTACAGGCAACGGATATAACCAGGAAGATCAATCACTTACACTTTTAATGGAGTCCCTGCCAGGATCATATGTCCAAAAGGGCCCCAACAAGATGGTAAGATTTAGATTCGTATTAGGACGACGATGATACTATTTCTCTGAAAACTTGGTTAAGTGACCAGCCATGGAGTTCACCGTTCACCTATTGAGTAGAGATTTCAGGAAATTTTTCCACATGCATTTACCACGTCGAGTAGAGTTCCCCAGGTGTTTCTCTTTAGGGATCCGAATGCCACGGTGCAGACCGGAAATCCGGAGTGGAGGTAGTTGATTCATAGATCTTTACTATAAGAATCTCTTGTTTGTCAAGAAAAAAGGTAGAAAAGTCCTTATCCTATTATATTTGTGCCAATTTAGTTATAAACCTTATAATGGTGTGAATTTACTCTTAAACCTTTTGACTCAATGTCAATTTGGTCTTTCTGACTAAATTTGGCTGAATATTGCTTACGTGGACACTGGCCGGCCTATGGGCAGGTAAATTGTTCAAAAAGTCCTAAATTTTTCAATTTTGCTAATTTAGTTTTAAATCTTTATACTTTTTGCTAATTGAGTTAATTTGGCCAATTTTGGGCGGAATTCACTAACATGGGCACTGGTCATCCTACGCAACACGATTGGTGCTGAAGTAGACAAAATTTATTATTTTAAAATTTTTTTACTTTTAATTTCTTTTTTTCTCTCCTTTTTTTTTTCCTCTCCACCAATTGCCAACCTTTGGGGATCAGCTAGAAGCTACAATCGGCGAGGGTCACCCTCGCCAGCCTCAGGCAAGGGTTGGCCTCATCGACCACCTCACTGGAACCTAGCAAGTGGCGATCTCACCAACCTCGGGCAAGGCTCTTCTCACCAAATTTGGTGAGCTCGAGCCTAACCAAAGGCCACTAAGGGTCGGCCTCAAGTGACGTTGCCCTTATCGAGATTTGATGAGGGATGACCTCGCGGACCATGGGCAAGGCTTATGGTTAGTGAGGTTGCTAGAAGCTGGCGAGGGTCACCCTCGCCGAAGGCTAGTGAAGGTGACCCCTCGCCCTCCCTTGAAGCAAGCGAGGGGCGACCTTACCAACCGGTGAGGTTGCCCCCTGCCAGTCTCCTGGTTGTAGCCTCTAGCCTTTTGCCAGAGGCTAAGCAACCAGTAGAGGAAAAAGAGTGCCAAAAAGAAAATGAAAAGTAATAAAGAAATATTTTAAAACAATTAAAATTAAAATTTTGGAAAAACATATTTAAAAAATAATAAATTTAGTCCATGTCAGCATCGGCGTCCACGTTAGTGAATTCCAATCAAAATTGGTTAGATTGACTGAATTAGTAAAAACTAAAAAGATTTAGGACTTAAATGGCAAAAGTGTAATAGATTTATGACTTTTTGAATAATTTTTGCTTTAATGTTGTTTAGACAATTTTTAATAATATTTAATATTTTGATTTTTTATCAATTTTTTTTCTTCATTCTTCTTCCTTTTGCCAGTGATTACCATAAATGATAGCCAGCCGCTACCGTGGCCAAGCAGGATTGCCTAGCCTAGGTGAGGATTTATGTTGCCCATCATAGGTGAGGCTCAATTGGGCAAGTACAAGCCCCGATGAGGACTCCCCTGGCTAGATATAGTGAGAGCCAGCCGGCTCTCGCTGAGGTCCGGCAAGCTTCTCTTAAAAAATGAGTGACTGTGAGTCTCTACGGCTTGGTTATGGGGAGCCTACTTTGGCTTGGGTTCATGTTGGTGGCAGAGAGGTCCTACTCCACCACAAGCTTCACATCCCGAGCACGCATCTCCACTTTGTCCATGAAGGTTGTTGGCAATTTGCTTGGTCCGATTAGATCCGCAAGACATCTCTTGTGAGTTTTCTTGAAAATCCTATTTGTGGGTTTTGATGGAATCGAATGCTTGTGGCCTCTTCTTGCAGTTCTCAGCGAAAACCTTTCAAAGTCTATATACATGTGAGTTATGATAAAGAAATCTCAAATCGAAAAATTAGTGTGGTATAAAATAATTATTATATTATAATTGGCCTATAACTTACTAGTTTAAGCTTTTTGAGTGAAGATGAGTTCTACTGAATATGTTTATAGGCTTGACTTACGGTCTCTTTTGGCAATTTCACAGGTGAAAGGTATCGGATTTATGTTGTTCACTCAAAACAAATTAGAATCAAAGCTGATGGTTTGTTCTAATGTTTGGTAGATGAAGTTGGGCATAATTTCCGAGCAATGGCTGTTGTAGTTTAACAATGCAGGCCCGGTGGCAAACTTCATATCTTGATGTAGAAGTATATTCGAATTAAGAGGGATTTCACACGTGAGGGGAGATTTTTATGATATATATGTGAGTTATGATAGAGAATCCCACATCGGAGAATAGTGTGGTGTAGATTAGTTGATTTATTCTAGTTGGTACATAACTTACTAGTTTAAGTTTTTTGAATAAACGTGCATCTAGCTGGATCTAGGCAATCTCCCTAGGTGAAAGGTAGATCGCCAAGCAAAATGTATCAGACTTTTGCTGCTTCCCTCCCAACACAAAGGGAAGCTTATTAGATGGCCTTGGTGTATGAGGCTTGGTGTCTTACTGAAATACTCGATCTTATGCCTTGCCTCTCATTCTTAAAGAGCCTCATCTTCTTCCAGCTGTCTAGATGAAGGTTGCTATTATTTTGGACAGACGAGACAATTTTGTCTTTGCATGATAGTCACCTGGTCAAGTGGAGGGACAAGTTTCGCCTGCTTGATCAAGTTATTTGGGAGGTGTATTCTCAACCGAGGAGAATGAAGAGAACAGATTAAATTTTGTTTAATCTGAGTGAAAATTAGGAATTGAGCCAAACCCCTAAGTAAAAATATTAGTTAAATTACATATAGTCATTAAGAATATAATTCGTTAATAAATGAATTCATAAAAAGCATTTAATTGAACCAGCGGTAATTTAAGGTTCTAATCTTAATTGAATTATAGAAATGAGAGAAATACTAGAATTGAAAATCCTAACATGCAAATTAGGAAAGTAATAACAACTCCTATGCAGAGGAGTGTACAAGTAATTAAATTCTCCTACTCTCGAGTTTCGTCGATAGCAAACACTATATTCTCCTCGAACAATTCAATCATTCCTTCGAGTGTGCCGTCTTTTCCACTGGATCAAATGGTGGATGCAATAGGCTTATCTACCTCTCCCCATCGGGTAGGAACAACATTACAAATGTCAATGTTAGCACTTGGAGGCTTGGAATATCAAACACAAGTATCGATCGCCCCTTCTTCCTCATGTATCATCTTCGCTGGCCTAGGGAATGTGGACCTAATATGGGGCATAGTGAAGCCAATTCGTCCTCATCCTCTTCCTCTGCATGATCATCCACCCCTACCACGATAGTGTTGACGCCTTAATTTTATCTAGGTTTGATTAATTAATTAAGTTTTCAGATAATAAATAAATAAACAACAAAAACAGAAAACAAAACAAGAAAACAAAGCAAAACAAAAATAAGAAAAGCAAAAGCCCAGCCCAACTCTCCCCTTTCTCCTCCCCCCGGCCCGGCCCCTTTCTCTCTTCTTCTTCCTCGTTTCATCTCCTTTGCCGCTGCAACTCACGCGCGCGAGAGAAGCCGACGCGCGAAGGACGGCCTACGGCTGAGGAGGGTAGGCCGACGTCGGCCGGAGAGGATGAGGTCTCAGACGCCATTAATGCTGAGCAGGCTTCGCTGGAAAGCTCGATGGGACACCGGTTCAGCCAAAGGGAACCGGTGGGCAAGCTGGAAGCCGGCGGCCGAGGACCTCCATCGACCGGATTTCCTTCGCCTATAAATAGGCTGTCGCAAGCACCGTCGGAAGGGGGGCGAGCTCGGAGATCTTTCACTGAGAGACATCGGGAAAGATCGAAGGGCGCGCAAGGGAGAACTCGAGTCGTGAGCTCGGCCCACCCTCCACCGAGACTTCGGGGAAGGCCGGCGGTGAGCGACTTCGAGAAGGTCAGATCTGGCCGGTGGAGGCTCGGATCTGGCCAGAGGGAGAGAGAATCGAGGCCGTGGAAGGTCCGGCCGAAATCTGCGACTCAGATCTGGGGTTTCTTGCTGCTGGACGTTGTGTCAACGCCGTCGCCTCGATCAAGACCCGACGTCGTTGCCTCGGAAGATCGTTGCCGTTCCCCCTGAAGCCGTTGCCGTGATCGATCCACCGTCTTGACGCCGTCGCCACGAACAGGTAGTGCTACCGTCGCCGTCGCCATAGCCGTAGCCTTCCCCCCTTGCTGTCACCACCGTCGCCGCCACCGCCGTCGTTGCCGCCGCATCGATTCACCCAGTCCCCCTCTCCTCGGCGCCGCGAATCGGGAACCCTAGGGTTCCCGATTCTTTTCGGGTCGCGACCCGGGTCGTTGGGTCGAACCCGGGTCGGGGGGGAACCGGGTAGGGTTTCACCGGTTCCCCCCCAAACGGCACCGTTTTCAAAAAAATAAAAAAAATATAATAAAAAGAAAAAAGGCAAAAAATCCGAGTCGGGCCCGCAACGCTTCGGCTTTTATTTTGTTTATTCTAAATAATAGTTTAAATAAATAAATAATTTATTTCCAAAAAAATCAAAATAAAAAAAAATATAATTTCGAAAAATATTTAAAAATATTTTAATTTCCAAAAAATAAAAAAATATTAAAAAATAGAAAATATTAAAAAATATTTTATTTTCGAGAAAAATCAAGAAAAATATAAAAATACTTATTTTCCGAAAAAAAAAATTAAAAAAATATTTTCCAAAAAAAAAAAAAATCAAAATATTTCATATTTTCCAAAAAATGCCAAAAATCCAAAAAAAGGCCAAAAAATCAGAAAAAGCCAAAAAGACTTATATTTTCTAAAAAAATCCGAAAAAAAAAAATCCAAAAGTCCTTTTTATGTCCAAAAAAAAGAAAAGGACCCCAAAAAAATGTTTTTTCCCAAAAATGCATGGAAAATCCCTAAAACATCCAAAAAGCCTCGGGGTTTAAACAAGGTTAGGTACCGAAAGGGCATTAGTGATTAACTAGTGTAATCAAGTCCCCGATCCTAATTTCTCTGGTTGCGCGGGAGCGAATATTTCTCCCAATATTTCGCATGGGTTTCTAATCAACCCACCCCAAATTGATTAGTGGCGACTCCGTTTTAAAAAATTAACTTACAGGTTAAAAACTTAGACCATTAAAGTCGTGAATTGGTGGACTTGGGAGAGTCCGGGCTTAACTAATCTAGCCGAGCCATTAGCCTCCGCCAGGCGCCCGCCCCGATCGGGTGCCGGAAAAAAAGAGGTCGCGACAGATAGCCCAGTTCAGTCGTGTATGATTTATGCCCAGCTTCAATTGTTTGGCCAGAGCCCTGACCATATCGACCTAAACCATCACCTGAGGCAAAGCCACTCCCCACCATGATCTTGCCTACCATGACCGCCGACTTTGATACTTCTGGAATGGGTAGGGTAATGCCTCAAGAGACGTGAATAGTTGAAACCAACTCAAATGCCTGAAAACTAGATTCTGCTTTACAATATGGTTTAATATAAGAAATAGCTATCTCGTGGTAAATCTTGAACTCATTTTCTCTTCAAACTATAATAAGCTTTTCTTTCGTCACGAACTTCACTTTCTAGTGGAAATTTGAGGGAACTGCACTTACTACATGTATCCATGGACGATCTAACAAAAAGTTGAATGTTGTAGATATATCCAGGATTTGAAAATTTGCATTATATAGCACTAGTCATATTCACAAGTCTAAATCAATTTCTCCTACCGCTTCTTTCTTGGTCCCATCAAATACTCGAACAGAGGTCTTAGCTGTGCAAATTTTCCTAAATCATACCCAAGGCATTTTAGAGTTGCTAGAGGGCATATTTTTAAAGCTGATCCATTGTCAATGAGTATGCGGGAAACCTAGGTATTTCAACACCTAACTGAGAAATAAAGGGCTTTGCCGTGTCCTCTTCCTTCGTTAGGGAACTTCTCATCTGACAAGGCAATCTGATCCTTTAACAAAATGGCCCCCACAAATTCCTCCAACTTCTCAAGTTTAATGGATTCTAAGAGGTGTACCTTGTTAAGGACTTTCATTAGGGACTGCATAGCAAAAGGAAAACAAAAGTCAATAGAAAATGGAAAATATAGGTTATCTGACAGACTTGTCAAAAGCTGTAGCGATAGGATAGCAGCATAAGCTATTCTTGGATTGTATCAAATGTTCAAGAAAAAAGGGTTATATGGGCAGCACATCTTTGGACAGCAACTTCAACAGTAAAATCTAATGGCTCCTTGCTACTCTAAAGCATCTCCAATGGAGATATTAAAGAGAAGATCTTTGAAACCACGTGTTAGAGACGTGCATATACAAAAGACCAAAATATGCTTGAAGCTTTGTTCTTAGCAAAAAGATCTTATTTGTTTGTTACCTTGAGTGTTGTACTCTTGCCGCCATTATAATCATATAAAAGATCAAGTGTACCAATTGATAGTAGTACCTAATTTTCTCATAATGGATATATCATCTGAAAGGATTGAAGTGTGTTGTGTGTAACTTCTTCAGCAAATTATTAGGGTAATTCAGCTCAACTTGTGGCTATTAGCGAGGAGAGTGGACGTAGGCTTCGAGAAAAGTCGAACCATTATACATCATTGTTTGCTGCTGATTTTCTCTCTCTTTAATTATACAAGTACATAATTTGCACACAAGCTTTGAAATATCATCTTAACTTGGTCTTTACTTAGCATCTGCTAATTTTCGTGAAAGTTCAACAAAGGTTTCAAAACAACTTATTCATCCCATTCTAGATTGTATTGTTAGTCTCAACAGTAAGTTGGGTCATACATTTTAATTTAGTTAGTGCATGCTTAGGAATCAATACATATTCTTTTGTTTTGTGGACTTTTAGGGTTGTTTGCTTTTTGTTAATTAATAAAAGGAAAATAACAAATTGAATTAGATTATATCATGTAAATTGTATAAGTCAGGAATATCAATTTTTTTAAACTTCATATTGCGTGATATTTAGTGAGTCACTTGTCATCTAGGATTGAATTTCATTAACATCTCATGTATTTTTTTTTAAATTAATTTCATAATGTGTAACTTGGAACTCATCATGCATATCATATGATCACATCGTTCATGTCACCTAGCCTTTTAGTTAGCACAGTTTAATTAGTCATTCTTGCATTTTCTTAAATTAAGCATGTTAATTTTTTTTTTATTTTTTTTTATCGGTCCTACTCTGTATCTATCCCATTCTCACTCTTAAACTTTTTCCTTACCCCATTGCTGAGCATGGGAGTCGAAACCCACAAATAAAATTAAAGTGCCCCCACCCCAACCCCCTAAGAAGGTGGGGATTTGAATCCCTCACCCCCTTTCCCATGTGGCAAGGGTGATATATAGTGATTTATTTTGCTTTCCTTAGCACATCCACATTCTTAAAATCTTTTGCAATCCATTTACTACTTAGATTATTGGTGTTACTTAATAAAATGTTCACCGGCATCATCATCCCTCACATATTAGTGGCATAAGATAAAAATTGATAAAGATTGCGTGCAAAACATTTCCAAAATAAAGAGAAAAGATATTGAAAAAGTTTTAGATTAATGTAACATAATCAAGTCTCTAAATCCATAAATCTCTTGTTCGTAAAAGTAAAATACACTTCTAAATTTTGTTTAGATGTCTAATCAACTCATAACCGATTAGTAACGATTCCAAAAAGTAAGATAAATTGCATATTTAAATGTATCAAGTTGTGCTTGGTAGAACTTGCAAGAGCCTATGCTGAGCATTACGGTTAGTAATTCATTAGCTTTCCATAGGTAGTTCACCTCCAGGAAAGTTGTGACATCTTAAATTGCTAATGTGGTGATTCAGTATTGCTAGTTGTCCTATTGGTTTCCAGTGAAAATTTGCCGAAAAGACTACACTTAATTTTGCACAAAATCTTTGTGACTAAAGTGCTAAAAAAAAAGTAGGACTAGATTGACAACCATATAATAGATTTAGGACTGACTAGATAATTTTTTTAATTGAAGCCTGTGGTCCTCTTGGGTTAATTAGGTATGAAGGTATCCTTCCTCCTCTATAACCCAATTTCTACTTTCTTATGAACCAAATATCTAAAACAGATCGGTTTAACTTCGACATCCTGCGAACACAAATAGAAGCGAATGGGTATAGGTTAAAATAGTTACAAGTAAGCAATCTCTCTAAGTTTGATTGAAATGAGCTTGCTTTGCAGTTAATCTACCAAGGATCCAAGTTTCACCTTGTGACTCAAGTTAAACCCCAATTTGGAGCTCCTTCAAGCTTCCAGAGGCCGAGTCCAAAGTCATTACCACTTTCTTCAACTGCATCCTCAAGAAGCTGGAATGCATCATAACAATGTAAAGATCTTATTAACAAACATGGGAGTTATCATTTCTGTCTAATGAGTATGAGATCATTATCTGGGGAATGAATCCAATAAAAATCTAAGCAAACATCAAATTTAGAGCAAATATAATTACCTTCACAGAAGTAGATATGAGCATAGCATAGAGTTAAGAATAATCCAAAAATTAGATCTAAGGAATTTCTGTATATTTCGGTAATAACATAATGGAAAAATACATCAGTCTATTTATAATATTTTTAGATAACATATTAATCAAAACATACATAATCAGATGGAAATATACTCGAAACCTTGAGAAATATGAATAAATCATTTCTAATATAGGAAAATATCATAATTATCTCTAACATCCTCTCGAACTTAAATGTGTATAGAAGTCAGCTTGAGTTTAGATTAAAAAAAAAAAATCCGAAAAATGCTTAGTCGATTGCCGAAACAGTTCGGTTTGTTGAAGAGAGAACCACCTACCGTTGACACAGCTGCTCACGTGGCTGTTATGGGTTGTTGTAGTTGTTGTGCAAGCTACATGGTCAGAGATTATCGTCGCAACAGGAGGCCGCCGTCGAGGCAAGAGGAGGCTGTCGTCGCAACAGGCTGCTATGGATGTTGTGCAGGCTATGTGACAACAAAATAGGCTGACTTAGGAGCTGATGTCACCGTCGGACGATAAGAACAATACCGAAATCGATGTGGATTGGAGGATATTACGACTTACTGAGAAAAAAATCATAAGAGGCAAGATCAAGTGTGCCGTCGTGCACTCAGAAGTGCAACGTGTGCACATTAGGATCGTGTAGCTCTTATACCAAGTTGAGAATAATGCAGAAAATAGATTTAAAGAATTTTGTATATTTCGATAATAACTTAGTGAAGAATACACCAATTGTATTTAATTTCTTATAACTATTTGTTGTTGTTTCAATTTTCTCACATTTTCAAGTGACATGGATGGCTCAAAAACACTATTATAGATATTGCATATCCAATCTTTTTCCGTGGTCATCCATGGACGGTTCTAGTCGGATTGGATATGTTCGCGATAGACAAAGTAAGAAAATAATGTAAATATCACAGCATTGTCTCATCGAATATTCGACAGATCGATGCATTTGGACAAATATCATATGCTTTACATGATGAGCTTTGGAGAAAAAGAGTCATGGTTGCTGGAAAATCAGTGATTCTCAGAATCGTCACTAACTATTGAGATTGTCGTTTGGTTCTTATCCTTCCAAATCCCGCCCCACTCCCCGAGTGTCAAGTCTAGGTAAAAACCAATCCACTAAGTGATTGCGACCTGATATTAATGTTAACTAGCTAGCTTTATTAACCAATAATTAACCATTATCAAGGGTTTACGTTGCTTAAGGAATAAGCAAAGCCGAAGTCTTGAGCGATCCTCTGAAATGCTGTGTGAACATAAGACGTGACTCATCACATTTATTTTTCCCAAAAGAAAATTATATTCATTACTCAAAAAGATATATAAGAAGTACATAGTCATCGTAACAAAGCAAATCGAAATAGAGCAAGAATACTGAAAGGCAAAGCCAAATTCAAAAACCAAGGAGAATTAACAGCAGTAAAGATAAGAACGAGTGGTTCTGTCAAGCAAAACAATCAATGGCTAATCACTAGATCCCATGTTTTTGTCAATAATGAGCACATGCTAGAGATTTCTTTTCCAAAACTACGACGTTGTCAGTTGATAGTATGCGCCTAGGTTTGATTTCCATTACACCAACACCGTACGGAAACAATCAAGATAGGTTGAATAAACAATATCTAACAGGTGGAGGAACAAAACTTCGCGATTCAATGAGACACCAAAGCTTCTACAATCATCATTGAAGCTAGAGACAAGAATCTATACACAAATAGGGTAGAGGGGTATTGAATCCCCAAAAGTATATTTAGTAAACTTCTAGATCTAAATTGAGAGAGAATAGAACCTAGAACTCGATCAAGAGTGTTCAAACTCTCAAATTGAAAACTAGATTGGGAGAAAATAGCTCCCGAATCTAAAACATGAGAGAGGAAAATGGAAGAAAAGAACAATAAAAAGCAAACAAAATCAATAAAAGAGGGAGGGGGGGTGAGACTAGCCCAAACCCTCTCCATTGCTGAAGGTTGAAGAAGATGATATACAGAAAAGAGAGAGGGAGAGAGAAAAGACTTTCGCCTCCCAAAAGCAATAGAATTATTTTACTTATTGCATGTTCACTCTTGCAATAGATGCTACTTAATCTTTTGCAATAAAGGTGAAAGGGTTGCTATCTTCACGATGTATATGTGTTCACTCATCAAAGCAGCTAACTGGGCATTGTCATGATGTATTCCGCCGGAGGGAGTGGAAACGCGCCTGACACTTGTGGCCCTCCGTCCCAGGGGGATCCCCAAAATATATGAAACAAAAAGATTGTCGTCGGACGTATATTTTTGCCGTCAATGAGATGGCGGATCATTTTAAAAATGTCACTGATTTCAAGGGAGTTTTTCTTATACAAAAGTGTAAAGATTTTCTTGCACATGCCTGTTATGGGGAAATTACCAAAAAAAAAAAAAAATCATAAATTTATTATATTAAAATATCAATTCACTCATTCACATTTTTATTTAGCCAATTTCATCCTAAATCTTTTGACGATTTATGGTCATGTTGGTTAATTTTAACCGATAAGCACTAACAATTTGCATTGTCTTTTAATCTTTGTAATTTTTTTTTTTGAATTTTTTCTTTTTCTATTCTTACTTCTCGTTTTTCCTTCTCCCTTTTCCATTCACCAAGCCTCGGCAATGGCTGATGAGGTTCAACCTTGTTAATTGCGACTGAGGCTCGACCTTGCCTAAGGCTAGCAAGGTCGACCCTTACTAGAAGCTAGCAACCGACGAAGGGAGAAAGGAAACAAAAGAAAGACAAGAAAAGAAAGTAAAATTTAAAAAAATTTAAAAAATTGTTCATGTCACCGCTAACCATCCTATGATCGTGCCATGTAGGATAGCTAGTTTTTATATCTACGATTGTCGACCAAACTTGGTCAGAAGAATTAAATTAGCAGATTGTAAAAAAATTTAGAACCAATAAATTGGTATGAAAAAAAAAGGCTAATTCACCTGTTATTTAACTGAATAAGATGGCTATTTCGCAAATGAGAGAGAGAAAGGCTAGGGCTCACTGTGAGAGAGAATGAGAGGGTCGCGATGTTCCTAGCCTTAAACACAGCCATGTTCTTAGTCAATTTGCTTTTGGAGAATGAATGAATTAGAGGTGGAACCCATAAGTCCCCTATTTTGTCCTTCGTGATAGCGATTTACACTGCAATATATTACGACCATTTTTACTTTTTCTTTTTTCATTTTTATCTTTGCACAGATCTTCTTACCTTATTTCGAAGCTCAAATAATATATTAAACCTTCGCGAAAAAATAAAGAGCAGTTTCCTTTTAATTTAAAACAAGTATAAATAGACAGGACTCAATTATTAAAAATAAATTAATAGAATTTTTGGAGTCACATATCCGGGTGGAACCCAATAATTTCATTTTCAAAACTTATTTGTATAACTCGAGTCTCAATCTTCAATAAATGTTTATTGCATCAGATACATGATTTTAGAATGGCTCTGAGAGAAACAAAGTCGACCGTAGTTAGGAGTTTTCAAAAGACGAAATGCAAATTTCCTTGAAATGATTGGTCGGTATGACTGATCGATTACATTATTTAAACTTAAGATCCATAAAGGATAGGCTTTCTCCCTCAACCTCGCGTTTTCACGCTCTTCATCAACCTTGCCTTATGGAATCCTCAAACACGATGGAATATGGAAATTCCTTGTGACATTTCTGGAATCCTGAAACACGAAGGAATATGGAAATTCCATGTGACATTACCTCAATCAATTTTGATATTTGCCTATGAATCTTTATTAAATAACAACTAGCTAAAATTCTCGAAAGGAAATTTGAGGAATAACTCGGGGCCAATGGGCCCATTCATCACGGGGTCTACAAAACTATTATTTGCCATTCCATCAAGAAGTGGAAAGAAGCAGTGGATGATACAGAAGACGTAGAAAATTGCAACGCAAATGAAACATTTCAAAAATAATTGAATGGCACGTGTCTAAGTGAGATAGGTCCAATCCTACTATAAATTAACGTGACTCCTCCTTCTCAGCATGCAAGAACCGCAGAAAACATGTCTCCGAAAAACATCCTAGCGTTTTTCCTGCTTCTAGCGGTGCTCACCACTGCCGCTCTCGCCGACCGTGGCCCTCCGCATAAGCCGCCGCCGCATAAGCCACCTCCGACAGAGGAAAGCACCACCCTTGACCAAACCCTTACCACCTTTGATGGTGGCAAGAAGAAACCACCACCGAAAAAGAAACCTCCAATGGAAGAAACCGCCACCCTTGATGAGGAAACCCTGACCACCTTGGACGGCGGCAAGCCCCCCAAGAAGAAGCCTCCGCCAATAAAGCCACCACCAAAGCACAAGCCTCCAGCGGGTGTTGAGGTCGCCCACAAGCCACCACATGGTGGCGGGTCACCACATTCGAACTAATTAAAAGTAGTCAAGTTCGTCTCATGGCATATGCAGAACGTGGTGTGTTAGAATAAGAGCTTGGATTCAGTCAGCTGGCCATGACTACTACAGTTTCATGCTATCAATATCGTCTCGTCATGTAATTCACAGTCATGCAGTCTGGCCTACTAGATCTCGGGCAAGTTAATGTGCATGAAACGTGCGTGTATTTATCTTCTGAGTGTTGTAAACTTAAATATAAGTGGTTCGCTCTTTATGTTATTAACTTCTTCTCTCGCATAATTATAGGTGTTTCATAGCATTGACATGGGCACATGCCAGTCGTTGATAATTACTTTCATCTCATCCTCATGTGATTAAATGCTCACGGCACGGTTGGCCAAATATGTCTAAAAGCAGTCTACTCAAATATATGCTCTCCTCACTTTTCTCTTTCTGTTTACACCAAAAACTTAGCTAAGTCCTCGGCGTAATACTGATTCAAATAAACATGTAACCTGTACAAGGTGTGACCATTGGTGAGACACCGACACGTAAGCCTTTATCAATGGCTATACCGATCGCAAGAACTCCTGTCGATGGCTATGCTTATCAATGACCATGATCATTTATTGACATAGATAGTGGTTGGTTGCCAATTAGCAAAATTAGCTGAGGAAGATAGTGATTGAAAGGTGTAGATAAACAGTCAAATGATTAATCACTCGAAATTTAACCGTTCGACGAGTAGAAGTGGAAGTTCATGATGCGATTTTAAAGAAAAACTACCCATGGATGGAAAATCGTGGTAACGTTTAGATATGGAGCTGGAAATTTCGGAGATGTGAAAACATAGCCAGATCCACTGGAGATCTGATTACGGATAGTTATGTTGCGAGTACTGTAAATACCAGTGTTTGTGTACTATAAGCCTCCCCTTCCCCACATATTAAACAAACAAATCTTGTTATCTTTCAATTATCTTTCAATTCCTATATCATAGTCCTAGCTGTAATTTTGAGATATCTCATAGTCAGTTAAATTCCAGCATGTATTTTAGCCGTCTCATCATGTTTTAGCGGCTGTAATTTGTAAAGTGTACGTGTTTTGGGTCCGTGAGTTCATATTCTTATCTTGGTGAAATGCTTCTCTAATATGTAAGCCCAGAAAAGATGCGCCTTAATATATTTCAACCTTCTAGTGATAAGTTCGAGCCACGTGAAGGTTATATTTTGATTTAAATATATATCAAATCCATTTTAAATTCGACATATAAAAGGCCAATCTAATTTTGGTCATCTAATCGACTAATATCTTCAATTAAATTGATCTATCATGAAAACAATCCTAATTTGATTGGACTGTTACAGTTGCAAATAAGAATAGCAGAGCATTGGATTATTTTGCAGAATTCTGTGTTTGGCTCAAAATATTTGCTGTTCATGATGTATTAAAGAAACTACATTGAAATAAGTCATGTTAGGGAAGAGTATAATTTAACATGCTTTCTCTAGTTCATCCTTTTCTAAGTTTGAACGTAATAAGTGATAAAATCTTGATATACTTTCTCTTTACCCATCTTCTAACTTTTAAACTGTACATAGAGAGAAAATCGAAATTGGGAGATGATAAAGGATAATTGAAAACATTTTCTTTAATTTATTCTTTTGTTAAGGTTTAAAGTCAATAAAATACAAAATGTTCATGTAATTTCTCTTGATGACAAATCATTTGTCCCGCCCACACCTATTGAAGGATAAAATGCTCAGCAAAATTTTATCCTCTTGCCATTTACAATAACCAAACAACACTCTTATATAGGAAAAAAACTCATTAACATAGCGACATAAATGATTCAACAGCATGCAAGGATCTTCCCACAGACGAAGTATTGATTCTCCCAGGGCGTCCTAACTCTGCTTGATGCCTAATTTGCGTTAGAATTGCAAGAATCTTCACTCTTCAAAAGCGAAAAGTATATCTACATACCTAAAGCAGACCATAGATAAAAAGCTAAAGTTGCTACCCCTTACCTAGGGTAGAATCAACAAACTTACTTTGCTAGTTGTACAAGGTTCTGATAGATGTTGTTCGAATCGTTTTTTTGCCTAATTTTGTGAGCTTTTGTTTCGATGGAGGAGCATCATCCTTGTGGCCAGGCTCTAACAGTTATAGTGAATGGTGATGGTGAATGGCTCTGAGGCAAGCAAATGAGAGCTCGGTAATGGAGGAAGGTTCACTCACCAAATTCTGTAGGATGCTCGTGCAAGGCCCTCATCAAAATCTATAAAAGCAATGTGATATTGTATTTGTACAGTCGGCTTTCAGGATCATCATACAATTACACACGAACGCAACGAGACTACTGGCATGACATGCAAATTTTGTTGAGCTTGCTTCAGGTGCATTTTGAGTGCATAGTTGTTTGCCTAGCATGGCATCTCCGCATAATACTTTAAGAACAAGATTCTACAAAAGAGTAAGGGTTACGCCTGACAACATGATGGATCTAAAATCTCGAGGAACCATCACTAATCATTAAGGAATCCGAGAAGAAGTTAGATCCAGGATGACAGCATCGGATCCATGCCCACCCCCAAGAAAAGAAGAAAGGGTGAACCATAAGATCAATCTTGTGATGAAGAGAGAACCCCAAAGCAGGTAATTGAGGTCAAAGCAAAATTGGAGGTTCATCCCATCCAATGGGCTCTCCCATGCCACAAGCCAAATTAAAGGGGTAAAATTACCCCAATCAGTCTTATACTTATTGTATGGATACTAATTCAATTTTAAACTTTTCAATTCTATTAATTTAGTCCTAAGTGTTTGCACAAAAATCTAATATTATCCTTCCGGTTAATTTTTACCTATTGATATCTCAATTTTGACAACCAAAATTAATCACTTATTGCATAGGAAAAATTAGGAGTAAGTCTCGATCTCTAAATGAAATAATTGGCATTGCATAATTTTTTCATTCTCATTGCTTTTAATAGATAATATGTTTGTATGGAGTATCATCTTAGACAAGATCACTAATTTCCATAAGCTAACTCATCATGTGACTCGTCCTAATTTTTTTATACGCAAAGCGTGATTCAGGCTCGCGTTTTCAACTGTGCCCAAAACATTGGGGCAACTGAAATTGACATTGTAACGACCCGGGCCCCACTGTATAATATTGTCCGCTTTGGACACTGAGTCATCACGGCTTTAAAACGCATCTTGCAGGGGCAGAGGGCCATCTCGCGGGCCTTCCCTCTCCCAAGCCATAATATTTTCCTCTTTAGGCCTCGCACTGGCGCGAACATACCGCCATCCCAGTCGGGCCACCCTCAAAGCTTTGTTCTCAGCACAGCGAAAGCATGTGTGAAACGTGTTATACTTTTAAAGGGGCCCAAGCCTTTATAAACAAGCCTAGAACTCCCTCCCTAGGCGATATGGGACAAGAGAGGGACCCCTTCCTTGTGCACGTCCGGGGACCAAGACGCGGACACATCGCCATCCCTCCTCCCCACGCACCACCGCTCGGGCCGTCACACTCTCCCCCCCTTAGGAGCACAGCGTCCTCACTGTGGCCCCACACATGGTCGGCAGTCGGCTTTGATACCAATTGTAACAACCTGGGCCCCACTGTGTAATATTGTCCGCTTTGGACACTGAGTTCTCACGGCTTTAAAACGCGTCTTGCAGGGACAGAGGGCCATCCCGCGGGCTTTCCCTCTCCCAAGCCATAATATTGTCCTCTTTAGGCCCCGCACTGGCGTGAACATACTGCCATCCCAGTCGGGCCACTCTTAAGGCTTTGTTCTCAGCACAGCGAAAGCATGTGTGAAATGTGTTACACAAATTAAAGGGGCCCAAGCCTTTATAAACAAGCCCAAAACTCCCTCTCTAGGCGATGTGGGACAAGAGAGAGACCCCTTCCTTGCCCACGTCCAGGGACCGAGGCGCGGACACACCGTCATCCCTCCTCCTCGCACACTGCCGCTCGGGCTGTCACAAACATGACAGAAGGAAAGACATAAGCTTCGGGAAAAAATCCCATGGAATCCACATGTGGACGTTCCCCCACAGAGGGAGAGGATGGTAAGAAAAGATGAGGGAAATAGAGAAAGGTTCTTCTTTGCGATTGCCATTGCCTTGCCGTCGCGCATCGCACTCTATCGCCACCCCCTTGCTGAGTTCCTACCATCCACTGCCCTTACATCCAACTAATGTTGCCATTAACGCACCCACCTAGCTCCATGGCTAACGAAGCCTCCTACCACTTCGCCATCAATGCCCACTAATTGCCCAACGCTCCCAGCTTCCCTGGGACACACAGTGCTGCTGCGAGCTCCTACACTCATCACTTGCTTAGCCGTAATTAGTAACTGCTGAACCTGTTTCCTCACTCCTCGCGAGTCCAACAGCCTTGCCATGCCTCATCTCAATCCTCGAGACTGTGAACCTTTGTCGACAATTCACATCCTTGCTCGATATATACCAGCCCATGCCAGCCGGATCTTAGCCCACGCTGTCACGTGTGGTGGTAGTCCACTAGTTCAGAGGTGCTCTCTCAACACTTCCAACAAGTCTGGCAGCTTTTGTTTTCCTATTGCAGATTTCCACGGTGCTTTACTGATTCACTCCCGCAAACGCCAGCATCCTCGGTGTCTTTTACGGCTCAAGCAATGCTAGGTCGATCACCACCGGATCAGCTTTTCCTTCAGCTTAGTCTGTGGTCCTGTCAAGTTATTGGCTTGAGCTGCTCCATCCGAAGCAATCCATTTCATTGGTCTCTTGCTCAACCATCACCATTGGTCCTTGCTTCTCTTGTGTTTTCCCTCATTGGCTACAGTGGGTTTTGTGTAAGGTGAGTTAATTTTTGTCATGTTTATATGATGATCATTATATCATACAATGCATGTTAGTAACTACACTTTAGGTTAAGCTAATTATACTTTATTATCTTTTTGCATTAGTTAAGGCGTACTAAGGCGTCAGACCTTTAAGCCCAACGGTCGGTTCCCTAATATCGTCTCATGCACCATCTACGATTTTAATGTGTGTTTTTATATATGTGATTGATTGAATAAGCTTTGCAAGAAATATCTACTAGAGCAGGGCTATCATAGAAGATGGATTTTTCCCTTATTTAGGGCTGTATTTTCTTGGAGCAATCTTCGTACCAACCTTTGTGGTACCGAAATATTGTCTTTGAATTTTAATTATAAACTTGGGTAAGATGTATATTTTGGTACCTCATGAAATTTAATATTTATCATGTACATATGACACGTCACATGTCACATACATCTTTAGAATTAAGGCACTTTCATAATTCACATTTTAGGGGTTTCATAGTTAGAGTAATGCATGTTAGTTTTGGAATGCATATAGAGTTAGGGTAATCTATAGTTTTCATTAAACAAAAACCAGACAAAAAGTGTTTTTAGAATCATATAGATTGCATGTATATTTAAAGTTAATTAGTCTCATATCATTCATATCATATAATGTACATCACTTAAAATTAATCTTTTGATAATCATATCATATAGATAGTCTTAGTTGTTAATGTGCATTGCATACATTATCCGCATTGCATATTTTCATATAGCATGAAAAATGTATATATAGAAGAAGTTAGCTTTTCCTCATTTAGTTGTTAGTCATATAGCATTTTTATGTTAGTTCATGTGTAGATTCTAAGGTCCTAAACCTTTAATTTCAATAAAAGTAGAATAAAACAATATTTTATATAGTCTGTATTATAAAATTAGTTTATGGTTAATTTTAATTGACATAGGATTGCATACATACATTCAAAATATGCCTTCTTGCACATAGGTTTTAGATTGTATCTTCATGTAGTAACTGTTGGAAAAAATTCCAACAGAGTTTTTTGAAGATTTTCCAAACTATCCTTAGTATAATATTTACTATGGTATTTGCAAAACTATCATGGATTACTTGATAACCATGGTGTGATCCATTGGGTGAAGATCGGTCATATATGTTTTTTTGTAAACAACACCAATGGATCTAAAGATCAGCTTATGTCAATGTTTGCATAGATTCTATTGATATTAGGTCAATGGTGATGTTTCAACAACGAAGTGTTTATGGGCTCATAAATATAGCCTACATAGCAGAGGATAGGGGTGAGCATGGTCCGAGTTGGGCCGATCCACCCCCTAACCCTAGACCAACCTACACAATATCGGTTCTCAATTTTTGGACCGAGAACCGACCCTATTGAGCTTGGGACCGAGGACCAAACTGACCCAATGGGGTTCAGTCCAATTCCAGGGTCAACCCGGCACTAATTAATAATTTTTTATTTTTCATTTTTTGTACTCCTTAAAAAGCGATTGAGGACCGAACTGACCCAATGGGTTTGGTCCGATTTCAAGGTCAACCCAGGACTAACCAATAATTTTTTTATTTCATTTTTTATACTCCTTGAAAGGGCAACCAAGGACCATACCGACCCAATGGGTTCAGTCCGGTTTCAAGGTCAACCCAGGAATAATCAATAATTTTTTTCTTTTATTTTTTATACTTCTTAAAAGGGCAACCGAGGACCGTACCGACCTAATGGGTTCAATGATGAGTGAGGTTAGCTAAGAAAAGCAAGCGGTGAGGGTTATGTGGGGTGATCGTCAAATAGAATGAGCATCGAATGTCAAGTGGGGAGCAACAAGCCAAGCGAGTATCGAGCGATGAGCGGCACGAGTGACCCAAAGCGAGCAAGGCGAGTGTCGAGTGGCGAGCAGAGAAGTTTTTTCTTTTGATTTTGGCGAATTGAAGACTAAGAGGACAAATAAGACAGAAGAGAACGAATACTAAAGGAGGATGCCATAAGGAGCTATTTATGCCTTTTTGGACATCGTGAGGTCTCCTCACAAAAACATTTTCCTCCTTCGTAAATTATGACTATTGACACCGTAAAAAACATTAAAAATCTAAGTTATTAAATAACAATCTAAAATTACTTGAACTCCCCACTAAAGAGCTGTTTAATGTTGTTGAAGTCGTTTATTTTAAGATTTTCTCTATATAAAAAAATTATAAATAATATTATTATATATATATATATATATATATATATGAAATTTGACTAAACGATTTATGCCTAGAAAACATGAGTTTAATTTGACCAAACCATTCAAGAATTCTATGAAATTTTTATGTGATTTAGAACTAGATGTAATGACCAATCTTTATTATGACGTTAGGTCCAAAATCATTATACAAAAAAATCATACAAAATCGACAAATCGAGTAGGTCGATTAACCTCAACATTGCAGCAGAAGATACATATTCCAAAACAAATTGCCCCACTTGCAAACAAGTTTTAACATAGCAAATGAGGTCTAACTTATGCCTGTAATATGTCTATGAAAAACTCTTGAAACTAGCTTTGAATCTCATGAAGATCTCAAAACCTATAAACAACATTATCAAGCTCAAACGAAGACGTTTATTAGATCAGTCCAATCAGGCCATCTGAATTACAAAATAGACAATCAATTAAGCAAATCATCAATACAAACCATTCTAAGCTAGCATCCATCATTTATGGCCATTCTAAGCTATAATGATCATCAATGCAATCGTAGAACATCATCTTAGGGTCTAGTTTTAGCACCGATTACAGAAGGCAATCTCACTTCATGGAACTCAAGATTGATAAGTTTACATTAGTCAATCTATAAACGAAGCATAATCGAGCTAAGGTCGCTATAAACAGGGGTTAGTGTTAGAGAAAACTCCTATGTTGTTTTGAAACCGACAAAACTTATCTAAGTTATATTTTGAAGATTGCCAGACTTTTCTGTCAAAGTCTATCTTACAACAGAAGTTTGCCCACTCTAACAAATTCCAGATTTAACACAAGTGAAGAATGAAGACTTAACCAGACTCGAGATTATCTTTCTTTCTTCAAGGGTTCGGTTCATACAAGTTATATATGGCCTTTTGGATGGAAATATCATCTACGAGATTGATTATCTTTATTGGAATCAATTTAGATACATCAAATATTTTCGAATGGCAAGTTAATTTAGAAAGAATCTACTTATGGAAACCAAGATCCTGATTGTATGGGCGAACAGGATTGACGGGCTTTCATCACAATCTTCAAATGGCTCGAGATCTTCTTGATTGATTCTATCCAACGGGTTGATTGGAAAAATTCATTTGGAAAGTGCCAACGGTCGAGAAGGCATGAAGAAGTATTTAAGGAGGACTCTCCAGTTGTTCGAAAATGTGTGTGAAAGAAGAATTTCAAAGTCTGAAGTTTCCCATTTACTTGTTATTCCTTACACTGTGCTCAAATTTGTACTTAAAAGAGAGAGAGACTTATACTGTGACTTCGTGAGAGTAGTACAGACACTTCACTGTGAAGTCGAGATTGCAAGATTGTAAATTCTCTTTTGATTCTTACTGGAAACCAGCCAGAAGGCTATCAGCGTGGAAGAGTGGATGTAGGCTTGATCTAAGCTGAACCACTATAAACCTTGTGTCTATTTTTCTCTTCCCTGAACTTCTTTACTTTATTTGCTGCTATATATTTCCGTGATTGAAAGTAACTATTAAAGTTTGATTCCTTCTACAAAGTCTGTAGTCAACTAGACTCAAGTTAAAAGTAAAGTTTTTCACTACATATTGCAAAATCTGTTTTCACACCTATTCACCCCCCCTCTAGGTGTTCTTACTAGTCCTTTCAATTGATATCAAAGCATGTGTGCTTAATTTTTGAAGTGTTTTACTTCTAAGCTAAAGATCCTCTATGGCTAGTACTTTGGCTCTAGGTTTAGTTAAAGGTTAGAGCAACACCAGACCCCCTTACTTCAACGGAAATGAGTATAATGTATGGAAGAACAAGATGAAGGCATTTCTCAGATCTAGAGATCCTCTAGAGCGGGATGTTGTAGAAAAAGGAATCAACCCTAAAGCAACATCAGCTTCAGACCAAGGGAAAGGAGTTATTGATGCTAACGAAACAACACAAGCTGAATTTACCAAGAGACAAGCTCTTGACATGAAAACAATCTACTATTTATACTATGCCTTATCTCCCATTAAGTATAACCGAATTTCTTCTTGTGAAACAGCAAAAGAAGTTTGGGACAGATTACATGTTACCTATGAAGTAACTGATCATGTGAAGGAAACCAAAATAAACATTATGCTCGGACAATATGAAGCCTTCAGAATGAAGCCTAGAGAATCTATAACTGATATGTTTAGTTGCTTTACAGAGATTGTAAATGGCCTGGCTTATCAAGGTCAGCCAATCTCAAGACCAATGAAAGTCAACAAACTGCTACGTGAGCTTTCGAAAGATTGAAATCATGTGAAGACTTCAATTGGAGAAACTCAAAAGATCATGCCTTTATCAGTTGACGAATTGATATGCACACTTTAGTCATACGAAGTGGAGCAGATAAATGATGAAGAAGATCCTAAAGGTAAGAAGTCAATAGCTTTAAAGACTAACATTGATTTTGATTATACAGATTCAGATGATGATATGGACGATGAGGAGCCAACGCTTATGATTAAGAAATTAAGAAAGCTGAATAGAAAGGGAAGAAGATTCAACTAGAAGAAGCAGAGCACGCAGAATTTCCAAAAGAGACCGATAGAGGACAATGAAACCAGCAAAGATATAATATGCTTCGAATTCAAGAAAAATGGACATATCAGACCAAACTGTCCATTGTTGAAGAAGAAGAAAGGAAAAACTAAGAAGTACAAAAATGCTCTCAAAGCTTAAACTTGGAGTGACACCAAGTGTGAAGAAAGGGAAGAAGAATATGCCAAGATATGTCTAATGGCTCATTCAATATCAGACTCAGAATTAGAAATAGACTCTGATTCAGACTAAGACAAAGAAATTGAAGTTAGTAACTCAAAAATTCTTGTTAAAGTTTCTAAATATATAGATGAACTTTGCCTCAGTCTTAAGTCCTCTCTTAAAAGGATTTCCGAACTAAAAAGGGAAAATTCTAAGCTTAGGCAATAGGAAGTTTCTTGGAAAGAAAAGTTTGAAAGTCTGAATACATGTTTTGATAATTTGAAAGAAAATTCAAATTCTCTTTCGAAGGAAAATGCTATTTTAAAAAGGGACATTTCAAGTATTATAGAAAGATTTTCAAAAGAATCCAAAAAAACTAGAGAAAATTCTTTCAGCTCAAATACTATACTTTAACAAATCTGGTTTGGGTATGACTTCAAAAACTATTCCAATAATTGATTTTCCCAAAGTAAATGAGAGAATTAAACAAAGACCTACAATGGCATTTTACAAAAATCACTTTCAAAAATTTTTTGTAAAACCTATTGGCCGAAGTGCACTCAAATGTTTGAAGTGTAACAACTCAAAATATTTCAAAAAAGAATGTCCCAAGGTTTGGAGACCAGTTAAGAAAGAATGGGTAAAGACTGTTTTTAATACTAACTCTCCTAGACCCAAGAAAATCTGGATACCAAAGAAAGTATGAGTTTTTCTTTTGATCACAAATCACTATTAAAAGAAAGATCAAATGGTATTTGAATAGTGGCTGCTCGAGGCATATGACAGAAGACTCAAGCTGCTTCATGAAGCTTGTTAGACTGAATGGAGAAAAAGTTTCTTTTGGAGGAAATGGCAAAGGAAAGATTGTAAGATGTGGAACTGTGAAAATTGGAACCCTGACTATCAATAATGTTTCCTTGGTGAAAGGTTTGAACTACAATCTACTAAGCATAAGTCAGCTTTGCGATACTTGTTTTAGAATAAACTTCCAATAAGGCATTTGTTCTGGAACAAGTCAAGATTTCTCTCAATCTTTTACTGGGCGAAAGCATGGCAATATATACCTTTTGGATGTAAACCCATAAAGTTCTCAGTGCCTTATTTCTATTCAAGATGAAGCAAGTCTCTAGCATCGGAAGCTTAGCCACGTTACTATGAAGCGAATTGCTAAAGTTTCTTCTAAAAAGCTGGTTCGAGGACTTCCTAATCTAGCTTATCAGAAGTCTGAATTATGCACTCCATGTGTCTTGGGAAAACAGGTTAGAAGTTCTTTTAAACTAGTAAATCAAGTTTCTACCAGTCGAGCATTGCAGCTTCTCCACATGGACCTTTTTAGATCAACCAGAACTCAGAGTATTAGTGGAAAAAAAATATTGCCTAGTAATCATGAATGATTATTCTTGTTTCACTTGGGTAAACTTTCTGGCAGGTAAGTCTGAAACCTTCTCTTATTTCTCGAAGTTTGCCAAGAAAGTTCATGTCATGCCCCGATCCTCGGGCACGGACACATCCTTCTCCCTTGGTCGATTTTAGAATGCGATATCCCAAGACTATGTATCGCCGACCCTTTTCTTTTATTAAGCACATGCGGAAGCATTTATAAATCCCTAGACAATAAAACGATGGGATAGAAAAGTAGGGCCATATTTTTCATATTGAAATTCACAACCACACTTTTATTAACAGCACAACTCATAGTATATTTACAATACTATTCACAACATACTAGTCTCACACCTATCTACACTAAAACAAGGTTCACAAAAGGGATGTGATCTCAATCCTCATTCGGGTCATACACGAGATCATCATCCCAAAATTCTCCGATTCGACTTCCAATTTCATTGAAGAAAATCCCATACAATTTCCTGTAAGTCCCCGACACTCAAGGGCTTGGCTTGAAAGTCCAAATTTCCTTTAATTTGGTCCATCCGAATTTTTGCTAATTTTCCGAATCGTCCGAAACGATTTTCCATAAAAATCTCGGGATCTCCGAAAATTCCTCGAAGGGTGAGTCGACGTTCCTAATATAGCTCGTGACACCACAGAACTTTCAATTTCCGAAATCGGACTCGAATTCACGGTTAATTTCCATTCGACGCGTTTTTAGCAAGACCTAGGCTACCGGGTAACTTTTAGAAATTTTTAGAGCAAATGACCCGTGGTTGATTTTTTTCGAGCCATAATGAACCCACTCGACACATTGGCGACTCTCGATTGTCATGAAAATCTCGAGGATTCAAATACGGACACAGGGTACCAAAACAATAAGAAAATCAGTCTAGTGTTGGCCGACGAGAATTTTCCAATTTAGTGATGTCACCCACGATTAGCCACACATCTCAGTCGAACCGACTTATCTCTGATTTCTAATCGATCATTACTGTGTTGTAAAGATCTTTGCAGATGAGCACGGTCGAGCAGTCGATTCCTGGTGGAATTCTCAAGTCTATTTGCCTTAAAATTCTTAATGGCTTCCCCAGATAGTCTAGTTATCTCGAGAGTGATCAGCTCTGAGAACAGCCTTATAGGCGCGTCAATGAAATGCCCCATTTATTCAACAGAAAACAAGGTTGAAAATCTAGGATGTCACGGTTCAAAATGAAAAGGGTTATGCTATTTCGAGCATACGAACTGACCATGGAGGTGAGTTTGAAAATCAAGACTTTGTGAAGTTCTGCGATGAATATAGTTTTCAGCATTTTTTGTCTTCTCCATACACTCCAGAACAAAATGGAATTGTGGAAAGGAAAAACATATCCTTATAAGAGATGGCCAGAACTTTCTTGATAGAGAGCAAAATATCCTCTCGTTTTTTTGGTAGAAATAGTTTCTACTTCTTGCTATATTATCAACAGAGTATTCTTGAGGTCTATCCTAGAGAAAACTCCTTATAAAGTATATAAAGGAAAGAAGCCAAATGTTTCCTACTTTCATATCTTTAGACGTAAATGTTTTATTATGAGGAATGCAAATGAACGATCTGGAAAGTTCGAGGAAAAATCAAATCGTGGAAGAATATATGAACGTCAAGTTTCAGGATTATGTGCAGAATCAACCAGATTAGACTCAACTTGAAGAATCTGAATCCGTTCTAGACTTAACAAAGTCTACTTCTCCCGAAGAGGTTTAGACTTATAGAGAACAACAACAAGCGGATTGAGAAGAATCAACCGAACCAGAGGATGAACAGATTCTTAGACCAAGCAGCAATTGGAAGCACAAGTCAAGTCATCCCAAAGAACTCATCATTAGCGACATTGATGAAGAAATTCACACCAGATCCAAAGGAAGAGAAGAGTCCAGTGCTCTAGTACTTGTTTCTAAGATTAAACCAAAAGGAGTGGATGAAGCCTTGTCTGATAAAAGCAAGATAGAAGCTATGTAGGAAGAACTCAGACAATTCAGCATCAACGATGTATGGGAACTGATTCCAAAACCTAAAGGCAAATCGGTGATTGGAACAAAATGGGTTTTTAGGAACAAGATGAATAAGAAATGAAAGGTGATCAGAAATAAAATAAGACTCGTAACAAAAGGATATACACAGGAAGAACGAATAGATTATGACGAGACTTATGCATCAGTAGCAAGGTTATAAGCAATTAGATTATTACTTGCTTTTGCTTGTTTTAAAAATTTCAGGTTATTCCAGATGGATGTCAAAAGTGCATTCCTAAATGGATTCATACAAAAAGAATTCTATGTGGAACAACCACAAGGATTTGAAGATCCAAGAAAACCAGACTCAATCTACAGACTGAAAAATGCCTTGTATGGATTGAAGTAGGCACCCCGAGCTTGGTATGAAAGGTTTTAAGTTTCTAATTCAGAATGGTTTTGAAAAGGGAAAGGTTGATACTACTTTGTTTATAAAGAGAGAAAGGAAAGATTTTCTACTAGTACAAATTTATGTAGATGATATTATCTTTGGTTCTCCTAACGAAAATCTCTATAAGAAATTTTCAAGATCTATGCAGGATGAATTCGAAATGAGCATGATGGGTGAGTTAACCTTCTTTCTGGGATTGTAAGTCAGACAATCGAAGAAAGATATATTCATTCACCTGGAAAAATATGCCAAAGATCTCATCAAGAAATTTGAATTAGAGAATTGCAAGAAGATAGAGACACCTATGTCAAGTTCTTCAAAACTAGACAAGGATGAAGAAGGGAAGAAAGTAGATCAGAAACTATATATAAGCATGATTGGTTATTTTCTTTACCTTACTGCCTCAAGACCTGATATTCTGCTTAGTGTGTGCATCTGTGCAAAATTTCAGTCTAATCCAAGGGAATCTCATCTAAGTGCTGTAAAACGCATCATTGAATATGGTGAGACTTATCCAAAGTTAGGTCTATGGTATCCAAAAGAATGAGACTTTACTTTACTTGGTTATTCTGACGCTGAGAGTCGATAGAAAGAGCACATCTAGTACTTGTCAATAGTTGGGAAATATGCTGGTATCTTGGTTCTCAAGAAAGCAAAGTACTATAGCATTATCAACAGCAGAAGCAGAGTATGTTGCTCTTGGGAGCTATTGTTTTCAAATTCTATGGATACGACAACAACTAAGAGACTTTTGAATAGAAGAATCCTACACCGAGATCAGATGCGACAACACAAATGCCATTAATCTCACCATAAACCCAATTCTTCATTCAAGGGCGAAGCATATAGAGATTTGACATCATTTTATAGGGGATCATGTCCAAAATGGCAAGATTCTGGTTCAATTCATTGAGTCAAAGGAATCAACTAGCGCATCTTCACAAAACCTCTGGAGAAAATGTTTATTTGAGTCTATTCACAGCAAGCTGAATACTATCTCTCCTATTGATTAAAGTTTGAAGTTGTTCAAACTCATAACTTCAACTTGAGGAAATCTCTTCAATCTAGGTATTTTAAATTCAGTATGAAATTTCTGAACAATTTCCATTTTTAGTTTATTCCAAAAAGGCATTTTTTCTTTGTGTCATTTCAACTTCCTGTTTACAAATGCTTTATATCTTCCAAAATGATTCATTTCAAAAACTACCTCTCAAAACCCTAATCGCGATTCTTTTCTCCCTTGACTTTTGGTCTCATAATTACCCAGGATGGGTGTAGCTGCTGATGTTCGTGGTGAGAGAACGAAATTGTTTCGTTTTAAGAAACACAAAAGGGTTTATATCCAGATGTTGAACAAAGGGGTGATAAACCCTCGAACAGTGAATTTCAATTTCTTGGACTCAATCAAGGTTGACTTAAGGGCAAAGTTGGCTACTCTTCAACTTGAGACGTTTTGTGCTGAAACTGCTATAACTTATCCTGAGTTGATGGCATATTTTTATTCTAATCTATCTTTCCTTGACCAGACTCACGTTCAGTTTACTATATGTGATAAAGCTTTTATTGTGGATGTTGATACTCTGGCTAACATTCTGGGAGTAGAAAGAAGCAGTTTTCAACCGGTCAATATTTCCATTGGTCAGACAACTCATTTCTTTGTGAAGGACAGGATGCCTATTGGGAGTATCACTTACTCTCGATTACCAGCAACCAATGTTCTGTTGCACAAAATCGTCATTAACTACTTAAGACCCAAGGCAGCATCAAAGACTGATGTGTCTAGATTCGAGGTAAAGATCATGTGGGCCATTTGCAATGGCATTCCTTTTTCTCTACCCCACACCATTTTTCTACACATGTACAGGATAGTTATGAAAGAGAAAGAGAAAGGGCAATTGCCTTACACGGCATTTATCACCAAGTTGTTTCACCACTTTAAAATTCAATTCCCCACTCTCCTTTGCACAAGAACCATTAGTCCTTTGGTGATAGGACTGAAGATGATTTTGAAGATGAGGATAAAGGATCTAACTAAGGTGATTGAGCATCTGAAGGAGGAATCAACAAGCAGAACCAAGGCAGAATCGACTTCTGCAAAGAAAAGAAAAGGGAAGAGTGTTGCCCAAGCAACTTCGAAGAAGTAGAAGAGGCGTGTCCTCCTGTTGGATGAAAAAGAGGAGGATGACCTGACCATCTCTACTCTTGCCTTGAGGAATCTTCAAGGAGTTGATTATGAAGAAATAGAGGAAGAAGAAGTTGAAGCATAACCAAAAGCGGAAGCAAAAACAGAAGAAGAAGAAGAAGAGCACGAAGAAGAAGTTGAGCCTGAAAGATCAACAGAGAAGGATCATGAAGAAGAAGACTCAGATGGAGCGAGTGGTGCCATACCACTTTCAAATGAAACTGAGAAAGGAGTTTCTGAAGAAGAAAGGGAAGAAAATGGAGATGTTTCCAAAGACGATGCAAATCAACAAGGGAATGGATCTAGTGCTGAAAAAGAAAAGGCTGTAGAAGGCGAAGTCTCATCTCAACCTGAAGGCAACAAGTCAAGGGGAGCTCTTGAGAAAATTCCTACTACTAGTGATGGCATTAGCAAATCCCTTGCAGATCCAGAAGAAGTCTTTGCAACTCACTTTCCTAAGACTGAGATTGAAGAAGAGACTCCCAATCCGAAAAAGCAACAAGATGCTCGTATTCAAGTCGATGTTCCTCTATCTCTTGATACTCCTCAAACTCACTTTGCTGAAGCCAGTGTTCAAACCGAAACTGATCCCAACTATGCAAGGTTGGTTGAGCTCCTTTTGGAGGTTAAAGCTCAGCAATACGCAATGGAGTACGAGATTCAGAAGATCTACACCTCCTTAAAGTCCTCAACAGACTCTCTCGATAGCAAGGTACAGTCTCTTGACAATAAAGTTCAGACTTTGAATCAACAGACGACCCAGGCTATAGCCAAAGTAGAGGAGGAGGCAGTGCAGTCACTTAAGGATTACCGACTGGTTCGAGCCCCCAGATAAACCTGATTGATTTCATCTTTTCAATTCTATTTTTTAAAAATTCTCTTTCTTTTTACTGTTGACAAAAAGGGGAGAATGAGTGCAGATTTGAACTTTGAACTTGTTTGGACTGAACTTGTTTGTTTATATTCTGCAATTAACCTTTTATGGTTGTGATTGTGATTATGGATGCGGATGTTTGAATCTTGTCTAAATTTTCAAGATTAACGTGTTTTTTGTGGTTACACAATCGATATTATCTAGATCCTCAATCTGTTTTTATAAGATATCATGTACTACTAAAGTATTATTTTGCAAAATATAGTTCTTTAAATTTGCAGAAAAGTTTTGTCACCATCAAAAAGGGGAGATTGTTAGAGAAAACTCCTATGTTGTTTTGAAGCTGACAAAACTTATCTAAGTTCTATTCTGAAGATTGCCAGACTTTTCAGTCAAAGTCTATCTTACAACAGAAGTCTGCCCACTCTAACAAATTCCAAACTGAATGCAAGTGAAGAATGAAGACTTCACCAGACTCGGGATTATCTTTCTTTCTTCAAGGGTTCGGTTCGTACAGGTTATATATGGCCTTCTGGATGGAAATATCACTTACGAGATTGATTATCTTTATTGGAATCAATTTAGATACATCAAATCTTTTCAGATGGCAAGTTAATTTGGAAATAATCTACTTATGGAAACCAAAATCCTAATTGTATGGACGAACAGGATTAACAGGCTTTCATCACAATCTTCAAACTGCTCGAGATCTTCTTGATTGATTATGTCCAATGAGTTGATTGGAAGAATTCATTTAGAAAGTGCCAACGGTCGAGAAGGCATGAATGAATATTTAAAGAGGACTCTTCAGTTGTTCAAAAGTGTCCATGAAAGAATAATTTCAAAGTCTGAACTTTCCCATTTACTTGTTATTCCTTACACTGTGCTCAAATTTGTACTCAAAAGAGAGAGAGACTTATACTGTGACTTCGTGAGAACAGTACAGACACTTCACTATGAAGTCGAGATCGCAAGATTGTAAATTCTCTTTTGATTCTTAGTGGAAACCAGCCAAAATGCTATCAGCGTGGGAGAATAGATGTAGGCTTGATCTAAGCCGAACCACTATAAACCTTGTGTCTATTTTTCTCTTCCTTGAACTTCTTTACTTTATTTGCTGCTATATATTTTTGTGATTGAGAGTAACTGTTAAAGTCTGATTCCTTCTGCAAAGTATGTAGTCAACTAGACTCGGGTTAAAAGTAAAGTTTTTCACTGTATATTGCAAAATTTATTTTCACACCTATTCACCCCCCCTTAGGTGTTCTTACTAGCCCTTTCAGTTAGGACATGCCAAGGAAGGTCTGACACCAGCTAAGGACACCGGAGTAGCTTTGGAATAGTCGTTGAAGTTGTTGGATTACAAAATCAGCACCGAGCTGAACTGATTGAGAGAATCAGCCTTGGACAAGGCAACCTAGCATGAAACAAGACTTATAACGACACAAGATCAACCTCACGGATGGCTACAGAACGTCAATAAGGCTGGAATTCATCGAAAAATCATCACAAATCATTGAAACGAGCAGTTGAAACCGTCAGTCTCAACACTAGCGATGAACACGGTGATCGGCGTCCAAAGAAAACTAGGCCCAATCGATGGCTTCTAGCGGTCTTGAGGCCAAAAGGCTGCTGTGACTAATGAGAGGGGTGGCTAATGATGATCAATGCACTAGTGGACTCACTAGAAGTGGCTCCAACAAGCGGTGGTGAGGGGGCGGTGAAGTGGTGTGGCCAAGCAAGAGAAAGGGGGGAGAGAATGGATTTAAAATTCAAGCCCCTGAGAGAGAGAATGGATCTAAAATCCAAGCCCCCTTGCATTTTGGAGGGAAAATGGCTTATACCTTTTTGCAAGATCAAATCTTAGCCCTTGGATCAATCCAATGATTAGGATTCGATCTTCCTAGCTTAAATAACTTATTGAGGCACTAAGCTTGCTTATGACTAGATGATAATGTGTACATGTCAATTTGAATGGCTACGATGAACTTTCAATGAATGATCATGATTAATTTTGGGATTAAAGGGCAAGGGACATTTTTATAATTTCACATATCTTAGGGCAATTTCATAATTTCACTATGGTGAATTTGTAATTTTGTGCCAAAGGGACATGGGAGAGATGGCCATGGCCTAAGCTTGTCAATGATGGCTACTGGCCACCGAAAGATCTATCGAAAAATGGCCGAACTGGCCATTTCCACTAGTGAATAGTAGAATCGGTCATATTAGTCTGAATCGGTTTTGACTAGTTCGATCGGTTTTGGCTAGTTTTTGCAAAATTTTATGCAATTTAAGGAATTTTTATCCAATTTGAAATGAAAATAGGCTAATTTGAAGAGGAGCGGTCCAAAATCGCCAATATTAAACCATTTCAAATTTTCAAAAACATTTCAATCGATTTTAATTTGTTTAATTAATCCAAGAATATTGAAAATTACACTTAAACTTAATGCCGTGAATTTGGAATTTCTATCCGATTAGCGCAACTTTTGCAATTCCCACCTTTAAAAACTAGATTGACCAAAATTGAACCCCATTGATAGAATAAGATATCAATTGGTTTAATTATTCATGTTAATAATGACTTAGTGCATCCAAATTGATACTAAAATGGTGGTATGAATTTTATGTGAAAATTAGAGCAAGGGCCAATGATGAAATTGAATCTTAACCCATCAAATTAAACCTTAGTCTAGAATGGGCTAACTTGAATTGCACCAATTAAAGCTCATCAACCTAACTTTCCAAAATTCAAGTGAGCTAAATTAATACAATTGGAAATTTCCCAAGTGAATTAGCTAAAGTTGATCTCGAGTTTGAATTCAATTTGAGAAAATGAATCGATCTGAAGTGTAAGCATGCAACTCATGAAGAATCGATTAGGACCTTTGATTAGGGCTAAAAATTGTTATTTTTATCCCGACATGCCAAATCATTGAAATGGTTGCATAAGTTATTTCAAAATATCCTCTTGATCAAATGTCGTAAAAAAAAAAAAAAAAACACTAAGTCAAAATATGAACGAAAAGAAAGTAGTTTTATTTTTTGTCAATTCCAAACCTAAATACAAAAAAATTGGAAAATAAGGTTCTAATTCAAATTTTGCAAAATTTTCAATAGCAAAATCAATAAAATGAGATGATTTGTGAGTTTCTACATTTTTCAATTTTTTTGGTCAAAATGTTGACCAAAAGGCATTAAAAGATTGATTTTACGATCAAAACTTTGAATATTTTCAAATGTTTTGTAGCCAAAGTGATATTAAGATTAATTAGGAACTTTTTGCGTAAAAAACTAAATTTTGATTTAAGATTGACTTTTGGTCAAAGGATTGAATTAAAAATTAACTCTGAAATCAACTTTTTGACTTTTTGGTTGTTTTGTTAAAAACAAGTAGGAAATTACCTACAAATGACGGGCCAAAGAAAACGGAATGAAAAATGACACTTTTGCTTTGAGCAATAAGTTCTATCATGATCAGAAACCTTAATTTTGAGTTTTTACTTTTAACTACACGTCGACTAAAAATCAGGTGTCAACAGTGATGACTCTAAAAGGTAAGATAAGTTGCAATATTAAAATGAGTATCCAATTGCGATTGGTAGTGCTTAGAAGAGCATGTGCTGAGCATTACACTTAGTAATGGATTAGTTTTCTATTGGAAGTTCACCTTCGGGAAGGTTGCAACATCACCTTAAATTGTTGATGTGGTAATTCAATATTGCTAGTTGTCCTATTGATTTCCAATGAAAATTTGTTGAAAAGACTACATTGAAATTTTATGCAAATCTTTGTGACTTAAATGGTAAATTTAAGAATTTTAGGATTGGGCTGACAATCATATAATAGGTTTAGAACTCCGATTAAAGAACGTGGTCCTCTTGGGTTAATTAGGTATGAAGAATGTATTCCTTCCTCCTTTATAACCCAATTTCTACTTTCTCATGATCTAAATATCTGAAATTGATTGGTTTATCTTCCACATCCTGCGAACACCAACAGAAGCTTAATCTGCCAAGGATCCAAGTTTCACCATGTGACTCTAAGTTAAACCCAAATTCGGAGCTCCGTCAAGATTCCAGAGCCAGAATCCAAAGTCATCACCACTTTCTTCAACTGCTCTTTCATCATCATAACAACGTAAATATCATATTAGGAAACATGGGAGTTATCATTTCTGTCTAATGAATATCAGATCATTATATGGGGAATGAATCCAATAAAAGTCTAAGCAAACAGCAAAGTCAGAGCAAATAAAATTACCCTCACAAAAGTAGATACGACCATAGCATAGAGTTAAGACTAATCTGAAAACTAGATTTAAGGAATTTCCGTATATTTCGATAATACCATAATGAAAAACACATCAGTCATTCATAGGCTTTATTAGATAATTATCTAAGATAACATATTAACCAAAACATACATAATCAAATGGAGAAATACTCAAAATCTCGAGAAATATGAATAATCAATAGAAACATCTTAATCCTTTTCAATATAAGAAAATATCATAATTATATCTAACATCCTTTCAAACTCAAATGTGCATAGAAGTCAGCTTGAGTTTGGATTTAAAAAAAAAAAAATCCGAAAAATGCTTAGTCGATTGCCGAGACGGTTCAATGTGTTGAAGAGAGAACGATTGCCGTTAACACGGCTGCTTACGTGGCTGTTATGGATTGTCGTGGCTGTTGTGCAAGCTACATGGTCAGAGATTGTCGTCGCAACAAGAGGCTACTGTCGAGGCAAGAGGAGGCTGTCGTTGCAAGAGGCTGCTATAGATATTATGCAGGCTATGTGACAACAAAAAAGGCTGACTGAGGAGCTGATGTCACCGTAGGACTATAAGAACAATGCCGACATCAACGTTGATTAGACGATATTAGGACTTATTGAGAAAAAAAAAATCATAAGAGGCCAGATCTGGTGTGCCGTTGGACACTTGGGAGTGCAACGTCCGCACATTAGGATCGTGTAGCTCTTATACAAAGTTAAGAATAATGCAGGAAATAGGTTTATAGGATTTTTGTATATTTCGATTATAACTTAGTGAAGAATACACCAATCTATCTAATCTCTTACAATTTTCTTTTTTGTTGTTTCAATTTTCTCACATTTTCACGTGACATGGAGGTTCAAAAACACTAGAATAGATATTGTACATCCAATCTTTTCCTGTGGGTCATCCATGGAGGGTTCTAGTGGGATTGGATGTGTATAGTCAATGTAAGAAAATAATGTAAGTATCACAGCATTGTCTCATCGAATATTCGACAGATCGATGTATTTGGACAAATATAATATGCTTTACATGATGAGCTTTGGAGAAAAAAAGTCATGGTTGCTGAAAAATCTCTGATTCTCAGAATCGTCATTAGCTATAGAGGTTGTCGTTTAGTTCTTATCCTTGCAAATCCCCGCCTCTTCGTCTAGATAAAAACCAATCCACTGCGACAAGTGATCGCGACCTGATATTTAATGTTATCTAGTTAGCTTTATTTACTGATAATCAATCATTATCAAGCGTTCTACGTTGCTTATGGAATAAGCAAAGTCCAAGTCTTGAGTAATCTTCTGTGTTGTATGAGTGTAAGATGTGATTCATCACAACTTTCTTCGCAAAAGAAAATTATATTCATTAGTCAAAAAAGATACTTAAGAAGTGCATAGTCTTCAAGACAAAATAAATCTGAAAAATAAAGTTAAATCCTGAAAATAATAAGGATCAACGGAGAATTTACAAAGCTAAGCACACACTCATTTCACAAGAATGAATCTGTCAAGTAAAATAAGTGGCCGTAGATTACTGAATCTCGTATCTTTATTAGTGATGAGTAACACCGAAAATTCCTTATCCAATAACTAACACGTTGCCAATTCATAGTGGGCACTTAAGTTCAACTTTCTCTACACTATCGTTGTACAGAGACAACAAAAATAGGTTAAATAAACATAGATTTAACATGTGGAGGACCAAATCTTCGTAATTCAATGAAATGCCAAAATTTTTGCGATCATTATTGAAGTTGAAAGCAAAAACCTGTATACAAACAAAGCAAAAAGGTACCAAATCCCTAAAGGTATATTTATTAAACTTCCATATCTAAATTGGGAGAGAATAACACTTAGAGCTAGAACTCGATCAAGAGAGTTCAAACTCTCAAATCGAGAATTAAATTGAGAGAATAGAGCTCCCAAATCTAAATTGAAAAGAAGAAGAAAAAGAAAGAAGGGAATAATAAAACTCAAACAATATCAACAAGAGGTAGGGGAGGTGAGCCTAACTCAAATCCTCTCCCATGGCTGAAGGTTAAAGAAGAAGATAGAAAGAAAAGTGAGAGGGAGAGAGAAGATTTTTCCACTCCCAGAAGCAATAAAAACATATTTATTCGCAATAGATGCTACTTAATCTTTTGCGAAAAGGTGAAAGGGTTGTTGTCTTCACTAGCCATATGCAAGGGCCGATGAGGTTCAATCTTGTAGCTGCATCTGAGGCTTAACCTTGCTTAAGGCTAGCGAGGTTGACCCTCACTGAAGGCTAGCGACCATTAATTAGCTTTTATGTTTGCAATTGCCAAATAAAATTAGCTAAAAGAATTAGATTAGTAAATCATTAAAAAGTTTAAGACCGATAAATTTATGACTTTTCGGAAAATTTTCTGGGCCTCTAATGTAATATGAAAAATGGCTAATTCACCCGCTTTTCCGTCGACCTGGCAAAATTGTTATTTTCATCACAATAAGATGGCTATTTGGAAAGTGACAGAGAGAAGCCACGGCCCCAGTGGGAGAGATTGAGGGGGTCGCGATGTTCTTAGCCTTAAACACGGCCTTGTTCTTAGTCAAGGTACTTTCAGAGAATAAAATGAATTTGAGGTGGAACCCATAAGTCCCCTATTTGAGAATAGCTCTAAGAGAAACAAAGTCGACCATATTTAGGAGTTTTCAAAAAGTGAAATGCAAAGCTGATCAGGATGACTGGTTGATATGACTGGTCGGTTATAATATTTAGATTTAAGATCCGTAAATGGTGGGCTTTCTCCCTCAACCTTGCATTCTGGAAACCTCCAGCAGGAAGGAATATGGGAATGTATAACGCATCAAACATGTCTGGTTTAGGTCGATTAAGACATTACCTCAAACAATTTCGATATTTGCCTATGAATCTTATTAAATAACAACTAGCTAAAATTCTCGAACGGAAATTTGAGGAACAACTCGGGGCCAATGGGCCCGTGCATCACGGGCTCCACAAAAGTACCATTATTTGCCATTCCATCGAGAAGTGGGAAAAAGCAAAGCGAAAGATGCAGAAAACGAAGAAAACGGCTACGCACATGGAACATTTCAAAGATAATTGAATGACACGTGTCTAGGTGAGATAGGTCCAATCCCACTATAAATTATCTTGACTCCGCCTTCTCACCATGCAAGAACCGTAGAAAACATGTCTCCGAAAAAGATCCTTTTGCTTTTCCTGCTTATAGTGGCGCTCACCACTGCCGCTCTCGCCGATCATGGCCCTCCGCATAAGCCTCCGCATAAGCCACCTCCAACAGAGGAAAGCACCACCCTTGATGAAACCCTTACCACCTTGGATGGTGGCAAGAAGAAACCGCCACCAAAAAAGAAACCTCCAATGGAAGAAACCGCCACCCTTGATGAGGAAACCCTGACCACCTTGGACGGCGGCAAGCCTCCCAAGAAGAAGCCTGCACCGATAAAGCCACCACCAAAGCACAAGCCTCCAGCGGGTGTTGAGGACGCCCGCAAGCCACCTGGTGGTGGTGGCCTTTGAACTAATCATAAGTAGCCAAGTTCGTCTCATGGCATATGCAGAACGTGGTGTACTAGAATAAGAGCTTGGATTCAATCAGTTGGTCATGCTTACTGCAATTTCGTGATATCGATATCATGTTGTCATGTAATTCGTAGTCATGCGGTCTAGCCAACTAGATTTTGGGCAAGTTAATGTGCATGAGACGTGTATCCATCTTCTGAGCACTGTAGACTTGAATATGAGTGGTTCGCTCTTTA
The DNA here is from genome assembly GCA_014182715.1 of Eucalyptus cloeziana. Taxonomy (NCBI): domain Eukaryota; kingdom Viridiplantae; phylum Streptophyta; class Magnoliopsida; order Myrtales; family Myrtaceae; genus Eucalyptus; species Eucalyptus cloeziana. Next base: position 5,312,515 of record CM024641.1, read on the forward strand.
TGTTATTAACTTCTTCTTTCACATAATTGTAGGTGTTTTATAGCAGTGAAATGGGCACATGCCAGTCGTTGATAATAACTTTCATCTCATCCTGATGTGATTAAATGCTTACGACAATGGTTGGCTGGGAATGTCTAAAAGCAGTCTATTCAAATATCTTCACTCCTCACTTTTCTCTTTCTGTTTACACCAAAAATTAGCTAAGTAATTGGCATAATACTAATTCAGATAAACATATAACTTGGACAAGGCATGACCATTGGTGAGACACCAACGCGTAAGCCTTTATCGATGGCCATACCAATCGCAAGAACTCCTGTCAATGGCTATGCTTATCAATGACTATGATCAATTATTGACATACGATAGCTGTTGGTTGCTGATTGGCAAAAGAGGCCAACGAAGATGCCAAAGTTCATTGTTCAACGAGCAGAAGTGGAGGATCAAGATGCGATGTTAAAGAATAACCATCCCGGGATGAAAAATTGTGGCAACGTGAAGGCATGGAGCTTGCTTCAGGTGCATTTTGAGTGCATAGTTGTTTACCTAGCATGGCATCATCAGACAATACAGTAAGAACAAGATTCTACAGAAGAGCAAGGTTTATGCCGGCAGACCCCTGACGACACGATGGATCTAAAATATCGAGGAGCCATCAGTAATCACTGAGGAATCCAAGAAGGAGGTAGATCCAGGATGAGAGCATCAAATCAATGCCCCATCTCGCCAAGAAAAGAAGAAAAGGTGCACCATAAGATTGTGATGAAGAGAGCCCCAAAGCAGGTAATTCATCCCATCCATGGGCTCTCACATGCCACAAGGCAAATTGAAGAAGGTGGTCTTTTGGGTTAATTAGGTATGAAGGTATTCCTTCCTCCTCCATGACCCAATTTCCACTTTCTAATGATCCAAATATCTGAACTCGATCAGTTTAACTTCCACATCCTGGTAGCACGAACGGGAACATATGTGTATAGGTTAAAAATAATTACAAGTAAGCAATCTCTCTGAGTTTGATTTAAATGAGCTTGCTTTGCAGTTAATCTGCCAAGTATCCAAGTTTCACCTTGTGACTCGAGTTGAACCCAAATTTAAGGCTCATTCAAGCTTCCAGTGGCAGAATCCAGATTTCTTCAACTGCTCTCTCAAGAAGCTAGAATGCATCATTACGATGTAAAGATCATATCAGCAAACATAGTAGTTGCATTGTCTATCTGGGGAATAAAACAAATAAAAGTGTAATGAAATATCAAAGCTAGAGCAAATCCAATTACACTCACCAAAAAGAATACACACGAACATGACTACCTACCATTCTCACAGTCCCCGTGCATCACGATCCATCAACCCAATTAAAGAGCATGCCACCCGTCGAAACCTAATCATCCTAATATTTTCTAAACAGAAAATAATATTAATCTGCTCAACACACCTGAAGCTATGATCGAGACTCCTGGCTTAAATATCATGTACCAATAATAAATTATGAAGGGGAAGACCTATAAAATCGACCAAAACACAGAAGTCGGGACCAGATATTAAAAGGCACGAACAAAGACACTTATGGACGAAAGCAAGCAACCCCATTTCAAACTAAACAGCAATAACTACGAATCTTTTGTTTTTTTTCCTTCACCTCGCATTCTCACGTGACATGTATGGTCCCAAAACACTAGAATACACATTGGATACGCAATATTTTTCTGTGGGTCATCAGTGGACGGCTTTTACCGGGGTCGATGCGTTCGCGATAAGCGTCGGCAGACACTAACATAACTACCGTGGCCATTCTCTCATCGAGTATTCGAGAGGCCGCCGCATTTGGACAAACATCATATGCTTCGCATGCAGAGGCAATCATTGTTGCTGGCAATCTGTGATTCTCGAAATCGCCATTAGCCATTGAGGCAGTCGTTCAGTCTCTTTCTAGTGTCTTATCCTTGCAAGTCCCTCTGCTCTGCTCGCCACGTACGTGGGAGATTACACTCCACGAGCGTCGCATCTAGAGAACCGACAGTCCCTGCGACCAAGTGTTGCCGACCTCATTTTTTAAAGTTATCTAGTGAGCTTCAATAGTTAACCATTATCAAGAGCATTATGTCGCTTGAGAAATCTTCCGAAATGCCTGAATGAGCGTAAGGCGTGACTCATCGCTTGCAACAGTTGCTGTTTAATCTTCGTGCTAAAGGTGAAAGGGTCGCTACTTTCACGATGAGTCTGCGTTGGCCAATCTTGGCAATCGGCGAGGCAGTTTTACGATGCATTCTGCCCGAGGAAGAGGAGACGTGCACAACGCCTGGGGTGCGCCGAGGGCATAGGTGGTCCTCGCCAGTCGCCGCGGTGGCTTAGGGCTTGGTAGCTCAATTCGAGGTCCCTCTATTTCATGCATTTTGGGATGAAAAATGTCCTTGTTGAGAGAGCGAAAATAGTTCTATTTCCTGCAAAAATGCGTAAAGATTCCTTGCACGAGCCTCTAAGCCAAGTATGGAAAATGGGAAAATTTTAGGGGTGAGCATGATCCATGTTGAGCTTGTCCAATATCTAACTTAGGGGTCAATTCGCACGGTATTAGTTCGCAATTTTTGAGACCGAAGATCAACCTGTTGAGCCCAAGACCAAGGAAGTCTAATCCGATTCTAGTGGACCAATAAATTATTTTTGGTTTTACTTTTCGTATTCCTTAAAAAGACAAACGTACTATTTCAAATTAAATATTCATTAACAATGCGACATTAAACAATCAAACTACGAACACCAATACCTATTAAACATAAATATAAGATAAGGTAACAATAGAAATTTACAAATGAACATGCAAGGTGAGGCGAGAAAGGCGAGCAATGAGGCAAATGAACAAAGGCAAGCGAGGCAAGCAAAGAGAGCCGAGTGATTAGCACACGAGCAAGACCAGGGCAAGCAACTAAGATCGAGGTGAGTGAAGGGGGTTTCTTTTTTTCTTTTTTTTATTGGGTCAATTTAAGGCTGTGTTTTTTTCTACTTTCTAATTTACACAACAAACTAAAATGCGAAGAAAACAAATGAGGAGGCCTTAAAATTTAGAGTAAACAAAAACCATATAATATATTATATATTATGTACATAATTGGTTCAAGTTAGACCAACCCTAAACTTTTAAGATCGAGAATGAACTCGCATAGTAGAGGGTCCAATGATCTGAAAACCAACGACCAACCCTCTCGCCTTAGGAGCTAGACTAGGATTAATCGGGTTAACCCTAGACCGGTGCTTGCCCCTAGTTAATCTCTTGCTTTTCCTTTGGCTTAGCAAAATTGTTATTATTATTTTTTTTTTTTGTGGTAGGAGAAACCAACTTGCACCGACAGTGTGCCGTTAATCCAAATAAGATGGCTATTTGGCAATAGTTAGAGAGAGAGAGAGAGTTAGAATGAGAGGGTGGCGATGTTCGTAGCCCACAACACGGCCTTGCTCTTTTTGTTTTTCGTAAATCCAGAGCATGAGTAAGGTGTTTTTGGAGAATATAGGGTTGAGGATGGGACCCACGAGTCCCTCTTTTGCGCTTTTCGATGGCGGTTTGCAGGTAATTCGCGAATGCTCCGATTGCCGCCTCCTCTCATTTTTATTTTTATTTTTTTAAAATCTTCTTAACTAACAGGTTGATTTATTTTGGAGCTTAAATTATTTTTTAAACTCTTACAAAAGAAACATAGCCATTTTTATAGTAAGTCCTAATATACGGGCCTCAGTTGTTAATCAGTGGAAGTTTTTAGGTTTCATACTTTAGTTAAACTCAGTTATTTTGCTTCATAAATTTATTTATGACATTCAGGTCTACATCTTAATAAAATATGTGCATCAGGTGAAACATGCAATAATAATCTTAGAGAAACAAGTTAATCATAAAAAAAAAAAAAAGTAACATTAATTGAGATACAAATAAGGATAACAATATAATTAGTTAGTTGTACTACTCATAAGTATAGCTTTTTTCGCCATCTCATGTTTGCCTCTCTCCTCCTAAGTGTTGCATTCTGGAACTGTGAAACAGGAACAAGTATGACAACGAAGGGTTGAAGATGAAGATAGTTTCATGATCATCTCGTAACTACTAACATCAGACTTATATAGATATGGAGATTTTCTTTGGCGTCTTTATATTGTCTTTGTTACTCCATCCATTAGGAATCTCTGCTTTCATTTTTTATACATAGTTGTCCCTTCAATGCATGGCTCTCATGATGACACCAGAAGACTAAAGCCCCAATCGAGCAAGTTCGTCGAGACTAACTTTCAAAGGTGGGATCACTTTTATACCGCTGGTTAATGCATACCTTTCTAGAGATCAAACATATCCGGTTTACATTTCACACTACAAGATGGAGATCAAGAGCACGGTCCAGCTTACTTGCCTGCCCCAATTGCAACTTCCCCAATCAACACTAGCCCCGATTGCGACTTCCCTAATCAACACTAGCTAAGTCCAACTTTTCATCTCAGTGCGTGGGACACCCTTCTCTTTTCTGTGTCCTCATCTTGAAATAAACCGCAATGCGATATTTCAAAAGGAAATCGAACGGCACATGTCAAGACGAGATAGGCCCAATCCTTCTATAAATAACCTAACCACTCCACTTCTCACCATGCAAAAACCTCAGAAAATATGTCTCCAAAAACCATCTTTGTGCTTTTCCTGCTTACAGTGGTGCTCACCACTGCCGCTCTCGCCGACCATGGTATACCTCACAAGAAACCACCACCGAAAAAGAAACCTCCAACGGAAGAAACCACCGCCCTTGATGAGGAAACTCTGACCACCTTGGATGGCGGCAAGAAGCCACCACCGAAAAAGAAACCTCCAACGGAAGAAGCTGGAATGCATCATTACGACGTAAAGATCATATCAGCAAACATAGTAGTTGCATTGCCTATCTTGGGAATAAAACAAATAAAAGTGTAATGAAATATCAAAGCTAGAGCAAATCCAATTACACTCACCAAAAAGAATACACACTAGCATGACTAGCTACCATTCTCACGGTAATAAAATTTCTCGACTTCTATAAGGTCCCCATGCATCACGATCCATCAACCCAATTAAAGAGCATGCCACTCGTCGAGCGATACGTAATCATCCTAATATTTTCTAAACAGAAAATAAAATTAATCTGCTCAACACACCTGCAGCTATGATCGAAACTCCTGGCTTAAATATCATGTACCAATAATAAATTATGAAGGGGAAGACCAATAAAATCGACCAAAACACAGAAGTCGGGACCAGATATTAAAAGGCACGAACAAAGACACTTATGGACGAAAGCAAGCAACCCCATTTCAAATTAAACAGCAACAACTATGAGTCTTTTGTTTTTTTTACTTCACCTCGCATTTTCACGTGACATGGATGGCCCCAATACACTAGAATACAAATAAAAGTGGACGGCTTTTACTGGGGCTCGATGCGTTCGCGATAAGCGTTGGAAGACACTAACATAACTACCACGGCCATTGTCTCATCGAATATTCGAGGGGTCGACGCATTTGGACAAACATCATATGCTACATGCAGAGGCAATCATTGTTGCTGGCAATCTGTGATTCTCGAAATCGCTATTAGCCATTGAGGCAGTCGTTCAGTCTCTTTCTAGTGTCTTATCCTTGCAAGTCCCTCCGCTCTGCTCGCCACGTACTTGGGAGATTACACTCCACGAGCGTCGCATCTAGAGAACCGACAGTCCCTGCGAGCTTCAATAGTTAACCATTATCAAGAGCATTATGTCGCTTGAGAAATCTTCCGAAATGCTGAGTGAGCGTAAGGCGTGACTCATCGCTTGTAACAGTTGCTGTTTAATCTTCGTGCTAAAGGTGAAAGGGTCGCTACTTTCACGATGAGTCTGCGTTGGCCAATTTTGGCAATCGGCAAGGCAGTTTTACGATGCATTCTGCCCGAGGAAGAGGAGACGTGCACAACGCCTGGGGTGCGCCGAGGGCATAGGTGGTCCTCGCCAGTCGCCGCGGTGGCTTAGGGCTTGGTAGCTCAATTCGAGGTCCCTCTATTTCATGCATTTTAGGATGAAAAATGTCCTTGTTGAGAGAGCGAATATAGTTCTATTTCCTGCAAAAGTGCGTAAAGATTCCTTGCACGAGCCTCTAAGCCAAGTATGGAAAATTTGAAAATCCCAGGGGTGAGCATGATCCATGTTGAGCTAGTCCAATATCTAACTTAGGGGTCAATCCACATGGTATTAGTTCTCAATTTTTGAGACCGAAGATCAACCTGTTGAGTCCAAGACCAAGGAAGTCTAATTTGATTCCAGTGGACCAATAAATTATTTTTTGTTTTACTTTTTGTATTCCTTGAAAAGACAAACGTACTATTTCAAATTAAATATTCATTAACAATGCAATATTAAACAATCAAACTACGAACACCAATACCTATTAAACATAAATATAAGATAAGGTAACAATAGAAATTTACAAATGAACATGCAAGGTGAGGCAAGAAAGGCGAGCAATGAGGCAAATGAATAGAGGCAAGCGAGGTGAGCAAAGAGAGCCGAGTGATTAGCACACGAGCAAGACCAGGGCAAGCAACTAAGGCCGAGGTGAATGAAGGGGGTTTCTTTTTTTCTTATTTTTATTGGGTCAAATTAAGGCTGTGTTTTTTTCTACTTTCTAATTTACAAGACAAACTAAAATGCGAAGAAAACAAATGAGGAGGCCTTAGAATTTAGAGTAAACAAAAACCATATAATATATAATATATTATATTATATATTATATATTATGTACATGATTTGTTCAAGTTAAACCAACCCTAAACTTTTAAGATCAAAAATGAACTCACATAGTAGAGGGTCCAATGATCTGAGAACCAACGACCAACCCACTCGCCTTAGGAGCTAGATTAGGATCAATCGAGTTAACCCTAAACTGGTGCTTGCCCCTAGTTAATCTCTTGCTTTTCCTTCGGCCTAGCAAAATTGTTATTTAATCCGAATAAGATGGCTATTTGGCAATTGTTAGAGAGAGAGAGAGAGTTAGAATGAGAGGGTCGCGATGTTCGTAGCCCACAACACGGCCTTGCTCTTTTTGTTTTTCGTAAATCCAGAGCATGAGTAAGGTGTTTTTGGAGAATATAGGGTTGGGGATGGGACCCACGAGTCCCTCTTTTGTCCTTTTCGAAGGCGGTTTGCAGGTAATTCGCGAATGCTCCTGATTGCCGCTTCCTCTCATTTCTATTTTTATTTTTTTAAAATCTTCTTAACTAACAGGTTGATTTATTTTGGAGCTTAAATTATATTCTAAACTCTTACAAAAGAAACATAGGCATTTTTTTAGCAAGTCCTAATATACGGGCCTCGGTTGTTAATTAATGGAAGTTTTTAGATTTCATATTCTAGTTAAACTCGGTTGTTTTGCTCCATAAAATTGAGATCTAAATCTTAACAAAATATGTGCATCAGGTGGAACATGCAATAATAATCTTAGAGAAACAAGTTAGTCATAGATAAGAGTTTATAAAAATAAAATAAAAAAACATTAATTGAGATACAAATAAAGAGAACAATATAATTAGTTGATTGTACTGCTCAGAAGTATAGCTTTTTTCTCCATCTTGTGTTTGCCTAGCTCTTCATAAGTGTTGCATTTTGGAAGTGTGAAACAAGAACAAGTATGAGAACGAAGGGTTGAAGATAAAGATAGTTTCACGATCATCTCGTAACTGCCAACGTCGGACTTATATAAATAGGAGGGTTTTCTTTGGTGTCTTTATATTATCTTTGTTACTCCATCCATTAGGAATCTCTGCTTCCATTTTTTATACATAGTTGGCCCTTCTATGCATTGCTCTCATGATGACAACAAAAGACTAAAGCCCCGATCGAGCAAGTTCGTCGAGACTAACTTTCAAAGGTGGGATCACTTTTATACCGCCGGCTAATGCATACCCTTCTTGAGATCAAACATATCCGGTTTACATTTCACACTACACGATGGAGATCAAGAGCACGGTCCAGCTTACTTACCTGCCCCAGTTGCAACTTCCCCAATCAACACGAGCCCTGATTGCGACTTCCCTAATCAACACTAGCTAAGTCCAACTTTTCATCTCAGTGCGTGGGACACCCTTCTCTTTTCTATGTCCTCATCTTGAAATAAACCGCAATGCGAATGAAAATATTTCAAAAGGAAATCGAACGGCACATGTCAAGACGAGATAGGCCCAATCCTTCTATAAATAACCTAACCACTCCACTTCTCACCATGCAAAAACCTCAGAAAATATGTCTCCAAAAACCATCTTTGTGCTTTTCCTGCTTACAGTGGTGCTCACCACTGCCGCTCTCGCCGACCATGGTAAACCTCACAAGAAACCACCACCGAAAAAGAAACCTCCAACGGAAGAAACCACCGCCCTTGATGAGGAAACTCTGACCACCTTGGATGGTGGCAAGAAGCCACCACCGAAAAAGAAACCTCCAACGGAAGAAACCACCGCCCTTGATGAGGATGGTGGCAAGAAGAAACCACCGCCGAAAAAGAAACCTCCAACAGAAGAAACCACCACCCTGGATGAGGAAACCCTGACCACCTTGGATGGTGGCAAGAAGCCACCTCCGAAAAAGAAACCTCCAACGGAAGAAACCACCACCCTCAATGAGGAAACCCTGACCACCTTGGATGGTAGCAAGAGGAGACCACGGAGAAAGGAACCTCCAACGGAAGAAACCACCACCCTTGACGACGAAACTCTGGCCACCTCAGACGGCAGCAGGCCTTTCATGAAGAAGCCACCCCCGAAAAAGAAACCTCCAACGGACTAAACCTTGGCCGCCATGGACGGTGGGCGTTGAGGACTCCCACAAGCCACCAACTGTCAAACCACCTCACAACCCACCAGCTTCTAACTAGTTATAAGTAGCCAAGTTTGTCTCATGGCTTATGCAGAATGTGGTGTACTAGAATAAGAGCTTGGATTTAAATCACTTTGTCGTGCTTTCATGTTATCGATATCGTCTCGTTCATGTAATTATTCGTCATGTAATAAAGGTTTGTATGGAGTGCGTCTGACCAACTAGATTTGGGACAAGTTAATGTGCACGAGACATGTATCTATCTTCTAAGCATCGTACACAGGAATTTGAACGGTTCGCTCTTTGTGATGGTAACTTCTTACTTGGCATACTTCTAGATGCTTCATAACAAACATATTCTCTTTTTTCATTTTTCTCTTTAAGTTAAAAAATGCTTGGGATCTTCTTTTTGTGTTCTGATTATTAAAAAACGATACTATCATGCCCCGAACGAGAGAATTTTTTCCCCACGAAAAATGGGGAAAAGGAACAAGAAGCGGGGCGACGGGGCGGGGATGCGGATGGTAAATTGCTTGTGAGATCCGAAAATAAGAAAGACTTGAGTGATCAAATGATACTACCTATGTCAGATATTGTGATATCAAATTATTAAATGTCACTTTCCTCAGAGTCGTGTTTTTCCTGTATTCCTGGTCGTAGCCTCGTAGGAAATTGATTGCAAACATGGACATTGCACATTTTTTTATTGAGTTCCTTTGTTTTGTAGAAAAAACTCACATTTTGAAATATATTTTTTCTAAATATGATCGTTTATATCGCTTAAAGAAAATAAATGAAAGAATGATATTTTCGTTGTCCACTAAAATATTTAGGTATAAATTATTATCGATGATGAAATTATTTTTTATTGATCAATCATTATAAGCGATATAACTAATTATTTTTTGGAAAATATTTTCAAAATCATTTGTTTTTCACGAAACAAATGTATACGAGTTTGCATGTGTCTAATGTCCCACAGTCAGATGGAATACTGAGAAACATCTAGGGCCTGTTTGGTTCGGCTTTGCGAAATGCCTTTGGCCAAATGCAAATACCTTTGGGGTAAAGGAATTTTTGGGAATGCTTGAACGTTTGACAAATTACAATTTAAAGGGCATTGGAAAGTGGCTTTGGTATAAATATTGTTTGGTAAACCCAACATTTGCAAAGGGTTTTTATGATTTTTTTAAAAAATAAAAATAAAATCCGATAAAACTCCGTTGCTGGTCAACGGCGAGCCAACCGCCATCGGCCAAATCTAGCTGCCGATAAGGCTACCTAAGGTCACACGACCTCAAGCGGCGTCACTTGGGCCTCGCCGACGACCAGATCTGGGCTCGCGCGACCCAAGCAGGCATTGCCTGGGTCGCACAAACCCAAGCAACGCTGCCTGAGGTTGCGCAGCATGTGACCCAGGCAGGCGCCACGCGACCTCATGCAACGCCTGCCTAGGTTGCGCGGACCTAGACCTAGCCACCGGCGAGGCCCAAACAGTGCCGCCTGAGGTCGCGCGACCTTAGGCAACCTCTCTATCGGCCATATCTAGGTTCCCTTGACCTCGGGCAGCCTCGCAGGCGACCAGATCTGGCTACCAGCAGTTGAGGTGTAGGAAAGATGATCAATTTTAAAAAAAAAAAGTCAATGGATGAACAGTAGATGTGTGGACTTGCATTTCAAAGGCCAGCATTTGGCCAAGTACACCTCCAAATGCTGAACCAAATACCTAAAAATTTTCCCAATGGACTTTCGGGGCTGAAAGTCCCTTGAGAATGTTGAACCAAACAGGGCCATAACCCTTCTTGACACGAGGTGGTTCCCTTTAATTTAACCGCTTACAATATATTTTTCGCATTAAAATATATGTTTTTATATAGATCATAAAACATTGAAATTTTTACGAGAATTATCGATCTACCGAATGGCATGAGAATTTAAGTTTGTTAGTAGGTAAAAATTCTACAGGAAAAATATAAATCACAAATCATGACATCTTATAAGAAAGTGACAAGTTATGAGAAATTTCAAATTGATAGTAGAGGCCGCTAGAGATTTTATCAGGATAAGAGCCGAATATTATTAATCCAATAAAAGTGTACAAAATTTTAAGAAAAGTCAAAAAAATTATTGTACAAAATATCAATTCAAATCTAAATATTTTAATTTGGTCAATTTAATACTAAACTTTTTAATAATTTGTCAATATAATTCTTCTGGCCAATTTTGGCCAAAAATCACTAATGCAGATACTAACCATCTCCCGTGGTATGACCAACCTTGATGTGGACAATTTTTGTAATTTTTAATAAATTTTCTAATTTTTTTTTCTTATTATTATTTTTTTTTCTTTGATCCTTGGCCTTGGTGGTGGTTGGCGAAGGATGCTAGCCACAAGTGAGGTCAGGACGGCCTCGCCAAGTCCAAGAGATGCGACCATGCCTAAATCTGGGAGGGTCACTGATCATAGTCAAAAAAAAAAAAAAAAAGATAAGAAAAGGGAAAACTAAGAAAAAAGGGAAAAATTAAAAAAATTATTAAAAATTATAAAAATTATTTACATTAACAAACTATCAAAATATTTAAAATTATATTAGCAAAATTAAAATGTTAGATAGAATTGGTATCCCTATAACATGTGTTTTAACTTTTCGGGTTATTATCCCGTAAAAACTAAAATCTTGATTGTAGAGATCGGGTACTTGTCTTAGTCAATGAGCTGTAAATGCACATTGTCACGAGATTTACCCACGCCAGTTATGTACTCAGACAGTTCCTTGAAATTGAAAAGCAGAACACTTTCTTGACCAAAAAGAAAAAGAAACATGATTGATGGGTCCGCACCATACTTTCATCCTGTCAGATATCTTTTTTTAATATGCGCACCAAAATCGCCGTATGCTGCCACAATGTGACCACGCTATTGCTAGCGGCCAGGCCAACTTTAGCATACCAATCGATCGGAGCATGTGCTTGAAGTCTAAGTAGCACCGACACTGACACACAACACGCGACATAACACGGCATGACACGCTGACACGTCATTTCTCAAAAAACAGAGAATTCCAACACGTTAGGACATGTTATATATTAAATATATATATATTTATATATACATAATAAATTATCATTTTTATGATTATTTCAATCAAATTAATTTGAATTAAATTCATAAATAAATAAATAAATAAATAAATAAGCCTAGAATTAATATACATAAAAAACATTAATCCTTCATTCATTATTTCAATTTGACAAATTCAATTTTAGAAAAAAACAAGCGATTCATATTATGGACTCGCATGTTAGATATGTTGGAAGAGGAGAAAAAAAAACTTAAAGGGTGAATTGCATATCATGGGGAGTGGGAATCAGAAGAGAAGAAAAAATTAGATTTTTCTTCTTTCTCCATTTATTATTTTTATTATTGTGTTTTATTTTTCACACACACATATATATGTATATATATTCGACACGTGTTGACCGAGTGTCCAAGAGTGTTGGAGAGTATCGAACACGTGTTAAAGTGTCCAACACGATACAAAGACTCTTAGAGAGTGTCGGTACTTCATTGAAGCTCGTGATGAGAGAACGACAAACATCGTACTGCTCACGTATTAAATTCGATGATACGGTCACCGTGGCTCGGCATGTGATCCACGAGATCGCTGTTGGGCTGTCCTCGTGAAAAATCACTGTTGGGTTGTCCTTGCCGGATCGGCCCATACGCTCCTCACGAGCGAAAAAAGCGAATGCCGACGCTGCATTTTAACGGGAAGCCGTCCTGCTTTTACGAGGATGAGAGGGCTGCGATTTCAACGAAGTAGAATGAAACATTGCGAAGATTGCGGGGGGAGAGAGACTCACGGCGGAAAATTTAAGGGTGCGAATGATGCCAATTGTGAGCACAATTTCTGATAGAAATTAAAAAAAAAATTATTTCCTAACAAGTTTTAGAGCAAAAATTAGCATTTGATAACGACACCAAATTTTTACTTTCAGAACATAAATTCATTTGATAACAATACAAAATTTCTACCTCTCAAGTAATCGACAATGGGAGGCAACCGACGATGGGTAGTGGGCAACAACGGGGAACAACTAGCGGGAGGCAGCCGACAAGAGGTGGCAAGTGACAGCAACGGCAAGTTGGTAGCCAGCTAGTAGCGAGAGCAAGTATTGAAAATATTTTTTTACTTCTTATTTCTTATCAAAAAATAGAAAAGTATAAACTTTTTACTTCTTATTTATGTTCAAAATCTAATTTTAGACTAAAAACTTATTCCGGCTTAAAATAAAATGATTATCATACATGCCCTAAATATCATTCAAAACCTATTAGAGAGTAACCATCCGAAGTCTACAAGAGAATTGTTAGCGAAGAGTTAGAGATTTGACAGTTTAAGACACTTCGACCTCAATGCGTCCTCTACTCTGCGTTGTGCCAACACTATCTCGCTCTAATTTATCTTTTACATCGACGGCAAGGGTGGCCGTTGCTAAGATCCGCAGCAGCAAGCTGTGACCGGCAAGGGTAAGTGGCCCTCCCCGCCACACAGAAGGCCGGTCTTGCAGGCGATGGCAAGGGCCACGAGCACTTGACCTTGTCTTTTTCTGTGTGTGTTTGTGTACATGGGGAAGGCCATGGACACAGTGAGCCCAATGGTCCGGTCGCTTGGTGGCGCAGCCGCCCTCGCGGCCCAGCCGTCCTTCCTTTTCCCATGGCTGTGTTAGTTAATTTATGTTTTTAAATTTGCCAAATGTTGGTTGAACGGCGAAGTACGAGTCACATGACCAAATTCTCGCTTTTGGAAGGGCATTTTCATTTAGTAATGGTTGACGTGACCTTTGATTATGACATTTTTATCAAATATATTGAACATCAGGTTGAGTGTTGATTATATCGAGATTGCAATGTTTGGCGAAAGGACAACAATGTTATGCTCATGTACAAAAATTTGACATTAAATATTTTTGTGGAAAACAAGTTCTAATTTTTTCCGAAATATGTAGGGATGATCTTTGTGCAAAAATTTAGATATCAACATACGTGAGTTGACTTATTTAAATTATCTAAACAAGAATAGACTTGTTTAAGCTAACATGTGAACTTGTTATTTTTAAAACACAGCATGACTAGATATGTTTTAACATGTTTTAAATCGATATCTAGAGGGTTCCGTTATACTGAAAATTTTAAAACGTAAACAAAAACATAGAACTTTAGAATCCCTAATTCCATAATACAATTTGGATGAATGTGAAGACATAAATCAATTCAGAATCTCTAATTGTTTTTCTTTTCTTTTTTTGGTGACCCAAGGAACCCCGTAAGCCGACAGCCGACGAGCAAACCCTGGGGGAGCGACTGCAGGATCCATCACCATAGTAGTCCAAGTAAGAATCCCTAACGCCGCCTCTGGGATTCGAACTTCTCCCCTTCGTGAGGGGAAGAGAGCTCGAGCCAGCTGCGCCGCTGAGGGCGGTGGTCAGAATCTCTAATTGTTGACACTTAAATTTTTGCATAAAAAATGGGTTAATTTTTATCCAAAATAAAATAAAATAAAATTGCATAGCATATAATTAGTCGCGAATAACGATTTGAAATATTCAATAAATCTTTTATATATTCAAACGATATATATCGAGAGGTATATTTCATTGAAAATTAAAAAGTTTCCATGGAATATTTCAGATTGAATATGTATTTGGCGTTAATCTTCGGGTAATATGCATTTTTTTTTTTTTTTTGGGTAAGGAGGGTAATATGCATTTTGGACATAAGGAAAAAAAAAAAAGGCAAGCGTGAGAGAAAGGGGGAAGCGGGCGTGAAGAAAAAAAACACGAGAGATTTTTTGGTTCTGAAGGGAAAAGTCAAAGTCACTGACAGAAGGTCAGAAAAGTTTGAGGAGAGGGGACAGAGAGAGGACGTGTGAGTAGATAGGGGAGAGAGAGAGAGAAAAAGAAAAAGGGGTAGTTACAGGGTCGTCTTCTTCGCGAAGCCGACCTTGTCCGCGCCGCGCGCCCCGGTCTGCGCAAGCCCCGTGCCCGCACCGGCCACCGCGCCGGCACCGCCTCGCCAGCCGCCACCGTGCCTCCACCTGACGCCACTCTACCGGTCTCGCCCATGACGCTGGCCGCGCTGCCTCTGCTCACCCGATCGTTACCACTAGTGCCTCCCTCCTCTGTTGCTGGCGTAACAGCAACCGCGACTTCACCGTGCCTCTACAACCCGCGCCCAGCAACCCGACGGTCTGCCTCTGCAACCAACGCCGCCCTTGTCTCCGCCGGTGATCCGCCTCCACTCAGCCGACGCCCGCCACAGCATTAGCACCCTGTTGATAAAATAGTTATTTTTCTTTTGCACGTTTTGCTGATTTGGTTTTTCAGTTATTAGAGTTAGTGGAGTCATGTGTGTTGGTTATCCTATTTTGTAGGTGTTAGTGGGGCAAGTGCTTTATGAAGAACATGGGCAGTTATGGTGTATTTTACGTGATGTATTTTATCTTTTGTAAAAGACTTGGTTGTTCAGTACGTAAGAAAGAAGTTTTAATCTTATCTCTCCTCTCTTTTTAGCAATTTAACAGTGGTATTAGAGCCTGAGAGAAGTGTGAGAGTTTAAAAAAAAACTTTCGTGAGAAAATTGCAGCAGCAATATTTCCAATGGCGACCGACAATTTTGTTCAACCAGCAATTCAACATTTTGATGGTCATTATGATCATTGGAGCATGTTGATGGAGAATTTTTTACGATCAAAGGAGTATTGTTCGGTTGTTGAATCTGGAATTCAAGAGCCACCAGCAGGCATGGCTTTGACAGATCCTCGAAAGCAGAATTGGAAGCTAGAAAGTTGAAGGACCCAAGGCAAAAATCATTTTTTTCAGGCTATCGATCGTTCCATCTTGGAGACTATTCTTTGCAAAGAAACTTCCAAGGATATTTGAGATTCTATGAAGAAGAAATATCAAGGCTCTATTAGGGTGAAGCGTGCGCAGCTTCAAGCCTTGAGAAAAGATTTTGAGACACTAGCGATGAAGGATGGAGAATCTGTCACTAGTTATTGTGCCAAAACAATGAAAATCAGCAACAAGATGCGATTCCATGGCGAGAAGATGAACGACGTCACCATTGTGGAGAAGATTTTACGTTCCTTGACACCAAAGTTTAATTATGTTGTCTGCTCAATTGAAGAGTCGAAAGACATAGATGCGCTATCTCTTGATGAATTGCAAAGCTCCTTATTGGTCCATGAACAGAAGATGAACAGAAGTTCAACTGTAGAGGAGCAAGCATTGAAGGCTTCTACCTATACTCATTCCAACAATTTCAGAGGAAGGGGTAGAGGTAGAGGTAGAGGAAGGAGAGATCGAGGAAATAGATATGTTAGCAGGAATTTTAAAGCCAACAATGACCAATTTCAAGGCAAAGGGAGAAGATGGGATCCTAACAAATCCAAGGTAGAGTGTTTTAGATGTCATAAATTTGGTCATTATTCATTTGAATGTTATACTAGGATGCCTAATAATAAAGAAAAAGTAGAGTGTTCAAATTTTGTTGAAGAAAAAGAAGTTGAAACGTTGTTGATGGCTGTTCAAGATGAAAAGAAGCGCGAATCAGATATTTGGTATGTGGATACAGGCTGCAGTAACCACATAAGTGGAAGTAAATTTTCTTTTTCTCATCTAAATGAAGATTTTCATTCCACTGTGAGTTTTGGGGATCATTCTACTGTGAAAGTGATGGGAAAATGTGATATTAAAATAAGAACCAAGAATGATTTTGTGGAAACGATCTCTAATGTGTTGTATGTTCCTGACTTGAAAAGTAACCTCTTGAGTGCTAGCCAATTACAAGAGAAGGTTTATGTAATCATTATTCAGAGGGGTGCTTGTGAAATTTATGATTCTGTTAGAGGTGCTATTGCAGTTGTTCCTATGAGTTCAAATAGATTGTTTCCATTAAAGATTGAAAATATTTAATCTTGTTTGATGATTGAAAATAAAGATCCTAGTGAAAAGAAAGATCCCTCATGGCTATGGCATTTTCGTTATGGTCACTTGAATTTTGGTGGATTGAAGACCCTCCAACAGAAAGACATGGTGACGGGTCTTTCTCAAATTATTGTTCCTTCCCAAGTCTGCGAAGAATGTGTTGTTAGCAAACAGCATCGTTCTCAATTTTCAAAAGAAAAGTTATGGAGAGCAAAGGATGTTTTACAGTTGGTGCATTCGGACATTTGCGGTCCTATAAACCCATCTTCTAATGGAGGTAAAAGATACTTAATTACCTTCATTGATGATTTTTCAAGAAAAACTTGGGTTTATTTTTTACAGGAAAAATCAGAAGCTTTCTCCACATTTAAAAGCTTTAAAGCTCATGTTGAAAATGAAGCGGGAAAGACCATTAAGACTCTTCGAACAGATCGTGGTGGTGAATATTACTCAAAAGAATTTGAAGTTTTTTGTGCAGAGCATGGCATTCGAAAAGAGCTTACTGCTACATATACACCACAATAGAATGGTGTATCTGAGAGGAAAAATAGAACCATTCTCAACATTGTGAGAAGCTTATTGGCAAGAGGAAGAGTTCCAAAGACTTTCGGCCGAAGCGTAAATTGAGTATTCATGTTTTGAACAGAAGTCCAACTTTTGATGTTCAGAATATGACACCTGAAGAGGCTTGGAGTGGGAGAAGACCGGCTGTAGATCACTTCAGAATCTTTGGATGCATTGCATATGCCCATGTCCCGGATGTGAAAAGGAAGAAACTTGATGACAAGGCTGAAAAATGTGTTTTTCTTGGTGTAAGTGAAGCATCCAAAGCATATAAATTATTTAATCCACTGACAAAGAAGATTGTGACTAGCAGGGATATTATTTTTGATGAAGAGAGCACTTGGGATTAGAATAGGCAGCAGCCTACCCAAGTCCTTTATGACAATGATGTTGAATAGGAGCAGATTTCAGCACCTTGTTTGCTCCAAAATTCATCAAATACAACTTCTACAGCTGCTGGAATTTCACCAACAGGCGTTGAAGTCAATGAAGAAGAAGCTCAATCTCTTCGTTGTGTTAGAAGAAGGCCTGCTTGGTTGGAAGATTATGAGGTAACTAGAATTGGAGATTCAATTACTCACTTTGCCTTGTTTTCAGACTATGATCCTACAACTTTTGAAAGTGCTGTCAGAGAAGAAAAATGGCGAAAAGCAATGGATGATGAAATTAATGCCATCGAAAGAAATGATACTTGGGAGCTATCCGATCTTCCGGATGGACAAAAAACCATTGGTGTAAAGTGGGTCTTTAAAATAAAACTGAAAGAAAATGGTGAAGTTGATAAATATAAAGCACGTTTGGTAGTCAAGGGATACAAGCAGCAATATGGAATCGACTATACAGAGGTTTTTTCTCCAGTTGCAAGACATGACACGATCAGATTGGTGGTTGCATTGGCGGCACAGAATTCTTGGCCTATTTTCCAGCTAGATGTCAAATTGGCATTCTTGTATGGATACTTGGAGGAATAGGTATTTGTTGAGCAACCCCCTGGTTATGTCAAGATTGGAAATGAGCATAAAGTTTATAGATTGAAGAAAGCTCTTTATGGGCTAAAACAAGCCCCTCGGGCTTGGTATAGTCGTATTGAAACTTATTTTCTTAAACTTAGTTTTTCAAAATATCCTTATGAGCATACTCTTTTTGTCAAGATTGGAGATAAAGGAAAAATGCTTATTGTCTGCTTGTATGTTGACGATCTTATATTTACTTGGAAGTTGTGATGTCATGTTTGAAGAATTCAAAAATCTATGATGGATGAGTTTGAAATGTCTGATCTTGGTATGATGCATTACTTCCTTGGCATAGAAGTGATACAATCGGATGATGAGATCTTTATTTCTCAAAAGAAATATGTGGGAGAAATTTTGGACAGGTTTCAGATGAAGGATTGTAATCCTGTAAACACTCCAGTTGAGTTTGGCTTAAAGTTATACAAAGATCATGAAGGGAGGAAGGTTGACAGCACACTTTATAAACAAATTGTGGGCAGTTTGATGTATTTAACTGCAACAAGACCATACATAATGTATTCTGTGAGTTTAATCAGTAGATATATGGAGAATCCTACACAAATGCATTTGTTAGCTGCCAAGAGAATCCTTCGTTACTTGCAAGGAACTAGAGACTTTGGGCTATTTTACAAAAAGGGTGAAAAGTCCGATTTGTTGGGATTTACTGATAGTGACTATGCAGGAGATCAAGATGATAGGAGGAGCACTTCGGGTTATGCTTTTATGTTTGGAACAGGTGTTATTTCGTGGTCATCCAAGAAGCAACCAATTATCACATTGTCAAGTACAGAAGTTGAATTTGTTGCTGCAACAGCTAGTGCTTGTCAAGCTATTTGGCTAAGGAGAATTCTTGAGGAGCTACAATTCAAGCAACCGGGACCTACTGAAATTTTTTGTGACAATAACTCGGCAATAAAACTCTCCAAGAATCCGATGTTACATGGAAGAAGCAAGCACATTGATGTGAAGTTTTATTTCTTGAGAGATCTTAGCAATGATGGAACAATTGATCTAATCTACTGCAGGAGTGAAGATCAAGTTGATATATTCACCAAAGCCCTCAAGATGGAGTCATTTGTGAAGCTCAGAAGGTTACTAGGTGTTTGCACGGTGAAAAAAGTCAAGACTTTAAACTGAATGTTAGCAAACATCAGTTTAAGGGAGGAATTGTTGATAAAATAGTTATTTTTCTTTTGCACGTTTTGCTGATTTGGTTTTTCAGTTATTAGAGTTAGTGGAGTCATGTGTGTTGGTTATCCTATTTTGTAGGTGTTAGTGGGGCAAGTGCTTTATGAAGAACATGGGCAGTTATGGTGTGTTTTACGTGATGTATTTTGTCTTTTGTAAAAGACTTGGTTGTTCAGTACGTAAGAAAGAAGTTTTAGTCTCATCTCTCCTCTCTTTTTAGCAATTTAACACGCCCGACGTTCGCGACGCCCTTGCAACCGAGCGCCAACCTCCGCCCAGCGCTCATCGCCGACTTGCATTGCTGGACGCCAAAAGCCCTGACACCGTCACTGCACCACTGTAGCTCGCCACCGCGACAGAGTCCCACTCACCCGTCGCCGGCCTCCACCTAACGACCCGCGACCCGCACCAGCATCTCCACCTCCGTCGCCTCGCTGCAGCCACCAGCAACACGTCGCCGCTCGCCACCGCGCCGAAGCCCCTCCCTCAACCGACGCCGCGTCCGCACCACTGCGCAACCAGCAGCCCAGACCACATCCGATCCCCTCGCCGCACCGCTGTACTTCCTGCACTCCCCGTCTAGGTAGTTTGTTTTTTATTTTTCTTAATTTTCATTTTACTTTATTTTATTTATTCCTTTATTTTTCAAGTTTTGTTATTATTTAAGTTGGAACATGGTACGTCAACATTAATTATTTGAATGGTTGAGGCATTATGTTTTGCTCAAGAGTTTTATAATTATTAATTTGATCCATAAGAAATCGGATCAATTTTTTAATTATATTGATTTTTGGGTCTTTTTTATAGTATTTCAATTCTTAAATCATCATAATTATTAATTTGACCCGAACTTCGGATCAAATTTTTTAATTATTTTGAAATTTCTTATATGGTGTAATATTTAGGGTTAAAATAATCATTGATTTAACCTGTGAGATAAAGAATTATTTTTTTGATTATTTTAATCATTTATTTGATAAATATCTTGATTAATTTAGATATAATGTTTATCTGATAATTGCTTATCTTGAAAAACACTAAAAGAAAAATTCAAAAATCAAATCTTGCATCGGAGTGTGTCGGTTTAGTAAATTAGGATTGTATTTTTTTTAGGATTGCACTTTTAGATAATTTTTTGGAATAGATTAGGATTGAATTTTTATTTTTGTTTATAGATAGGCTTAGATAATCTTTGCACATTTTAATAATCTCATTTTTCTAAAAAAATAGTTTTCTAAGATAAGATAGGGTTTAAATCAAATTAACCCCTAAAATAAATTAGAAAATTATTCATTTTAGATAGTTTAATTAGGGTTTTTATTAATTCCAAATTTCAATAAAAAAAAAACACAAAAATATTAGGTGCATGTCAAATAGTTTGCATGTTAGGTTCATTAGAAATAGCTTGTTAGTAAAATTAGGTCATGTAGTTAAAGTGCATGTTTTCATTTCGAGATAAAAGAAAATCCAAAAAAAAATTGTTTGTTTTGTGCATTTAATTCTTTTGATGCAATTCGTTTGATTCATTGAGTATTTAATAATGATTGAGCACTCGTGTGATCACCCTTTTGCATGATAGAGATTTAAGTTAAAATTAATCCAAATTGCTTGCAAAAATATTTTTGAAAATAAAAATAAATGGTACCGAAATGGCATTAGAGAAGTCTAGTGTAACCAAATCCCCGTACCCAAAGCCTTTGATTCGTAGGGGTAAAATAATTCTCTCATTATTTTACTTAGGTGTCTAATTGACCTACCATAAACTGATTAGTAGCAACTCCTAGATAAAATCCATTTGCATGTTAAAAATTTGAACCTAAGTCACGAATTGATATGGGTTTAAGAGAACCCGAGCTAAGTTTAAAACTTAATAGTCCATTAGCCTAAACCCTAGGTGATGCACCCGAAATTTAGGTCGCAACACTAATCATTCACTTTAATCAATAGGATTTGTGTTGAAACGTGTTAAGACAAGTTATATCACACGACACAACATGACACGACATGAATTGTTAGCTTTAGATCTTTGCATGACCATGCGGATATTCAATGGACCTTTATAAATATGTCATATAACATTTGAGCTTTTCCCAAATTATAATGGGTAATCAATATATGGACAATACACACACCTAGTCACCAGAAACTAGACCTCTCAATGACATATTGCAATTTAATTTATATAACTAGCTTGGATATATGACCATTCCCATCGAATTTGAGTCTTATCCTTCTTGATAGATTCACATTCTTTTCGCATCTTTATTAGATACAGAGCCTATTCATTTTAAATCATGGTTCCGCCTTATCAGTTTGAATTCTAATCTCATTGTGTTGTTCCATTCTTCCTTTGTTGAGTATGGAATGGTCACCAAAATAGTTTTAGGGCGCGTATGATAAAATTTTTGTTTCTCTATTTCTCTATTTCTCTATTCCCCGGAATAGGTTTGGAACAGAAATCCGTTTGGTAACGCAATTTGATTTCTCTATTTCTGAAACAGATTTCTATTCCAGAAATAGAGAAATCGAAGAAATCAGAAGCTGAAATTTTTAACTTCTCAGTTTCTGAAATAGAAATAGAAAAAAATTTTCTCAACTTTTCAATTTAGTTAATTTAGTCCAAAATATTTTAATGATTTTTTTAATATAATCATTTCAATCAATATTGATTGAAAATCTTAACCATTGGGCCAGATGGTGGGAATTGAATGAACAAGGCTTCATCACGTAAGAAATTTCACGCATGGTAATAATCAACTTGCCATATTCATATTTAATGAGTCTTTCTTCACCTACTATTCCGTAGTACGCCAGACAATGGCTCTATTTGGCTAACTATTTTTTTTTAATCATAAACTTCATATTGAGGCAGTAAAAATGGGTTAAATCATTAGGGTTTCATCCAATTTTTCTTTTATATAGTGTCCTCACTTATCAAGACGCGAGTAAAAAGAGATCTAATAAGGAATCTGTTGTTCTTGTAAGAGTGTTGATGAAAATACAGATTTTGATAATAAATTTTTAAATAATCCTAGTTTGATAATTTTGAAAAAAACTGGTGACGATTTTTGAACATGGTGAGGATTTTTTTAACAAAATTTGGAAAGAAATTGGAATTAGACTTGAGGTTAGGATTTTTTTTTTTTAGGAGATTAGACTATTATAATCATGGCTATCATTAGACTTATTTAATTAATGTGAAATCAATTTCGACAAAAACATAACGACATATTCACTACAATTGAATTTCAATTGATTTTTTTTTTGCCACGTTATTTGTTTTTCGAAAGAAAATATTACGTAATAGGAAACATAAGCACATGTAATAGGAAATTCCATGAAATTGTATTTTCAACTTTTGTAATGTATTAGTATTATTTCGACTATTATTTTGTATTTGAGGATTTCCTATATTGTTATCTAATCAATTTATATTCTTAGAAATAGAAATTTTATTCTGTTATCAAACGGATTTCTATTCCAGAAATAGAAATTTTGAGTCGTTATCAAACGGGTTTCTTTGCTCAGAAACTTGTCTGGGGAATAGAAATTAAGAAATTAATTTTTGGTCAGAAATCAATTTTTGGAACAGAAATTTTGTCACGCGCACCCTTAGTCTCTTCATTCTCTAGAGAAGCGATCTTGTCAAGTTTCTCCATTAATGTTGAAGCGATGATGAGGAAACATTTTTCAATGTACCTCCATATAATTTGGAAGTCAAAACGCACAACATATGTCGAGCATACACATGATGAACATGATCATTCACCAATGGTGTGCTTCAAAGATCGGGTCACATTCCATAGGCTACCACCAAGATACTCTCGAAAAAAAGAAAGTATTGGGCGAAAAATAGTATGTAAATTCATGATAATTTATATCAATCAAACTCAAAAGTTTATCATTTCTTGATCTTTGCTGGGCTATAAACTACAAGCGTGATAAAATTAATTAAATAAACTTTTAAAGAAGATAATTGCATATCTAGGTGTATGTTTCATTGAAAATTTCATGATAAAAAGTAATATTTTCATGAAAACCATTTTCAAGAAAAAAAAGGTTTGTTTTCAATTGTTGGATAGTTTAGAGAAAGTGATTTCCTCTTTGTTAGAAGAGAAATTCATTTTCCCTCAATCTAAACTTGTTTTTAATCTATAGAAAAATATTTTCCGTAAATCAATTAATTTCCGATCATCTAAAGTCGAAAAGCAACTTCTCAAAAATAGTTGTTGACACTTAAATTTTGATAACCCATTTGAACATTCATTGCCTAAAACTAGGAATCGACCCTGACCCTTGAACAAAAATATTAGTTAAATTGCATATAAATATTATGAGCATTTTAATTAAGCTCATATAATTGCGTTGGATTGGATCTAAGAAACTTAAGCGATGAAGGTTTTGAACTTAATTGAATTAATTGAACTACGCCCATACGGTAAAAATCTAATTGAGCCCATCAAATCTTCATGGCGGCCGAAAATTTGTAGATTGGGGTGCTCAGTTGGATTGATTTAAGTAAACTTGGAGAGCAATTACACTTGATGTTATCACAATTTAAATCATAAATAGATAATTAGAGAGTGTTCTATTGTTGAAGATATGGTATATCTCTTAAAGTCCAAGATAGGAAAGTAAGGAATTCTGACCTTAAAAAAAACCTAGACTTACATCTATAAATATATAATCTGAGGGTTCGAAAAAGAAGAGAGACAATTGAGGTCGGCAATTGAAGGAAAAAAAAAGACATACACACATGGTTCTCTCTCCCGTGGCCCTCAGAAAATTTTGAGCGCGCAGTTTTATAAAATCGACGAGTACGCACTTGTTAACCACTGGATCATGCTCAAATTTTATGGAGAGTAATTGCTTTTGAGTTAGTCCTGTGATATTGTTGATTAAATTTCTGGAAGTATTTCTTTGATGGAAGAAATCAATTGGTCAAGTTTATGGATCAAGACAATATAGCTCAACGCGCAATCTGCTAAAAACCATGAGTGTTCGTTCATTCAAAGTTGGAATGCACTGAAATTTTGAGGAAACCTTCATGACACCTAGTTCTTCAACTTCACCACATCGAACATCAAAGATCCAAAGATCCTCTTGTGATGTTCACAATTCCTAACGTTGTTATTGAAGAAGCTAGTACGAACACCTCGAGTGCGATGAATAGGTGTTTAAAAACAAACCTTGAAAAATAAATGCGGAATAAATTAAGTTGCAAACAAAGTTTGAAAAATGATCAAAGTCTGATTAAATGAGCTATCAGACTTTTGGTGCAAAATTCAAAATTAGATAAGAGATGGACTAGATTTTTGCAAAACTTAAAATGTTGCAACAAATAAAGTTGAAAAGAATTAAGAGAAGAGAAAATTGCACACGAGATTTATAGAGGTTCGACTTAGATCAAGCTTACGTCTATTCTTCCACGCTAGCAGCTTTCTAGCTGAAATTTACTAAAGTATCAATAGAGAAGTATAATCTTTCGAATGCAAATACTCAATGGAAAATTTCTTTTTCCCACACTAAGTCACTCTTCTTGTGATTTTCTCTCTTAAATACAATTTGTAAAAGCTATTGTTGAAGAACAAGTGATTGGAAAGGCTTTAAATTTTGAAATTTCAATTTTCACATACTATTTCATATAGACTAAATGACCTCATTAAATACTCCTCTACGCCTTGCTAGCCGTCGGCATTCTCCAGAGGAATTTCTTCCAATCAATCCATTGGACATAATTGATTAAGAAAATCTTGTAGCCGTTTGAAGATTGAGATGAAAATCCGTTGATGATGGTCGCCCATACAATCAGAATATAGGTTTTCATAAGTAGATGCTTTCCAAAGATGAACTTGTCTTCAAGATTGATTTCATTAATTCGTGATTAATTCCATCAATATATTTATAAAAGGTAAGTGAGATTCTTCGCTACAAAGCCAGATATTAAAGAATAAATCTCTCTAATGTTCATACGGAATCCTTGCCATAAGAACAATAATTCTAAGTCCGATTATATCTTCGTTCTGGACTTGGTTTCAGTCTGGATTGTGTCAGAGTGAGAAAGACTTTTGGAATGAATAGACTTTGACAAGAGTTTGCGAATTCAGTAGTCTACTATTCTTCATAATAAGAACAAGAACAAAAAAGTTTTGTCAACTTCAAAACCTGGTAGGAGTTTTCTCAATAGTTATTCCTGCCTCTTGTCGTTTCTTGTCGGTTATCACCATTGTGAATCTTCCTCGCGATCCCTTCACTATCGCTCATAGTATGAATCAATAATCCAAATCAGTTAATTTCCTAAGTTATTTTTTATTCAAATATTCAATTGCCCAAATTGTGGCACAATTTGGCGTAAGATATTTGCCCTATCTTAAATAGGAAATTTCCTCTTTTTATTTATGCATATAATTGGGATTTTGATCTTCAAGACCTGATAACAGATCTCCAATTAACCACCTTTGTTTCCTATTTTTAGATGCGGTGAATATTTGAACTAGAGAAAATTTCAAAAAGAAGCCCCATGTACCCTCATTTTCTCAAATAAGGGCCCAAAGTGGATCTTATTTCAAATAATAGCTTGAAGTAGCTATGATTGTTTCAAATAAAGGTTAGAAGTGGATATGATTGTTTCAAATAAGGGCCTTATCTTATCGGTTAATGGCTAGCTAAATTTTTTGATCAATTAAGGGCATTTTTGTTTAAATCTTCTTTTCTTTTCTTTTCTGTTTCTCTTTTCTTCTTTTTTCTTTTCCGTTGTTCACTATTGGCTGTTAGCAAAGGCTGGCGAGGGCTCAATGACTGTCGCCGGTTGTTAGTAAGGCTGACTAAGGGCTAGTGAGGGCCTACAAGCATTTATTGGCAGTAGCCGCAAGCAAGGCCACCCTCGCTAGATTTGGCAAAGGTTGGCCTATAAGCCCTCACCCGCTACTAGTGATGGTCATCAAGCCCTTGCTAGCCCAGGCAAGGCTGACCCTTGCCATATTTGGCAAGTGTGGTCAACCTCGCGTTCGGCGAGGGCCATCGAGCCCTCGCTAGCCCTTACTAGTGGCCAATGAGGTCTGCGAGACCTTGATGGTTGTGGGCATGACCACCCTACCTAGATCTGGCAAGGGTCAACCTTGCCTAAGGCCTACGAGGGCCATCTTTGCTAACAGTTGTGAAGGGCGGCCTCCCCAAGGGTGAGGGTTGCCTTCCCTAGGAAAGGCTGTCCCTTGCCTATGGTCGGCAAGAGTAGCCCTCACTGAATCAGGTGAGGGTGACCCTGGTCTTAGCCCTCTGTATGTATCACCATTGGCCAGTCGACCACTGGCGAAGAAGGAAGAAGAACTAGAAAAAAGGAAAATAAAAAGAGAAAATGACGAAAATGTCATTGACCGCCAGAAAGTCAAGCCTTTATTTGAAACAAATATAATCACTTCAAGCCTTTATTTAAAATAATATCCACTTCAGGCCCTTATTTGAAAAAATAATGACACTTTAGATCTTTATTTGAAACAATGTCTACTTTGGACCCTTATTTGAGAAAATGAGTGCACTTGAGGCCCTTTTTTGGAATTTTCCCTTTGAACTATATGGGTTTATATTGCATGTTACAAATTTAGGAAACATTTTTATTTTAAGAAATACTAAAAAAAATATTGGATGTTAGTATAGATTTGCATCCATGTCAGTTTCCTAATTTAGAATTGCATGTAGTAATTTAAGAAATTTCCTAATTTAGAATAGCATTTAATCCATTTACTAATTTAAATTAGGTAATCACAAGTTTAGTGATTTCCTATTTTTTACTTTAAAAAGAAAGCCATGAAGAAAATACTACATGACAAGCATATCATGTAGAATTAGTTGCATCGTTGCCATGTTATCACATGCCATGTCAAAATATTTGTGTCATGATATCTATGTCATAATTTCAATTTCATTTAGTTATTACACATTTAGAATCATATAAATTAAATTGCGTGTCATGCTAGATTAGTTTAAACTATTTGTTGGTCATTAAAATTAGGTCATGTCACATGTCATTAGTTCGATAATTTATTCACATTAAATTTAGATTAAATTGCATATAAGTCGCATTGTGTTTTGATATAATTTTCATGTCATTTAGAATCAATGCATGTTAGATTAGAATTCATATAGTTATAACATTTAAATTAAATCATAGTCATGTTAAACAAGAAAAACCCGAAAAAAAAAAAATTAATGACATTGCATTTAGAAATAATGTTTAAGACATGCATGCATTTTCTAGTTAATATCTTGCTGAACATTTGATGCATTGTAATTTATGGACTTTTTCTTGCTTGAGATGTTTATGTTCTTGCCCTATCTCTAGCAATTTATTTACTGCTTTGATTTTTTATTGTTAAATTGTTGTATACACACCCGCATGATCATCTCTTGCATGTTAGTGGATTAAGTTAAAATTAACCAAGATTGCTTGCAAAATATTTTTGAAATAAAGAGAAAATGTACCGAAATGGCATTTCATTTATCTAGCGCAATCAAGTCTTTGGATCCATGAATCTATTGTGCGTAGAATTAAAGTGCTTTTCCACACTAGACTTAGGTGTCCAATCAATCTATTAATAATTGATTAATGGCAACACCTGAATAAACTTATTTGCATATTAAATTAATTTGGTGTGTTTATTTCATGGAAAACTCAAGTTTGGTAAATATTTTTTGAAAAATGATTTCTTGCATTGCTTACAAAAATGAATTAATGTAAAATATTTCCATCACCTATGAAAATAATTACATAAGAATTGTTGTCAATGATAAAAACATTTTCTGTTAACTAATTTTTCTAAGCAACGACTAATCATTTTTAAGAAAATATTTTCCAAATTTTGAGTTTTACGTGAAATAAATGTACCCCAAATTAAAATAAAAAAATTTGTAATTGATATGAAATTGGGAGAGTTCGTGCTAAGTTTTTGGGCTAAGTAATCCATTAGCTTTCCTTTTGGTGGATTACTTATTGGAAGGTCACAACAACAATTTTCTTTTAAACAAACAGACCCTTAGTTTTAAGATGATATCAAAGTTAGATGTCTCAAGCTCAATTCCTTACAATCACTTTTCAACTTTTTTTGGTTATTCCTCTCATTATCCATAAATATGTCAAGAGTAGTTGTGTTAAAGAGGTATCAAGATTAGGGACAAAAGCATAAAGTCTTAAACTTGTCACGAAAATACAATCAATTGAAAGTTTTCTCACTTTATTACACCTTGAAGCAATTTAATGTTGAAGCTAATTAAATTTTCTGGTAAGACTTGTGAATTCCTTTGTGAGATTGGGAAATTATTTCATAAGGAATAATATGGCTAAACATTGTGTCAATTATTTGGTGTAATTGAGGGTTGGAAAACACTGAGAGTATTTGAATGACTCAAGTGAGGTTGTGATCTTTATTGTATCACTTTTTTGCTGCTCTCTCTGTGGACATATGCCATGTCGACCGAACCATGTAAAATTCGATATCTGATTTATTTCCTTATTTTATCTATTTTATTATTCGATCGTTTACTTCTGCAATAGTTCTAATCAATTACACACCCTCTTTTCTTTACTTCTTTGGTAACATCCTTATAGCATGGATTAGGCGCAAGGCACATCCTAGGTTCTCCAACCACCAAATCAACTAGCTAACATTCCGTCTGGGTAGCTAGAGGTGATCATGAGCAAATAGGCTCGCCTATGCCTTAAAAGCCCGAAAGGCAAATGTAGGAGGTTGGGCAAGGGCTTTTTCTTGGAAAAAGACCCGTCCTCTTGGCAGGAAATGATTTTAAATATATCTATAGAGAACAATTTCCGAATCATGTGTCAAATTCTCTTTCAATGAATATAGATGATCCAAGTGATCTAGATCGAGTTGGACCAATGTGGATAATTTTAGTCCAACTCCATAGCTAACGAGGACAAAATGTGGAAACATGAAGTAGACAAAAGGTAGGAAGTGCTAGAAGTTGGCTCCGTCGTCATTCAAACATAAACACAAATAGTGGTCAATAGTAATTCAACAAGCAGCCCCAAACAACGTTAAATTCACACTCAATCGTGGGTAGCCGCGTTGATATTAGAGTCCCTCCTTCATCGCCGAAGTCGAGAATTCGAATCCTACCGGTTGCTAGCATTGTAAGTGAGAGGCTATGGTATTGGGATCTTATGCTAGTCTTCTTCGAGATATAGGAGTCCGACTCTCGGGAGTCGTTCGGGTACGGGGGGCCATGATGGAGTTCTCGGTTATCAAAACAAAAACGAAAACAACGTTGAATTCCCAGAAGAGATGGTCCCAAAGAGTCTGATTTTCCACCAGTATGAAGTTTCCGAGAAGCAGATCATCACATGTGAATATGGACTTAGTCCGGGAACGTTGAAAATACTAGATGGTCAATCCACGTTTCAGAGAACATCAACGTCATCTTTGACAATAGCTTAAATTACAGAACTCTGCCACTCATCATGTATATTAGTACCTACCGGGCTAGCATAGCGCGGCACGCCTTGAAACTCCTCCACAAAAAGCAAATCCAACAAAAGAAAAGAAGAAGGCCAATAATTCAAATTTCAGCTTGTCAGTTCCTTTTCTTTTTTCTTTTTTCTTTTTTTTTCTGTTGCTGTTCGAAAGGACAAGAACAAAGGGAAATCGCATGGAAAACCCTGAAAAGGCGAAGGAAGATGAAGAAAAAGGAGGATCGGTTCGCTATCGAGGAGTGAGGCGGCGGCCGTGGGGGAAGTTCGCGGCCGAAATCCGAGATCCGTCGAGGCATGGAGCTCGAGTGTGGCTTGGGACGTACGATTCCGCGGAAGAAGCTGCTAGGGCTTACGACCGCGCCGCGATACGGTTGAGGGGTAATCAAGCTATTACTAACTTTCCCAGTGAGGATTACTCTGAATACGAGCAATCTGCGCATCCTCCTGAACAATCATTGTCCTCCTCTGGGGATTACGGGGAGAGTTCTCATCGCGAGATAAGTAGATCTAGTCAGAAAGCTAAAGAAGTTTTCGAGTTCGAGTGCTTGGATGACCAGGTTCTTGAGGATCTCCTCGAACAAGAAGAGGGGGAAAAAAAGTGAATGGTACTCTCTCTCTCTCTCTCTCTCTCTCTCTCTCTTTCTCTCTCTCTCCCTCCCCCCCTCCTGATGATCATTGCCAGTAATGGTCATACCAGTAAGTGGTGGTGGAGTCTGTGTGAGTCTTGGATCCATGAACTCGTAATTTGATTCTGGTTGGAGCTTTTAGGCATTTAATTAAGCCAATTCAATTTCTGACTTCACTTTGGGTGATTAGGGTTTTTGTGGTGACTGCCAATTTACTGAGGAAAAACTGCAAAAATGACGGAAATAGCAAGCGATCGATCCAAATTATTCCAAAATGTTGAGCGTGAGGTTAAAGCATATCATAACACTTCGAATTTGTAGAACCAACAAAAGAGAAAAGGAATGCCCTAGTCTAAAAGCCACTTGCAAAAGTCTTTTGGTGCATCGATAGATACACTCTTAATGAGCTTCTTTGATATTAGAGCGTGAAACTCGGAAGATTTCATTGCATCTCTTAAATTAAATTTCGCAAAGACATTTCGTTATAAAAGACATGGTTTTGTGGGAGTTTTTAGCCGGTTCTTGAGACGAAAAGGAAAAATTCTTTAGCTGTAGGTTTGTTACATTAATGTATTTCCACTTTGAAAGAGATCTCTTGTGCCAATCCAAATTATTGGAGAAAGAGGAGCTCAATACACATATTCTGATTACACCAAAAGGTCTTAGGCACAACTGGAGACGAGAGTAGTGTAGTTTGTTCTTGGTGTTTGATTGCAGCAACTTTCCAGCTGGGGACAGTCAATACCGGTGTTAGACGCAAATCGAATAGTATCAGAATCTTTGATTCGACTAATTTAGATAGATCGACCAAATGCCATCTTTGTCACCTTTGAATGCAGCTGAGAGCTAATATCAAACCCCTATAGTGTAGGGGTTAAAAAAGCTAATAGAGAGAGGAAACATCAATTCATCCTCAGCTACATTAATCACCAATAGATATACCTTAGTATAAAAGATGTCATAATGAAACATATAGAGATCCAGTGCCCACTAGAAGGTTTACATGAATCTGCTAGAGATTAATGGATAAATTTTATGGCGATTTTTTCTTGATGATATTGAGGCAGATTGAATCATAAAATGAGTGAAAATTGTACCCTCTAGCTGGTGCAAGAGTGGTAGGGTTTCAGAGTGAACCGTTTCCACGTTTACCTGCCCAATATGGCCTTTCAATCTACAGCATTGTCACTATAGTGATTAGAATGGTTTTCTTCCAGAAGCGAAGACTAGTGCTCTTCCAAAAGTGGATTTAATCTCGTTGGTGCAGTACACATGAAGAATTCTCAGGTGATCCGGGTGGGTAGGAGCCCGAAGCATGTGAGCCATCAATGTTTATAGGTGAAACTCACATGTTTTGTGGTTATGATGTGTGTGCACTCGTGCACAGACGCAATACATCTAAGGAAGTCTAGGCATTCTCATTCTTAGGGACAACATAGTTTGTACAGAAAGCTATCGATAGATCATTTTGACATTAGGTGGTAATTTTGTGGATGCGCCTTCAGCTACCTTGGATTACGCCTGAGGCAAGCGACCTCCACGAGCTGAGTCGCTGGTGGTGTTCTACACACATAGACATATAGAGAGCGAGGGAGAGGAGGGTAAGGGGTTTTACCTCAGTAAATTTGTGATAAATGGGTTATTTGGCTATATCTTGACCTTCATTTCTCGACTCTACATTTATGCTTTTTCTTATAACCGCGAGGGACATCCGCGTCGTTCTGACTAACGCTGGTTGTGGCAGGTATACTTCTCATGGAATGCTAGGAGGGCCCCCACCCTTACCTTCGGTGAAATTCAAGATGCCCGAAGGATTCGCAGCCACGCCATACAGGTGGGACTGAAGTAGCACCATCAACTGCACACATCCCATGGGACCTAAATCTTGACTTTTTCACTCTAGAATCTAGCAACAAACCTATCCTCTAAAGCTTGTCCGGGTTCTTCTAAGAGAAAAAGGCCTTCCAAATGTGATTCCTGGTGTTGGTTGGTTGAATGTAAAATAGTTGAAATCCTAAAGTTATCCTCATAAATTAGTCAGTTTATGCGGGAAACTCTAGTGATTTTTTCAATAAGATTAACTTGTTTAAATGTTTTCTTGTGTTGCGTGAGGTAAATGGTAAGTTTTCATAATTTGTCCTTAGTAAATAGCATTACTCTTCAGTTTGAGGCATATAAACGCTCCAACCGTTTCCCCTTCTTGAACCTACATTTCAACGTGAAGTGACTAACCTAAGTTACATATTCACCTAAATATCCGAATAAACGATGACACCGGGAATCAAGTGAGTAATCTAGCAGATTTAAAGCTAACAGAGATCGGCATAATACTAATTGAGATATTCTCAGCACGCACATTCATTGTCCTCCTACATGTGATCACAAATTTGCGACCATACACGAGAAATATTCAGCTACAAGCTCCAAAATCATAAACTACAAGCATTAAACAACTCTTAATGAGAGTAGTATGTCATAGATTTTCCCTTAAGACCATCCATTTCGACCGCTTTCCATGTTGAAATTTGCTTTGTTTCAAGATACCAGATCTTATGATTCCTGCTTTTCGAGATAATATATTTTCGAGTGCCAAGAAAGAACACTCGTACCAAAGCAAAAAGAGGCTACAAAGCAAGCATTTCGGGTGTATCATTAGTTCAAAATATAGCATCAGTAAGAGATAGTCAAATTTGACAAATTAGGTTGAGATTCAAAGAATAATTTAAGGCTTTTAATAATCGGTGGAGGATCTTGATATCAACTACCGTAACGATATTTTCTTCTGAGAGCTGCTACTTTTCAACTGAGACGAACAAGTGTAATTGACTAACACTTCGGGCATTCTCTAGAAATTTCTTTCTGGCCTAAAACTATTAGAGCAGCCTCCGTGAAGAAGGGCAACCACTAAGAGCAATTATCTCAAACAAAAAAAAAAAAGTTTCTAGAATAAGTGGACAAATCAAACAAAGAAAAAAAGTTTCTAGAATAAGTGGACAAAACAAAGTAATACTCCTCGTACTAAAATGCTCCACGTAGTCGTTATATTTTTAAATTATATAACAAACTATAACTGTACGTCTGTATTCACATTCACTCTAATATTTTTCTTAAATCTCATAGCTCGCGCCTTTTGACTAATATATAAACACGGATACATAAAATAGTATACAAACATTTTTTTTATAATATTTACAAAATTTGAATAGGTGTTAAAACATAGAAAACAACAGGGCCTTGAATAAACGAATGGATTGCATTCAAGCACCCAAAAAAAAATGAAAAAAAAAATATATTCAAAGCACAAAACACTAGCGAAGCCCTCTCCTGTGTAATCATGGCCAACCCAACGTTGCAACGGCAAGAACATAGAGCAGCCATTTCATTCCATGCTCTTTTTCCCTTCGTTTTCACGAAGTTCCTCTAACAAATTATCGTCCAAGCACTCAAATTCCACCACCCGTTTATCACGGCCTCGCGTGCCGCCTCGCGTCTTCAGCGACGAAGAAACAGAAGACGACAGGGACAGCGACGGCGAAGAACTACCTGCCTTACATCCTACAGGGAATTCATTAGGGAAATTGAGGATAGCAGTGTGACCTCTGATGGCGTACGCGGCACGGTCATAGGCCCGAGCCGCATCCTCAGCCGTGCCGAAAGTCCCGAGCCAGACGCGAGCACCGCGCCTCTTGAAGTCACGGATCTCTGCCGCGTATTTGCCCCACGGCCGCCCCCGGACGCCTCTGTATCGCACTCGAGGCACCCCCATCTTCTCCTCCTCCTCCTCCTCCTCCCCGTCCTTCTTCGTGTTCGATCTTTCTTCTTGGGTTCTCGCGTTCCATGCGGTTTCTTCCTGCATGGCCGCGTGGGAAGAAGCACGCTTTCATAATCCGTCTTTCATTCCACATTTTTTATTCCCGATCGAATTGCTAACTCGCGGGAACGACGGCGATCGTTGAAACTCATGACTAAATGCACAAGCGACCGAGACGAACCGGTAAAACACACGAGGGTGGCTGGAACAGTCGAACACGTGCTTAAAGAGATAAAAGGCGCCGTCGACGGCCCCTTTTTACCCCGAAAGGTGCATGCGCGCGGTCAAGCCGACGGCTCTTTGAAGACCCTGCCTTTGTATCTCTTCCAAATTTTCCCTTAATTTCTGTAAAAGCGTTTGGACTTTTCCATAGCATGTTTCCATTAATGATGCCATGGAGATTAGGACGATTAATCCTGATCTTCTCTCTTTTGTTCTTGCTAATATCATCCCTCTCAAAGTGTAACTATTTTCTGACCAATAGAGAAAGAGAACAATTAGAACGTACAGTTGATTTGTAAAATGATTTACTTGAAAATATAGACGTTCTTGTTTATTTCGCAGTCTTTATTTCACTCAGGCAAACCCACTTTTTTTAGAATAAAAGTACCAAAAAATAAAGTACCTGACCTGGTGACTTTATAATAGAAGCCACTAAATAAAATAGCACTGAAAATTTTACTTAGTGCCAAAAGGCAGATTATTTCACAGACTTTGCATATGCTAAAACAATAATATTGAATAGGAACATAAGATTTGATAAATAGCGGAGTCATTAAGTTTAAAAGATCATAATTTGTTTACTATCACAACTTTTTATCTCTTATATCTTAGGGTTAATATCACGGAAAAGTCTAAACTTGATACATTTGTAACAAATATACCATTTATTAATTTCCGTTAAATTTTATCATCAAATTGTTAAGTTAGATGACACATGGCAGTTGACAAATGTACTAATTTGGAGTTTTATCCTTTGTTTGACACAAGTATACCGATTTAGGATTTTTTTGGTATTAATCTAATTTAATGAAAACTAATGAAAGGTAAATTTATCACAAATATATCAGTTTCGAAATTTTTGGTAATAAAAAAAATTAGTTTATGGTAAATTTGCCACAAACGTTCCGATTCGAGATTTTTTGTGATCAAAAAATTAGTTTAAAATAAAATCATCACAAATATACTAGTTTTGAGTTTCCTGTGGTATTAACCATATATATATAGACACACACATAGAATTTGAGTAATTATTAACATAAGAGACCTTAATGTTAACTAAGTAATTAAGCATTGATTTGGATCTAGCAAATTATGTGTTCAAATCAAAGTGCCACCCATTTATATTGCTAATTTTACCTCTCTTTCTCTATCTTTCACTGTGCATGGCCTCATCGTGATGGTGGATCATTATTTAATCATCTCTCTTTCTATGTGCACGGCCTCATCGAGATGGTGGATCATTATTTAATCAAATGAGACCCGTGATGAGATAGGAATACTAATTCCACTGAAATGAGAATCAAGCCAAACTTAAGGAATCACCATTCCTTGGGTTAAGGCAAAAGCCATCAAGAACATTCCTTGGGTTAAGGCAAAAGCCATCAAGAACATTAAAGTATGTCTATCGTGACAAACTTATCCTAACTCTTTTTCTATGATATAATGCAAATATATAGATATTTAACATATTTACCCCTCATCAAACTTCTATAAATGTGAACCATTAAAAATCTACTTACATAGATATTACAAAGTAAACAGTTGTGACATGTGTAACTTAAGTGAAAAAAACTATATTATTTTAACTAAAAGCTCATCCAAAGAACTTTGACAAAAAGTAAAAGGAACGATCGATGGCCTCGTTCTCTCCGTCGGGTGCAATGTACCCGGAAAGATGGCTGTGGGTGGTCAAGGCGACGGCTTTGAATTTCTTCCAATGCGTCCCTTCAATTCTGCAAGATCATTTGGACTTTTCAGCCTCATGTCTCGATTAATGATGCCATGGAGATTAGGACGATTGATCCCGATTTTGTCTCTCTTATGTTCTTGCTATTATCATCCCTCCCAAAGTGAAACAATTTTCTGATAAAAAAAAGTGAACAATTAGAGCACATAAATAATTTGAAAAATATTTTTCTAAAAATATAGATGTTCTTGCTTATTTCACGGCCTTCATTTCACTCAAGCAAACCCACTTTGTTTAGAATAAAAGAACAAGAAAATACCTGACCTGGTGACTTTATAAAAGAAGCCACTAAATAAAATAGCACTAAACATTCTATTTATGCCAAAATGCAGATTACTGAATTTACATATACTAAAAACAATCATATTGAATAGGAATATAAGAATCGATAAATGGTGGGGTTATTAAGTTTAAATGTCACAACTTTTTATCTCTTATATCTTAGGTTTTTTTTTTTTTTTTCAGTCCTTCGCTAATTCTATTCTAACACTCACTCTCAGACTTTTGTCCTGCCTCCTTGTAGGGCGTGGGAGTCGAAACCCACTCCTGAAATGAAATCTTCCCCACCCCAATCCCCCCTGAGAAGGTGGGGATTTGAACCCCCAACCTCTCCCTTCCAAGATGGAATGGTGGCCACTGGGGCGGACCCCCAGTGGTTCTTATATCTTAGGTTAAATATCACAAAAAAAAAAAAAAAAACTGGATACATATGACAAATTTACCCTCTGTTAGTTTCATATAAATTTCACCACTAAATTACTAAGTTGGATGATACATGATAATTGACAAGAGTATCAATTTAGAGTTTTGCCCTCCATTTGTCATAAGTGTACCAATTTGTGATTTTTTTTTTGTAGTATTAATACAATTTAATGTAGATTAACGAATGATAAATCTATCACAATGTACCAGTGTTTAGATTATTGGTGGTCAAAAAATTAGCTTAAGGTAAAATTGTCATAAATACCGGCTCGGGGCTATTTGTGGTCAAAAATTAGTTTAAGATAAAATTATTACAGGTCTATCAGTTTTGAGTTTTCCGTGGTATTAATCATATATCTTAATTTATATATAACTTAAATAATTATTAACATAAGAGACTTTAATGTTAACTAAGTAATTAAGCACTTGATTTGGACCAAGCAAACCATGTGTTCAAATCAAAGTGCCACCCATTTATATTAACGAAATTTTTATTGCTAATTTTACTCTCTCTCTCTCTCATCGTGATGATGGATCATTATTTAATCAAATGAGACATATCATGAGAAAGGAATGCCAATTCCACTGAAATGAAAATCAAGCCAAACTTAAGCAATGACCATTCCTTGGGTCTGTCCATAATCCAAAAGAATAAAGGGCAAAAGCTACCAAGAACCCTAACTTATATCCATTAAGACGCATTTATCTTAATTTTTTTTCTATGACATCAAAATTTACAAATCTATATCTGTATGATACACTTGTTCTCCATCAAAATTCTATCAATGATAACCATTAAAAATCTGTCTAAATAAACATCAAAAAGTAAATACTTATGAAATGGCACTAATGTGACTTAAGTAAAATAAAAACGATGTTATTTTGTTAAAAGTTCATCTAATGGAAAATTGAAGAAGGTGAAAGGAGCTGCCGGGCTCATTTGTCGCTTACGTGTGGAATCTACCCGGAAGGTGGCTGTGGGTGGTCAAGGCGACGGCTATTGAAGACCCTCATTTGAATTTCTTCCAATTCGTCCCGTCAATTCTGTTAAATCGTTTGGACTTCTCAGCAGCATGCCTCCATTAATGATGCCATGGAAATTAGGACCATATCATCTG
This sequence comes from Eucalyptus cloeziana, assembly GCA_014182715.1. Classification (NCBI taxonomy): domain Eukaryota; kingdom Viridiplantae; phylum Streptophyta; class Magnoliopsida; order Myrtales; family Myrtaceae; genus Eucalyptus; species Eucalyptus cloeziana. Next base: position 5,350,818 of record CM024641.1, read on the forward strand.
ATTTGTGTCTCTCTTTTCTTCTTGAGAATATCATCCCTCCCAAAGTGAAAAGAATTTCTTGACCCAAAAAAAAAAAAAAAAAAAAAAAAGTGAACCATTAGACCATGTAAAAAATTTATAAAATATTTTCCTAAAAATATGAGTGTTCTTGCTTATTTCACGGCCTTCGTTTCACTCGGGCAAACCCACTATATTCAGAACAAAAGTACAAAAGAAACACTGACTTGGTGACTTTATAAAAGAAGACACTAAATAAAATAGTACTGAAAATTTTATTTAGTGCCAAAAAGCAGATTATTACACTGAATTTGTATATACTAAAACAACTATTTTAAATAGGAATATAAGAATTGATAAATAACGGAGTCATTAACTTTAGAAGATTATAATACATTTCATCTCTTATATCTTAATTTGTGTAGAACTTGAGTAGTTTTTAACGTAAGAGCCCTTAATGTTAACTAAGTGATTAAGCATTTGATTTGAATCTAGCAGATCCCATGTTCAAATCATAGTGACATCCCACTTAGATTAAGAAAATCCTATTATTAATTTTACTTCTCTCTCTATATCCAGCTGTCATGGTCATTTCTGCACGGGCTCATCGTGTTGATGGATCATTACTTAATCAAATGAGACATATCATAAGATAGGAATACTAAGTCCACTAAAAAGAAAATCAAGCCAAATTTAAGGAATGACCATTCCTTAGGTCTGTCCAGAAAACCCAAAAGAATAAATGCAAAAAAACATAGTCAAGAAATTTCACAACAATAATACAATTACAACTACTAATTGCATAGCTAGCTAATGATTATTTGTGGTTACTGTGACTTTTATAACATATTTTGTCAGGTACATTATTTCATTACTAATTTGTAATGATAGTGTACTAGAATAAAGTAAATCTGAAAATTTCATGAACCATTGCAATAAACTTAGGGTCACGCTTTTCCACACCTTATTTGGCTTAAACACTCCCTTTCACGAGTGTTTTTAACCATCATTTAGCAAGTTTTAATTAAACTATACCAAAGAAAAGAAAGTGTTCCCCTCGTTCTGTTTGGTTTCTTTCTTCTTTCTTCGTGGGTCCCACTTTACTTATTCTTTCTTCATGGTTAAAGGTTTTCTCATTAATGCTTAGAAAGAGTTAAAAAGGAGCCGTCGACGGCCTCTTTTTTTGGTCGCTTTCGGGTGCAATGCACCCTGAAGGGTGACTGTGTGCGGTCAACGCGACGGCTCTTTGACGACCCTCCTTTGAATATCTTCCAATTTTTCCCTTCATTTCTGTAAAAGCATTTGGACTTTCGGCAAAATGTTTCCATTAATGATGCCATGGAGATTAGGACGATTAATCCTGATTTTCTCTCTTTTTTTTCTTGCTAATATCATCCCTCCCAAAGTGTAGCAATTTTCTGACCAATAAAAAAAGCGAACAATTAGAACATATAGATGATTTGTAAAATAATTTACTTAAAATATAGATGTTCTTGTTAATTTCGCGGCCTTTATTTCACTTAGGCAAACCCACTATGTTTAGAATAAAAGTACAAAAAAAAAAAAAAAAAAAAACCTGACCGGGCGACTTTATAAAATAAGCCACTAAATAATATAGCACTGAAAATTTTACGTAGTGCCAACATGCAGATTATTACACTGACTTGCATATACTAAAACAATAATATTGGATAGGAACATTAGATTTGATAAATAGCGGAGTCATTAATTTTAAAAGATCATAATTAGTTTGTTAGCACAACTATTTATTTTTTATATCTTATGATTAATATCACGAAAAACTTTAAACCGGTACACTTGTGACAAATTTACTCTCTGTCATTTTCTGTTAAATTTTATCATCAATTTGCTAAGTCAAATAACATGTAGCAATTGACAAGCGTACTGGTTTGGGATTTTACCCTCCGTTTGACACATCGAATTTTTTCTAATATAATGAATGGTAACTTTATCATAAATGCACCAATTTTGTGATTTTTTGTGGTAAAAAAATTAAGTAGTTTTAGATAAATTGGTCATAAGAGTATTAGTTTGGGATTTTTTGTGGTCAAACAATTAGTTTGAGATAAAATTATCATAGATGTACTAGTTTTGAGTTTTTTGCTATATTAACCCCATATCTTAATTTATATAGAACTTAAGTAATTGTTAACATAAGAGACCTTAATGTAAACTAAGTAATTAAGCATTTGATTTGGATCTAGCATATGATGTGTTCAAATCAAAGTGCCACCCATTTATATTAACGAAATTTTATTGCTACTTTTACTTCTCTCTCTTTCTCTCTCTGCACAGGCTCATTATGACATTGCGCCATGTGACTTAAGTAAAATAAAAATGACATTATTTTGATTGAAAATTCGTCTAAAAGGATCATTGACAAAGGGTAAAAGGAGCTATCGACGGCCTTGTTTGTCGTTGTCGGGTGCGATCTCTCCCGAAGGTGGCTGTGGGTGGTCAAGGCGACGGCTTTTTGAAGACGCTCTTCCAATGCGTCCTCTCAATTCTGTAAAATCGTTTGGACTTTTCAGTAGCATGCCTCCATTAATGATGCCATGGAGATTAGGACCATTAATCCTGATTTGTGTCTCTCTTTTCTTCTTGCTTATATCATCCGTCCCAAAGTGAAACAATTTTCTGACCAAAAAGAAAAAAAGTGAACCATTAAAGCATATAAATAATTTATACAATATTTTCCTAAAAATATGAATGTTCTTGTTTATTTCACGGCCTTCATTACACTAGGGCAAACCCACCATATTTAGAATAAAAGTACAAAAGAAACACCTGACCTGGTGACTTTATAAAAGAAGCCACGAAATAAAATAGCAGTGAAAATTTTAGTTAGTGCAAAAAAGCATATTATCACACTGGATTTGTATATAATAAAACAATCTTATTGAATAGGAACATAAGAATCGACAAAAAGTGGAGTCATTTAGTTTAAAAGATTATAGTACTTTTTATCTCTTATATCTTAATTTAAGTAGAACTTAAGTAGCTGTTGACGTAAACCCTTAATGTTAGCCAAGTGATTAAGTGTTTGATTTGGATCTAGCAGATGACGTGTTCAAATCAAAGTGCCACCCATTTATATTAACGAAATTTTATTGCTAATTTTACTCTCTCTCTCTCTCTCATCGTGATGATGGATCATTATTTAATCAAATGAGACATATCATGAGAAAGGAATGCCAATTCCACTGAAATGAAAATCAAGCCAAACTTAAGCAATGACCATTCCTTGGGTCTGTCCATAATCCAAAAGAATAAAGGGCAAAAGCTACCAAGAACCCTAACTTATATCCATTAAGACGCATTTATCTTAATTTTTTTCTATGACATCAAAATTTACAAATCTATATCTGTATGATACACTTGTTCTCCATCAAAATTCTATCAATGAGAACCATTAAAAATCTGTCTAAATAAACGTCAAAAAGTAAATACTTATGAAATGGCACTAATGTGACTTAAGTAAAATAAAAACGATGTTATTTTGTTAAAAGTTCATCTAATGGAAAATTGAAGAAGGTGAAAGGAGCTGCCGGGCTCATTTGTCGCTTACGTGTGGAATCTACCCGGAAGGTGGCTGTGGGTGGTCAAGGCGACGGCTATTGAAGACCCTCATTTGAATTTCTTCCAATTCGTCCCGTCAATTCTGTTAAATCGTTTGGACTTCTCAGCAGCATGCCTCCATTAATGATGCCATGGAAATTAGGACCATATCATCTGATTTGTGTCTCTCTTTTCTTCTTGAGAATATCATCCCTCCCAAAGTGAAAAGAATTTCTTGACCCAAAAAAAAAAAAAAAAAAAAAAAAAGTGAACCATTAGACCATGTAAAAATTTATAAAATATTTTCCTAAAAATATGAGTGTTCTTGCTTATTTCACGGCCTTCGTTTCACTCGGGCAAACCCACTATATTCAGAACAAAAGTACAAAAGAAACACTAACTTGGTGACTTTATAAAAGAAGACACTAAATAAAATAGCACTGAAAATTTTTATTTAGTGCCAAAAAGCAGATTATTACACTGAATTTGTATATACTAAAACAATTATATTAAATAGGAATATAAGAATTGATAAATAATGGAGTTTTTAACGTAAGAGCCCTTAATGTTAACTAAGTGATTAAGCATTTGATTTGAATCTAGCAGATCCCGTGTTCAAATCATAGTGACATCCCACTTAGATTAAGAAAATCCTATTATTAATTTTACTTCTCTCTCTATATCCAGCCGCCATGGTCATTTCTGCACGGGCTCATCGTGTTGATGGATCATTACTTAATCAAATGAGACATATCATAAGATAGGAATGCTAAGTCCACTAAAATGAAAATCAAGCCAAATTTAAGGAATGACCATTCCTTAGGTCTGTCCATAAAACCCAAAAGAATAAATGCAAAAAACATAGTCAAGAAATTTCACAACAATAATACAATTACAACTACTAATCGCATAGCTAGCTAACGATTGTTTGTGGTTACTGTGACTTTTATAACATATTTTGTCAGGTACATTATTTCATTACTAATTTGTAATGATAGTGTACTAGAATAAAGTAAATCCAAAAATTTCATGAACCATTACAATAAACTTAGGGTCACGCTTTTCCACACCTTATTTGGCTTAAACACTCCCTTTCACAAGTGTTTTTAACCATCATTTAGCAAGTTTTAAGTAAACTATACCAAAGAAAAGAAAGTGTTCCCCTCGTTCTGTTTGGTTTCTTTCTTCTTTCTTCGTGGGTCCCACTTTACTTATTCTTTCTTCATGGTTAAAGGTTTTCTCATTAATGCTTAGAAAGAGTTAAAAAGGAGCCGTCGACGGCCTCTTTTTTTGGTCGCTTTCGGGTGCAATGCACCCTGAAGGGTGGCTGTGTGCGGTCAACGCGACGGCTCTTTGACGACCCTCCTTTGAATATCTTCCAATTTTTCCTTTCATTTCTGTAAAAGCATTTGGACTTTTCGGCAGCATGTTTCCATTAATGATGCCATGGAGATTAGGACGATTAATCCTGATTTTCTCTCTTTTTGTTCTTGCTAATATCATCCCTCCCAAAGTGTAGCAATTTTCTGACCAAAAGAAAAAGTGAACAATTAGAACATATAGATGATTTGTAAAATAATTTACTTAAAATATAGATGTTCTTGTTAATTTCGCGGCCTTTATTTCACTTAGGCAAACCCACTATGTTTAGAATAAAAGTACCAAAAAAAAAAAAAAAAAACCTGACCGGGTGACTTTATAAAATAAGCCACTAAATAATATAGCACTGAAAATTTTACTTAGTGCCAACATGCAGATTATTACACTGACTTTGCATATACTAAAACAATAATATTGGATAGGAACATTAGATTTGATAAATAGCGGAGTCATTAATTTTAAAAGATCATAATTAGTTTGTTAGCACAACTATTTATCTTTTATATCTTATGGTTAATACCACAAAAAACTTCAAACTGGTATACTTGTGATAAATTTACTGTCTGTCATTTTCCATTAAAGTTTATCATCAATTTGCTAGGTCATATGACATGTGATAGTTGACAAGTGTACCAGTTTTGGATTTTACCATCCGTTTGACACATATAATTTTTTCTGATATAATGAATGGTAACTTTATCATAAATGCACCAATTTTGTGATTTTTTGTGGTAAAAAAATTAAGTTGTTTTGGATAAATTGGTCACAAGAGTATTAGTTCGGGATTTTTTGTGGTCAAACAATTAGTTTGAGATAAAATTATCATAGATGTACTAGTTTTGAGTTTTTTGTTATATTAACCCCATATCTTAATTTATATAGAACTTAAGTAATTGTTAACATAAGAGACCTTAATGTAAACTAAGTAATTAAGCATTTGATTTGGATCTAGCATATGATGTGTTCAAATCAAAGTGCCACCCATTTATATTAACAAAATTTTATTGCTACTTTTACTTCTCTCTCTTTCTCTCTCTGCACTGGCTCATCATGATGATGGATAATTATTTAGTCAAATGAGACATATCATGACATTGGAATGCTAATTAATCAAGCCAAACTTAATGAATGACCATTCCTTGGGTCTATTCATAACCCAAAAGAATAAAGAGCAAAAGCCATCGAAAACTATAAACTATGCTCATTGTGATACATTATCCTAAACTTTTCTATGACATCAAAAATCATATTTACCCTCCATCAAAGTTTTGTCAATGAAAATCACTAAAAATTTACCTACATGGACATTAGAAAGTAAATAGTTTTGGCATTGCGCCCATGTGACTTAAGTAAAATAAAAATGAAATTATTTTGATTGAAAATTCATCTAAAGGATCATTGACAAAGGGTAAAAGGAGCTATCGACAGCCTTGTTTGTCGTTGTCGGGTGCGATCTCTCCCGAAGGTGGCTGTGGGTGGTCAAGGCGACGGCTTTTTGAAGACGCTCTTCCAATGCGTCCTCTCAATTCTGTAAAATCGTTTGGACTTTTCAGTAGCATGCCTCCATTAATGATGCCATGGAGATTAGGACCATTAATCCTGATTTGTGTCTCTCTTTTCTTCTTGCTTATATCATCCGTCCCAAAGTGAAACAATTTCCTGACCAAAAAGAAAAAAAGTGAATCATTAAAGCATATAAATAATTTATAAAATATTTTCCTGAAAATATGAATGTTCTTGTTTATTTCACGGCCTTCATTACACTAGGGCAAACCCACCATATTTAGAATAAAAGTACAAAAGAAACACCTGACCTGGTGACTTTATAAAAGAAGCCACGAAATAAAATAGCACTGAAAATTTTATTTAGTGCCAAAAAGCCGATTATCACACTGGATTTGTATATAATAAAACAATCATATTGAATAGGAACATAAGAATCGACAAAAAGTGGAGTCATTTAGTTTAAAAGATTATAGTACTTTTTATCTCTTATATCTTAATTTAAGTAGAACTTAAGTAGCTGTTGACGTAAAAGCCCTTAATGTTAGCCAAGTGATTAAGTGTTTGATTTGGATCTAGCAGATGACGTGTTCAAATCAAAGTGCCGTCCCATTTATGTTAAGAAAATCCTATTGTTAATATTACTTCTCTCTCTACATCCAGCTGTCGCAGCCATTTTTGCACGAGCTCATCGGGTTGATGGATCATTACTTAATCAAATTAGACATATCATAAGATAGGAATGCTAAGTCCACTAAAATGAAAATCAAGCCAAACTTAAGGACTAACCACTCCTCGCGTCTGTCCATAAAAAGCCAAATTTAAGGACTAACCACTCCTCACGTCTGTCCATAAAAAGCCAAACTTAAGGACTAACCACTCCTCACGCCTGTCCATAAAACCCAAAAGAAAATGCAAAAGGATAGTCAAGAAATTTTACAACAAAAACACAATTACAACTACTAATCGCATAGCTAGCTAATGATTATTTGCGATTACTGTGACTTTTATTACTTGTTTTGCCAAGTACATCATATTGTACTAGAATAAAGTAAATCTGAAAATCTGATTATATTTAGGTCGCGATTTTTTCACTCCTCATTTGACTTAAACACTCTCTTTCACAAATGTTTTGATTATATTACCCCCTGTGTGACTACCATTTAGCATGTTTCAATCAAACTCTACCAAAGAAAAGAAAGTGTTTCCCCTCGTTTTGTTTGATTTCTTTTTTTCTTTCTTTATGAGTCCCACCTTACTTTTTCTTATTCAAGTCTCTTCTCAAGAGTGATCTCCTCTTTTCACGCCTTTGATATCTACCGACAACAATGCTTTTTGGTATAGCATTGTTAATCAAGGGATGGTTAAAGGTCTTCTCCTTTTGGTGTGGTTGTGATGCTAAGGAAGAAGAGTGAAATGAAATTGAGTCTGGTGGGTGGAACCTAATCACTATGCAAGGAAACCCACGTTTGATCTTTTGATCCGAAAAGGGTTTTGGAAGTATCATATGGGCAATGTCCTCATTATGGTAAAAACAAGTGGATATTGTGCTGGTGTTTATTCAACAATTGCAGATACGAAGACCTCACTAAGTGGTTGCTCCCACAAAAAGTATACGACTATCATCACCGAAGTCAACCAAGTTATTGGAGCCTCTTGTGTCATGATTGAGGAATGCAAGGCTGTTGTTGCACAGCGCAAGAAACCATTATTCAGATGTTTTTTTTAGTAAAGGAAGAGCCACATAAAATATGCTCGGAGATTGGTCAATGGGGACCCGCACGAGAGGGCGACGGAGAGAGCTCACCAAGAATATAGCCAGAAACGAAATTATGGCATACGAGCAAGAGACACTCACGACCAGAAAACACCCACCTAGATATTTTTTTTTCCTGTTACCATCTTCAATCCACAAAAGCCGCCACTAGGTCATTTCTATTCTCGCTGATTTTTTTAGTTAGTCATCCATTCAGATTTTTCTTCTCTCATTTTTGTCTTTTCAGGTTTGGTGGGTTACTTTGAATCGAGCCATAAGCATGCTGAGTCATCACATTTCGCTATCTGAAATCAAGTCGTCGTCGTTGCTGATTTGTTGGTGTCGTGGCCACCTCACCTTTATTTACATTGGATCAAAAAGCCCCCGCATCATTATAAGATAAGCCATCGGTATCAATACGTGGTTTTGATGGAAGAATAGGTCATGCTTTGCCTTTAGTTATTATCGATTTGGTAAGTTGGACATCAAGAGAATTGTTGTTGCTAGACAACAAAGGTGTGGAAAGAAAAGAATTGCTTGCAAGAGAAAAGAAGATTGGACCTCAAGAAAAGAAAAAAAGGACGGACATCATTTTGACTATTGAAGTATGCTAAATGGTAGGCCTTATAGTCAAAATATTAATGTAAGGGAGTGTTCAAGTGAAAATAAGAGTGGAAAAAGCATGGACCTAAATTTATTGAACTTATTCCATTCCATTTATGGGAAATTTTTCCTACACAAGCTGTGTGGAGGTCCCCTCCGGTTGATTTTGAGGAAAGAAATCCAAAGATACATACGTATGCTATCGGATAATTTTCCCACATTGTTCATCTTATATTATGTTATTCAAATTTCTGAATATGAATTGAGAACAATTTCATTTTGGCTCAGTAAACATGTCGTTCCGAGGTCAAAATTCCAGATAATCCATGTAGCAACTTCTTTATTGGTGTCGCGAACATTTTGTTCATGATTTTACCGTACTTGAGAGGTTGTAAATTAGAAGATGATGGAAAATTGCAACTATGCTGTTTTGTTGAAATCCCAATCTCTGCTCTCTTGCTAAAAAGGAATATGTTTTACTAAAATTTGTCAAGAAAATTGAGTCAAAAAATTTGTCAAATTAGTTTAATTGAGTCCTTCCGTTAACTCCGTCCAATTTAGCTAACAAAAAATGTTGACATTGCCTTTTTTAAAAAAAATATAATCTCCCTTGTACGTGGCAATGAGGTAGCTAAATCATAAAATATAAGACTAAAACGACATTGTTTTGATCTAAATCCAATTTTAATACTAATTTTATTTAAATTAAAATTTTAAAAAATAAGCTAAATTCCTAGAAAACAAAAAAACAAAAAAAAAAAAAAAGAGAAGTTAGATAGGTAGGGTTGCAAGCCCACACCACCACCGCCCCACCAGTGCTGGGAGGGGCCAGCGAGTGTGGAGTTGAGTTGATAGGGGTTACCAAGGGCCAAGCAACCCTCGTTGTGACAGGTGAGAGCCGGGCGAGGGTGGCAGCCCTCCCCCAACCCTTGTCCAGATGGGGCGAGGGCCCATAAGCCCTCGCTTGCCATCAACGAGGGTCCCCGACCCCTAGTTGGGCCTTGGCCCTCGTCGACTCACCCTCACCCTCGTCGGTCCCTCCCAACAATGGTGGGGCAATGGTGGTGAGGGCTTGCAACCCCGGTCACCTAACTTCTCCTTTTTTTTTTTTTTTTTTATTTAGTTTATTAAATAAAAGTAGTATTAAAAAATCGAATTTAGACCAAAATAACGTCATTTTATCTTATATTTTATGATTTAGCCACCTCATCACCATGTAGGAAAGAGATAATATTTATATATAAAAAAAAAAAACCACTTAGCATTTTCCAATAGTCAAATTGAACGGAATTAACGGACAAACTCGATTGAACCAATATAATAAATTTTGGGATTTCTAATGAACATATCCCTCCTCGCTAAAAAACTAATTTCATCCATGCCAATTGATGAGCATATGAACCTCAGGTGCTTATTCCGACGTCATGGCTAGGGACAATTTATTATAGAGGCATTTCTTTTTGTTCCTCTTTTTTTTTTCTCACTATTCATCTTCTTCTTTGTCTGGCCTTTGTACCATCGCTCAATCTTGCTCACAACAATGGTCACTTCCTCTTTAAGCCATCGTTGTCCTCGTTGATGTTGTCTTGACGCTCAAACTTAGCAAATGAATTCGTCATTGTTGTTAGTACGGGTGCTTAGTTGCAAGGTGGGCAGTTTCCACCATGCAATTGAGAATTGCCCACTAGGAACTAGTTCTAAAAAATTGAAATCGAAAATCACTCGTTGGTTATATGGATCCATTCTGAAACAGGATTGCTGATTTGATTCGATTCCCAAGTGTGTCTATAAAACCAGTCCACAATCACTACAAAATTTAATGCCTTGAAGGATCTTTGGGCATGTCAACAAGGATACTCCCATCCTAAAGGACCTCTTCGAAATAGGAACAAAAGCATACCGTCCATGCAAATGCCAAGAGGTTAGCATTAGAGCACTAAACAAGAACAAATCAACTATGGTTGGAAATGCTGGCATCTAGCACAAAAAAAAAAAAAAAAAAAAAATCAATCTTCCAAGATGTCACCTACATCTTTCATGACAATTCATACATGTATTGTGTTAATGCTACCAAAGCTGAGGTTACTGCAAGATTCGTCTTTGGTGACTTTGTTCTTCATACAATGAGTCCATATTTGTCATGAGGTAATGGTTAGTTACCTATTTGTTACCCAACAATTCAGAGAAGTGGAGGATTTTAAAAGATTGACCTAATGATGCTTTGTCCATTCTTCATATGACTATTTGTTTTGAGTTGATTCCATGGCTCAATTTATGCCCAATATTTACACTTTCAACTAGATTTATGTTCCAAGTCTATTGACTCATGTTACTAATTGACAGACTAGGAAGTAGGAGGAGAGGTAGCGCAAGCGCACCCACTCACCCTCCCCCACCACAATTCGGTCCAGGTAAGTGGTTTCACACTTGGAATCAAGAACTAAACCGATCTCCATGGAAACTACCAATTCTCGATCAATTCTATATGATTCATATGGTTTCCAATTCCTTTGCACACCCCTAATTATTAAATTTATCTACAGCACTACTGAATAACACTTAGAGAATGGACAAATATGGAGCAAAGGGATCACACACACACACCCTGATCTGGTCCAGGTGAGTGGTTCCACACTTGGAATTGAGAACTAAACCGGTCTCCACGGAAACTATCGATTCTCGATCAGTTCCATGTGGTTTAGGTGGTTCCTAATTCCTTTGCACATCCCTAATTGTCAAATTTATCCACGGCAATACCAAATAACACTTAGAGAATGGACAAATATGGAGCAAAGGGATCTCACTACTATAAATCTCAATTACCACAACTTCAAAGGGATTTTCACCATTGGCTAGAAGGTCACTCCAAAGAAAATAGAATAGATGCAATCGACAATAATGGGCATTTTGGGCATTGAAGAAAATTCATTTATCTTCAGAGCTCTCCAGAAGGCACAATTGAGGTTGTGCAACTGAATGAAAGGAAATCCTGCCCACTTAATGAGCACTCTACGCAACATGGGCTAAAGTGAGCGAGTGTTGAGCACCTCTGGGCCTTGGTACAGATGTGGCATGAAGAAGAAGATAAATTGTGAAAAAGGCACAATTGAGGTTGTGCAACTGAATGAAAGGAAATCCTGCCCACTTAATGAGCACTCTACGCAACATGGGCTAAAGTGAGCGAGTGTTGAGCACCTCTGGGCCTTGGTACAGATGTGGCATGAAGAAGAAGATAAATTGTGAAAAAGGAAGAAAGAAAAAAATAAAAGAAAAGAGAAATGCCTATGAAGGAAAATACCCTCAGCCACGTAATCTCAATAAGCATGCGAGATAGATGTGCTCGCCAATTGGTGAATATTGGTCAACTGATGAGTTCAACTCCTTATTTGAGATCAAATGTCCCTTAAACTCTTATTTTTGATCAAGTGATCACTTCATATATTTATTTTAGATAAAATTCACTTTGAATCATTTTTCGGAGAAAACCATGTCGAATCTTTATTTGGAATTTTTCTTACATTAAGCATTGAGATAATAGTGTCGAGTCACCAAAAATATACGGAGCCCGCTTGTATTGCCACGTGGAGTTTTGTTGAAGAAAAAGAAAAAGGAAAAAAAAAAAAAAAAGAAGCAAAACAAAGCAAATCCACCTAAACTGTGCTCTTTGTTTATACTGTGCTTGTCTCTTCTGAGTCATCTCTTCCTTCCTTCGAAGTCTCTCTCTCTCTCTCTCGCCGGAGCGCCGCCGGAGGAGGACCCATGAAGATAATGGTGGCCGTCAAGCGCGTGGTCGACTACGCCGTCAAAATCCGAGTCAAACCCGACAAGGTACTTCCCCCTCCGTTTGTTCTTGTTCTTGTTCTTGTTCTTGTTCTTGTTCTTGTTCTTGGTCTCGTTCTTGTTTTGTTCTCGATCGACCCAGTTTCTTGATACCGTGGATTCCACAGACCGGCGTGGAGACCAAGAACGTGAAGATGTCGATGAACCCGTTCTGCGAGATTGCGCTAGAGGAGGCGCTCCGGATCAGGGAATCCGGGCTGGCCTCGGAGGTCGTGGCCGTCAGCGTCGGGCCCGCCCAGTGCGTCGACACGCTGAGGACGGGGCTCGCGATGGGCGCCGACCGAGGGATCCACGTGGAGTCCCAGGACGGTCTGAACCCGCTGTCTGTCGCCAAGGTCTTGAGGGCGCTCGTGGAGGCCGAGAAGCCGGGGCTTCTCATTCTTGGCAAGCAGGTTTTGCTTTCTTGCCCTGTTGTTGCTGTTGTTGTTTTTTGGAGATCGAAAGGAAGTGGAAATTGAGAGGTGGAGGGTGCTCGTTGAAGATGAACGACTGTGCTAAAAGCTTGTATCGTATTGAATTAAGAAATGTTTTTTATAGATTGCTAGAATGACATGGTTCTGGGTAGGAAAGATGGTATGCTTTGATATGATGATGTGTTGGATAGGAATGGGTCTAAGTCTAACGTCCATTTCAAATGTTCTTTATTCTGAGAGAGAGAGAGATGGCTTTTGGGTTTTGCACAGGGTGTTCATGAGAAAGGAAATTAGTCCAAGGCTCTCAGTTGGTATTCTACAGTTTTTAGCGCGGTTCGTGGAATGGTGTCTGACAGACAACTTAGCAAGCGAAAGCTTCAATCTTCTGTTTTAGAAGACAAAATAATGTCTGGAAAGCATTTTCAACCACTCACAAGTTCTTCACTTTATCTAGAAATCGAGGCTGAGATTATGAACGGGATGTTGTTTGGCTGTTTCTATTGTACTTCCTCCAGCTTTTGAAGAGGTTATGTAGAAGGGAGTCAGGTTCAGCTTTCAAGTGTCTGAATGATTGTCATGAAGCGTTCCCCATAACTATTAGGATGATGTTGCTTGGGGCATTAATTTAAATTGAGATGCAATTCTCACTGCTTCATCTTGACTAAGTTGCAAAAATTTGGAGATATCAAGTACTTCTTGGTCAAGTGATATACTTTCTGTTGTTTTTGGATCCAAATTTGATTTTACATGATTATCTGTTAAAATGACCAATTTAGAGTTAAGTCTCAAGCCATTGACCTATTTGACATACTTCCTTCACTGTGTATATAATGCTTTCTATTCTGTATGAGCTAATGATGTTGATTTGTGAGTAGGCCATTGATGATGACTGCAATCAAACAGGGCAAATGCTTGCAGGGCTGCTGAAATGGCCACAAGGAACCTTTGCTTCTAAGGTGAGATTTGCTATGATTCTGATCATTCGTTTGGTTGTGTAAGATTCCTGGGGCTTTGTCCCTTCAGTACACATTAATCTTCAGGACTCTATAGTCCTTTTCTTTAGTAAGAGTCTCATTTCTCTTGTTTCCACACTGCCTTCCATGAACCCCCATCTGCTGTCTTTATGTGTTTAATTTGTGTCAGCGAGAGAGTGGTTTAAGGTCACTAATGTATCCATCTTTTTCAAGTTCTTGCAATGTGCTTTCACCGGTCAATCTTTTAGGTCTAGAGGGATCTATGACTCTGTGTTATTATGTATCAGCCAATTGAACGGTAACCTGCCACCGAACAAAGTATGGTCACAGGATATGAATCTTTTCATTGTCTTGAAACTTGCCTTTGGCAGTTAATCTTGTAGGTCTAGAGGGGGTTAATTTGTCTTCTGTTTTGAATGCTCCCATTTGTCGTCCTTATAATAACTTCTGCTACTGATTTTGTTGTTTGGGGAGATTTTTTTTTTCTTTTGCTTTTGTAAATATGTGGCTCATACCATCCTCCAACTTTCAGCTGATGACAGTTAAGTATCTCTCTTGGGGTTTGGCAAGAAGAAAGATATCTAATGTTATACAGGAGTTGATATAGTTTACATTAAAGTTGATAAGATTTCTTGAGTATGCTGATAATTGATTTCTGGCGAGCTACATTTCCTCTTGGTGTCTATCCAGATTTCATCACATCTTTCTTTATATTCTCTTGCCCTCTGTCCTTTTCCGTGTTTGCATTGTGGTGCTTTTTGTGGTTGATGATTTGTTTCTGCCCTTTTAGTAGGTTACCCTGGACAAAGAAAAGCAGGTTGCAACTGTGGATAGGGAAGTGGATGGTGGCATTGAGACTGTGCTTTTGGACTTGCCAGCAGTCATTACGTGAGAACAACGTTTTTCTTGTACCTTTTAGTCTTCCTGAATCTTTAGAAATTACTAGGTGTTCTCTGAGCAAGGTTCCTCCTCTACCCTGACCAATCACCGTCTGCCTAGCATCATGAATTTCCTTGTTTTCTTTCAAGAAAAAATAAATAAATAAATAAATAAATTACTGTGTGGAGATCACTGGGTGGATGGAAAAATTTCGTGCTTTGGGAGCTCTAAAAGTCTCTGCCAATTGTATATTTAGCTTGGTAACTACAGTATTTAAGTGTCCCTTTTCATTTAGTATATATTTAACCAACACAACGGTTTGGTTTCTGCACTTACAATGAGAACCAAACAGCCTTAGGAAAGCAAGGACCTACATATCCTTTTTTTTCTAACTCTTAACTTATTAAGATAGGGGTTGCAAACCTTTTACTAGTTTTGGGGCTAGATTGTTGTTGCAATAGAAGTTACAGTATGTGAAATTGCAACTCTATGAATCAATGGGTTTCTTCTTGATTGTGTATTTGGCCTTTTTTAGCACTTCCTATGTATGCTCAATCTCCCGTCGCTGACAGCCTTTGAATCATATGTCTCACGCAGCACTGACTTGAGACTGAACCAGCCAAGGTATGCGACGCTCCCCAACATCATGAAAGCGAAATCCAAGGTCATAAAGAAGTACACCCCAGGAGATTTGAATGTTGAGATCAAGTCTGATTTGGAGGTCCTTCAAGTGACGGAACCACCCAAGAGGAAAGCGGGGGTCATCATCTCCTCCGTCAACGAGCTAATCGACAAGCTGGAGAACGAAGCTCGTGTCATCTGATTCCTTCTCATATGTCCAGTTTAACATCTTCTGTAATTATTCTAGCAAAATGGCAAACCCCTTCATGAAAAGGGATATTAACATGTATGTCATCTGTTCATTGGATGATGCTTCCAGTTTAATAAAGTACAATCTTTGACATGGTCATTCTTACCCTCCAGTTTGGCCAGTTCTTATAGCAAGTAACATTTTAGAGTGAACTGCAAAATGTAGGACATTCATGTCTGCACAGCTGACGTCTCAGTCACAGAAAGAGCAGCAAGCGCGATGCTTTCGCAAAAAGGGAAGTCATAATTTGGTTCTGATGAATTACAGGAGATAGAATGAAGATTTATATGTCCGAACAATGGACTTCAATAGGAAGTGATCTATTGACAATGGGGCAATCAAGAAGATTTTCCAGGAAGCACAACTTCAATCTCACCTCCATTCAATTTCCATGCTCTAAGCATTCCTAAATGCAGCTACCTTATGACAGTAGATATAAGGCTAGTTCAGACCGTTCATGGTGCAAAGCTAAGTATGACAAAACAACTGAATTTCACTTGGGCCTTTCTAATAGAAAATACTTTCATAATAGGGCGTATTTGTTTCACTGAAAACTTTTCATTGTTGGAAATGTTTTCGCGTAATTTAATTTGAGCTCAAAGTAAACCGTGTTCTAGTATTTGTCAACCAAATGTAGGAAAGTCCGAAAACAATTTCCTAAAACTTTAATTTGCCTATATGAGTCTGTAGTTGAAATGTTTTCCCATTGAATAAACTGTCGAGAGCACAACAAATGGGAAAAGTGGAAGGCAGAAGTAGAATGTGCCAACAAAAGTTGTAACGTCATCTTGTGCCAAAAAAACTTCATTTGGACTGTAGAAAATTACGAAAGCTAGAGAAAATACCATATGTCCATAATTGAAATTCTTAAGCATTTAGCATTAAATTACACCCAAATTACAAAAACCGCCAAGTCTACGGTCCCTTAAAATGGGAAATCCTTCCGGCTGCTTTGCTCCTTCCCCTCTTCAAAAACAAAAAAAACAAAAAAAGAAGCACCCCCACATGTTCATTGGTTCCACCATTCTGCAGACGCCACGTGGCACGCCGGCCTCGTCTGTCACCCCCCACGTGGCGCCACCTCACTGGCCCTTCACCATAGAGAAAATACTTTTTTTTTTTTTTGGGGACCGATTTTCGGACGCGACAGGAGAAGAATGTAGAAAAAAAGAAAAAAAAAAAAAAAAGAAAAAATTGCAGACAAAAGAACGAGGAATTGCCAAAAGCTGGTAATCGCAATCAATCATTTTTCGCGGAAAGAGAAGAAAACCGGATTGCGGGTGAATATCCTCCAACAAAAAAAAAAGAACAATGGATTCGACGGGGCTGGGCCTCGTCGGCGACGACCCCAGCTGCTGGGACTTCCTCGACTGCTCCTCCCTCTTCGCCGACGCCGACGGCGGCGCCGGCGCCGGTAGCGGCGGCGCTCCTCCTCCCCTCCTCTGGCCGCCGCCGCCGCCCCACCACCACCACCACCATTCCGGGTAGGTACCCGCGCGTTCCGTTTCCTAGGGTTCCCCAGCTTCGCTCTTGCGATTGTGTGTTTTTTGTTGCCTTGGAAGCATTTCGACTGACTGATCGATTGATTAATTGATCTCTTCCCGTCGGCGTTTCCTGGTTGCAGCAGCGCCGCCGCCGCCGCCGCCGTGGGCGTCGATTTTCCGGCGGGCGGCGTGGACTCGGCGGGGACGAGCTCGGCGGGGCGCAGTGCGCTCGGAAGAGGTAATTTCCGTCTCCCCGCAAGTTTCGGTTGTTTTTGCGCGATCGTGTCGCTCGTCGTTGTGGTAGTGGGTGCGCGGCGAAAATTACTGAATTGGATTGGGGGCCTGTGTTTTTCTTGGAGGAAGGTGTTAGGTTTTCGCTTTTAGGGTCGGCCGGAATTAGCCTCTTTTTAAGTGGATTGCTTACCTTTTATCTGATCTGCAGGGGACGCAATGAGGCGTGCAGCCAGCCGCGCACGAAGGCTTGCCGCGAGAAATTGCGAAGGGAGAGGCTAAACGACAGGTTTCGCTTCTGTGTTCTGCATGATTGCCTGTGTTCTTTTTCATGTTTTTCTGTGAAAAGCTTATATCTTCTGCCATTAGTTTGAATTGGAGTTGGCGTTTGTGTTTATGTGCAATGATGGACTTCTCTTCAATTCTCTGTGACAGCCTGAGTCATTTTAAATCTCGTCTTTCGTTTATGGATTGTGTGGTATGTGTTGATAGGCAAAAGAATGCCAAACGGTTCTAGTTGGATGTGTGTGTATCTGTTACAGAACTGGGGATTTCGATGAGGATTTAAGTAATTTACTCCATTTTTCGTGTCGGGTGGTAGCGATAATATGACCACCATGTATAACGTACCTCTTACAGTACTATTGCATCTCTCTCTCTTCTTCCAAGCATTTCATATATTTGATCAAAATGTGATGGCAATGGTGTGCAGATTTCTAGATTTGAGCTCTGTCTTGGACCCTGGAAGATCCATCAAGACTGAAAAACCGGCCATACTCGATGACGCTATTAGAGTTTTGACCCAGCTTAGAGCCGAGTCTGAGGAGCTCAAAGACACAAATGAAAAGCTGCAGGAAGAAATAAAATGCCTGAAGGTTGGTCTGAAAATTTCTGAAGAGTCAGTTTTTACTTTACAATGACTAGCGATGATATAACCTCAATCAGTGTCTCTTCTGTTTCTCTTAATGTTTTCGTAATCCATGCTTGTCTTCCCTGTCAATGCTTATAAATGAAATGAGTGCATGTATAAGCAGCAATGGTCTAATTCGTGTTTCCTTTTGGTAATTGCTGTTCCATCATTGCTGAGCCAAATATCTATTTTCAAACGAGCTAGAATTCTCTCATGGGGTTGGGTTTGCTCAAACACTGGGAGAAAACGATCTATGAGCCTTGTCAAATAACTTAGTTGAAGAAGTCAGCTAAGATGATATGGTACTAGAAGAAAGTTTCGTGTTTTTTCCCCCATTAATGTCAAGCAAAAGATTTTGTGAGGGGAGAGCAAGGTCAAATTCCTTACAACATTTTATGGTCACTGTCGGCTAGAGCTACTGATGATATTAGATTCTTGTGGGCAGAAATCTGGGCCAAGCTATGCTTAGAACCCTAAAATTTTAATGGATGCAAATATTACTTTTTGGGGAGAGTGAGGTTCCATATGACATTTACGCTCATTGTAGGCTAGAAGGACACGTGTCAAATTTAATATGTAGAATTTTGTGCTAAACTAGCTCTAGGAAGCCTAGAGTTTTGTATTAGTGAATATAAAGCAATCCAGTTTGTTTTGTACAAGACAAGCTTTATCCTGCTCTTTTGTCCATTTTCCCTGTCAATATTAATGATCAGTGTAAGACTAGATGGAGTTTGCGTAAAATTAGTCAAAAGCACGCAATTTAACTTATTTGTTAATTTATTTATCAGAGATTTTATAGGATTCTACAAACTCAAAACATTAGGACGGTTTAGCTAACTACTTCTGATGGAATTGAGTTTGGACTGAACTGCAATACATTGCCAGTCGGCTTTTTCTAATATAGTTTCCAGCTAATAAGAGGCAGTTGTCGTAGCTATAGAAATTTTCTTTCAGAAACTGCTATGGCAAGATTTGTAACTTACATATGATGGAATACAGTTGGCCAGATGACACAAGTTCTCCAAGTTGCCACTTGTAACTTGATGTACAAAACCTTAAGAACCTCATGGCAAAGCTTATTTAATAAGGCACTAATTTCAGTTGCATCATCTTTTGGCCCTCATCTTTTGTGGGTCATTCACCTCTAAACTTGAGCAAGCCTATAAATTGAAACTACAAAGCCAAGTGATTCACCTTTTGACATGAACAGCCACAACCGAAGAAACTTTCAAAGGTGGGGCTTAAACATGCGTTCAACTGTCAATGAAGACATATCTCCTACATGCAGAACATGCAGAAAGAAGTTCATGAATAGAAAGCAGAGTAAATTACAACCTGGTCTTGTCCTAACTGCTTGGAGGCCTGCACTTAGAAGTTATTCAAGTATTTTCAATCCTGACATAGGTCGAAACATGAGCACATGCAGCATAGCAATTTATGTTTTTGATGCTCCTGAATTTTGTGTGGTATCAATGAGAATGTCATCGATTGTACTTCTACTTCAAGATCTGAAAAGTTTAAAAAAGACGAACTTGTGGTAACTGGTGCTGATACTTTGTTCTCCTTCATAACAGGCCGAGAAAAATGAGCTTCGAGAAGAGAAACTTTCGTTGAAGGCTGATAAAGAAAGGATGGAGCAGCAGTTGAAAGCCATGACTGTCCCACCTGCCGGGTTTGTGCCACCTCATCCGGCCGCAGCATATCATGCTGGGGCGAATAAGATGCCCGTATTCCCCAGCTACGGATTCATTCCAATGTGGCAATACATGCCCCCTTCAGCCCGTGATACGTCGTCCGATCATGAGCTGAGGCCTCCCGCTGCTTAGTTAAGGTGATTGGTTGTTTCGCTGATTCTTCGCCGGACAATAAGCTTGCGATTCCCTCATATTCTGACATGTACATATTGCTCTAGTTTTGCTGTGCCCCCATTTTTGATAATTGTGGGGAACGCATTTGTTCAGAGAACAATTAATGGATTCTTCCGCCCCTTTCCTGTTTCTGTTTCCCTAACATTGATTCCATGGACAATAAATTCATCTTTCTCAGAAATGAGGCCTCTTTCGCTTGTAAATCGTTTGCTGTGGCAACTGCCTTTAACGGAAAACGGCATGATGGGATGGGTGTCCTATAAAGCACGATTTACTCTGTTATTTCAAAATTTCAGCAGGGCATGTTTGACAAATCGTTTATCTTCACGAGGCTCCTGAGGCTGCGTGGAAGAACTTCAATAAAAGTTTTATCAGAGCAGGGAAATTTGAAGTTGTCCTCGCAATGTACTACTTCACATCGTAGTAAGAATCAGTACATTCGAGCAGCCATCCTCACATAATCCACTGAACTACGTTGCACAAGCAACCTTATTGGAAAACGACCATGGCAACCGTATGCTACTCTTGCTCTTTGCCTCCTTGGACTGAGGAAATCTTCTTCTGCTGGAACAAGGAAAGGTATTCACTTGGTCGAGAGTCCCCGTACAAAGGAGGGTTTTCTTCGGACACGAGCTCTTTGATTGGGCCGAGGGCCTTCTCCGATGGGCCTGATTCCGTGGTGATGAAGAGGGCCGCTGAAATTCTAGGGCCCACCCGACTCGCTTTCACCCGGTGCTCTATGCTCCTGAATTTGTTATTTGATACGATCTGCATTTATTGCTAGGTCAGAGATACATGTACTTGCGCCTTGTTTACTTGTAGATTTCAAGTAAACAAAAGAAAAGCATCATTGACTTTGATGATACTCCTACCGATATTTACTTTGACGTGCCAACATCAAAATATCAAATCCTAGATCGGTTATGAAATTAATTCTCAATTTCAACAAGCCACTTATCTTATCAAAATCTCGATCTTTTTTAAGAAATATGCAAAGCTCACATCGCATGATGAACATGCCCCCGATCGCATGATGAATACCACCACCCTCCGCCGCCCCCCCCCCGGGGGTGCGACTTGCTTCTAGGGCATCATGATCTTATATTCATGTTAAATTCCAAATTGTTTGTTGATTTTTTAACATACTTGGAAGTCAATTTTCATGTCATGTTTGACATTTCATCCATCGGACGGATCCATGTTTTTCAACTTCACACATGTTTTTACTTCCCATAACGCTTGTTTACGAGGATTTTCCTGACAAACGAGGAAGTACGCTTTTAATAGGTAAACTTCGAGCTCATAAAGGATCACAACTAATTCTCGGATTAGGTGACAGTATGGGTAATCGGATCTGCATTTTGCAACTAATCTGCACACACGAGTTGATGCCTCGATCCCGAAGCCAACCTCATAAGTTTTCAGGTTGGATCATCTAACAGGAACACGAATAAAAGTTCAAGAAAAATTATGGCTGAATCGATGCCTAACCTGTAGAAAGTCCCCAATGTTGACCACAAAGCTGCCAGGGACAGGCTTGACATCAACCCAATGATCCTGATGTAGGACTTGGAGGCCACCGACCTGGTCCTGCAAGAGCACAGTCAAGAAGAAGGGGTCTCTGTGCTGCGTTGATCCCCAGGTCAGATCTGGCTCTGGACATGGCGGATGATAATGGCACACCAAGTCGTGTTTCTTGCCACACCCCATCTCTATCAAGTGCCGCGGTTTGAGCCCTAGAGCTTCAGACAGCAACTCCAAGAGCAAACCTCCAAGCACTCTCATCTGCTTCCTGTACTCCCATATTGCCTCCCTGTTCAAGCATCGGGATCGGATTCAGCACATTGCGACTTCTTTTGGTTCAAAGGTGTTCGAACAAAGGCCCGGGACGAACCTACTTTTAGTCGTCAAGAGTATGTTCTATCGACGAAAAGCACTACCTGAGCTGACAGTTCGGCTAATTTGCAATACCTGCAAGCGGCTGGGAGCTCGAGCGGGTCCGACAAGTGCGACATCACGGCAAAGCTGTCCCTCCAGCTCAGGCTCCGCGCGTGGTAGAAGCTGTAGTTGGTATAGTATAGCAGGGACCTCTTTGCGTCTCGCGAGTAGAGCCGCTTCTTCTCCTCGGGGTCGCCCTCATGGAACTCACGGATTGCCTGCAGCATGTCCTCCATCAGACTATGCGGGACACCATGGTTGACCAGCCGGAAGAACCCCCACTCACTCGACGCAGCCTTGACTTCATCGACGATCATTTTGCGCCTCTCGGGCGATTGGATTTGGCTAAGGTCGACGACCGGAAGATGGACGTCGCTTAAAGAGAGATTGATCTTGTCATCAGCAAGCTCACTGGCTGGTCTGAGGAAGATGTTCGGTATTACTGTTATCCCTTCGTCGACGAGGCCCTTGACGCCAGTCTTCGCTCGTCCAATTCCTTTAGCTCCTTCATTCGATCGAACTCATTAGCATCTAGGATGCCCATTACGGTATCTTAGGAAGAAACGGTGACAAGTGAGCGTGCTGCCGTAAAAGAGCAAATCATGATCATAAAAGCTTGCTTCTTTATAGCGAATTTCTTGTAGACTTTTAACGCTCTATTTTATTGGTCCAAAACGAAAAAGAAGTCTTTCATAATGTAAAACGATTGGAGAAAATATGTTCAATGACGTGCAACTTTCCCTTAAGTTGACGAACTGTATACAACCTGGAAATATCCCATTAATTTTTTCCGATAGTTTAAATTATTGGGAAACGAGCCAATAAAATATATGAATTGTTATATCCCCTAACTTTAGTTTTTACGGAAAAAAAAGGGTCAATGCGTGATTTATAACGATACAACCTTTCGTGGTTTATCAAGTTGGACAGGATAGATTATAGATTCTAAAAGACAGCAAAGTATCCATTGATGTATCAAATAACATCTGTAAGGTCATGCAATTCGGTCTCCAGGAAAGGAAAGGGAAAGAAATCTTCAACAGTGGGCATGGAATCTTGAAACTGAAAACCTCTCTTCCGCTGCGAAAAACACGATCGGATAGAAAGAGTGGATTTTGCCAAATAAGTTGTGCAAATTAGCTTATTAGTCATGGCGAAGCAGTGGTCCCAACTTGGCAAGGTACAGCGTGCACCTCAATAGGAGATGAGTCTAAAAAATTTCCGAAAGTGGGTACACCTCAGGTCATGTCAAGATCTTGTCGACTCCTAAACCTGATCCTCCACGTGACTCACGATTTTGTCGGTCTGGTAATCGTTTTTATACTTTTTTATACAAGGCAAGCTCACTAATCCATTCGTCTTACTATAATTTTATTCCCTTATTTTCTGGTTGCGCATTGCCATTCTGTTATTCAATATTAGGAAAGCTTTTCTTACGCCAAAGCCCATTAAACGGGTGGGTAAGCCCATTAAATGGGTTGGTCGATTTGAGTTTAAGTCGGAGAAAAAATGATTTGAATCAAAAAATGCTTGTGAATAAGTAGCATTGACTACTATAATTTCTTCTTGATTTATTAGTAAAATCTAGCTAATGGGCTATCAGATTGGAAGAGTAGACGTTTACTTACTCTAAGCTAAATAACTATAAATTTTCTATGTGCAATATCTCTATGCTCATATTCACTTATTATCTTATAGAAGCTTTTGCACCATTAATCGTTACTAGAACTCTGGTCATATCAACACTCGTGTTTATAATAGTTATACTCTTGTCGACTTAACTCTGTTTCATTTGTAAAGTCTGTTTTAAATCACTTATTCACATTCCTCTATATGATATTACTAGCCATTTCATCCACATGAACAGCTAAACCCAAGAAACTGAACTTCTGAAGCATGCATTAAACGGTCAACAAAGACATGCTCCATCCAGCAAAAAAAAAAAGAAGCTAAAAGGAATAAAAAAGCAGAATAAATTACAACCGGGTCTCCTTGGCGACCCCTCCTAACTGCATGGAGGCGTGCACTCAAAAGTTACTTAAAGTATTTTGAATCCTGACGTAGGCTGAAACTTTAAGCACATGCAGCATAGCAATTTTTGATTTTGAATACTAGTGAATACGATATGACATCAACGAGATTCTCATTGACTATATTTCTACTCCGAGATCGAGAATTGAGCAACGGGTCATAGGGTAGCGGCCCTTAGCCAGCAAGTGCCGGTGACCCTCACTAGAGTCAGAGAGAGTCGATGTAGTTAGTGAAAATAAAATGGAAGTCATACTAGAGCCACAAAATGGAAGGTGAAAAAGGAAACTCAACAGTTAACTTTGGGAAAATTTACAAGTCGTATATAAAAGGGGATGATGGCAAATATAATACTAGATTAGCTTCCATTTATTTCAAACGGGTATTAATAGATGATGTATACAGAACCCCATGACAGGCCAATGCAATGCATTTAGTAATCCTATTTCCAAAGCACCCAACATCGAGGACAATTTTATTCAATTCTCTGACAAGCACGATTGTCAGAGCATCTTTTTTTGGCATTTTCACATATGTCTTATTTCTATTGCTTCTTAAATCCGGTGTCCTGTCTATTATATTGTAAATGCTTGATCTAGGCCAGACTTGTCAAAAAGCTTCTTCCCTTGATGCAAGGAGACGTATTCGCTGGGCCGAAACTCTCTGTACAGAGGCGGGCTTTCTTCTGATACAAGCTCCTCGATCGGGCCGTCGACCTTCTCCAATGGGCCTATCCTTCCCGCCACGAAACAAGCCACGGAAACTCTCGGGCCCGTTCGGTTTGCCAACACCCCTGTGCTCAACGCTCTTCAATCTTTTGTTTGATCTGCACATCCACAGAGAGAGAGATATTTGAAACTCCTCTATCCACAAGAATAATCTTAGATGTACTGAACTTATGAGATTAATTGGTGTACGGTGTAAAAGAATATACTTGTATTGAACGTTGAATATGATTTATTTATTTAAATATTCAATTGCAATCTGCCACATGTTTCAATATATCAACTTAATACATAAGTCTTAGTACACCTAGCATCACTCATATCTACAATAAGTTCATGAATTACGGTCAACAAACAGTACGAGCTGCAAGGTACATTGGTCAAGGGTTCATGATTACCTTATCTCACGCAAATCGTTTACCTGTAACTATTCAATATCCTTATGAAAAATTAATTACATCTGAGCGTTTCCGCGGCCGAATCCACCCGATTCTCAAGATAGTGGCTAAGGGGCATGATGAGGAGGTGATCAAGGGCTCAAAGGTTGTCGAATTGTTCCTCGAGTATGCTTGAGCTGCCGATCCGATGCCGAGGTGAGTTTTTTAACCATCGTGATTGAGACAAATCAAGAATATGAAAGACTGAATTAAGAGAGGCAAAGGAATTGTGTGAACCCCCACCAATTTGGCCTTGCAAGGATGGTCAAGAAAGAAGGGTCCCTGTGCTTCTTAGCTCCCAAAGTTCTGGCTCTGGGCATTCTGGATAGTAGTGGCACACAAAGCTGCATCCTTTGCCGCACTCCATCTCTGTCAGGTGCTGTGATTTGAGCCCTAGAGCTTCTGACAGCAACACCAGGACCAAATTGGCAAGCTCTCTCACTTGCGTTATGTATTCCATAGTTGATTCTCTGCTTAATCAACCAAAACACCCGTAACTTAAATCGGAAATTAACAAACTCTACCTGGCTTTAGTTTATTAGCCTTAGGTCATTTGTCGTGTCATTGTAGAATTCACGCTAAAATGACAAAAATTAGTTTAGTGTAAATGTGGCACAGATATACTAGTTTGAAGTTTTCTATTATACAAAAATTAATTTTGAGTAAATATGACATGCATGTGCTAGTTTTGGGATTTATGGTGGCATCAACCTTAGTTTGTCTAGAACTATGAATACCAGAAAATTGAAAGCACTATTTCGACCTCATTAGAAATAGACTCTTATTCAAGACAAGTAGCAACGAACATTCGGAAAACTAAATATTCATATGCATTAACAAATTGCTGATTCAAGAATCTGTCAAGCACAAAAAGAATGACCATATTGGTCAACCATCTACACATATAGAACCTATCGACCTGTTCCCTTACTATATCCAATAAACACAGCAGAACCACAGCAAGGGAAACAGAGGAGACTATACTAATCTCTTGGCACTTTGGATAAATTAGTCCTAAATCTTGGTACTAGAACAGTAGCTTCAGACAGGTGTGATCCATTCGATTTTGCAAACACCTGTAAGCAGATGGAAGTTCACTCGGGTCGAGATCATCCGAGACCCGCAAATTTATTGTCAAGGTGTCTCTCCAGCTAGCGCTTGTCGAAACACAGAGATCGAAGTTCGAGTTGAATATGACCTTCCTATTCCTATCTCTTGAGTAGTACTGCTTCTTCACCTCCGGGTCTCCCTCGTTGAACCTCCGGATGCTGTTCAACATGCTCTCCATCAAGCTTGAAGCGATCCCGTGATTGATCAGCTGGAAGAATCCCCACTCACCCGATGCAGCACGGATTCGGTCAACGATCTCCTTACGGCTCTCGGTGTTTTGGATTTGGCTATCGCTTAGAGTGCGGTTCAGGTTGTCTTCGGCTATCTCATCAGTTGGTCTAACAAAGATCTTCGGGATTTTAGTGGTTCCTGCGTCAAGGAGACCCTTGACACCGGCTTTCGTGGCGTCGAAGTCCTCTAGCTCCCTCTTTCGGTCGGACCTGCTAGAATTGAAAGTCGTCATTGTGGTTCAAAGTGGGGTTTACGACTGATAGGTGTACCACTAAGAAGACAACTTGATTGGGGTTGAAGAGATATGCATAATTTATAGGAAGGTTGTGCCTATATGCATATCGCTCATGCACATTTTTTTTTTAACTTGGTTGGCAAGCAAAGAAAACACCTAGTTTTCAAAATGCCACTACTTTGATCTTCTTTCTTGAGCACATAGATATAGACTATAGTGCCGTTGCTCAACTGCCGTTGAAGTTTCAGCATCATTTTTTATACATTTATGTAATCTCATGCTTTGAGGATAATCTTAAGTAACATCTCATTGAATTGGTCAAAGTAAAAAAAAAAAATCTTAAGTAATATATCATTGAATTGGTAGTACATCAATCTTATAACCACAGGGCCATGGCACATTCTTTTTTTGTAGACTAGAGAGACTTTGTTGGCTATTCATTTGATGCATGCAATTTAAGAACATTTGAAGCCGAACATGTCACGAGACGGCACCTCTGACATGATTATAAGGATTTACGAACAAATCGGGCTGTTTTTTGTTTACTTTTAAAGACATTTTACTACCCAAAGGGGCACTTGTGAATCGCTCAAAAGTAGCTATCGATGTAGAACTAGAAATAAAAGTAGAATTGTACAGCAGTTCATGTATGACTATTGGAATGTGTCGCTATTAATTAGTGTTAGTTGTCATTGCAATTAATTAGTGATAGTTGTATCTATCAGCTATCAACTACCTATTAAATAGGTTCCATTTCCAACCGAGTTCCTGAAGTATATAAATAGAAACTTATTGTATCTACAGAGAACAACCAATACACACGTCAGTATTTTTCAACTGTGGCACACCAGAAATTGGAAGAGGACTATTCATAACATCATAAACACAAGCCGAACAGAACACCGACCAAAGACATAGGAGTACATTCGCTTGTACAATCACAGTTTCGATGACCCTCTGTCATATTGGATACGGATGAAAAATCATAACGCCCTTCGCTTCACAAAACAAGGGTGATCCGGAGTTCAAATCCTGAAGTGTGGCAGAGCCGAAGTGCCGTCAAGCCCTTTCATGTTGAAGTAGTATGTGTAGTCCTTCACCGTTGTTTCTCTGTACTTGGGAGGGTTGCTCTCCGACAGCAATTCCTTGATGGGCCCATAGACTCTCGACGATGGCTGCATGTACGTGGTGAAGAAGCTGGCCACTGATATTCTCGGGCCGACCCGGCTTGCCAAGGCCCTGTGCTCAACACTCTTGAATTGGTCGTTTGATATAAGCTGCCAAGAAAAGACAGCATTAAAGAGATGGGCATGAGCTCCTTCCTCGCCACTTTTCGATGAAGCAAAAGAAAGGAAGAAAGAAGTTTCGCCTGAAGAAGATCTCCTATATTGATCACAAGGGCTCCAGGAATTGGAGGAACATCCACCCACTGATCCTTGTGGAGGGCTTGGAGGCCGCCAATTTGGTCCTGGAGGAGCACAGTGAGGAAGTAATCATCCTGATGCTTGCTTGTGCCCATGGTCAGCTCAGGCTCAGGGCATGCAGGGTAGTAGTTCAAGAGCATTGCAAGCCCCTCTGCACAGTTTATGTCCTTGAGGTGGCTTGGCTTCAGCCCCAGGGCCTCTGATAGCAGCTCAAACAGCAAGAGCCCTACTTTGGTCACTTGCTTTTGGTAGTCTAGCATGATGTCCCTGCAAATTTTTCATGACCCACGATCATTGTGATGTAAGAGAAAGAGGGATCCTCTCGAGTTAGGCCTTGGAAAAGTTCATCATGTTATTACTGTTAATAGAAGATGGTTTTTAATGAAGTGTCCTATGTCTTTCGAGAGAGAAACAAAAGCAACTCGATGGGGGAAAGAGATCTTCTACGCACTTAGTTTTTGTTTATCAACAAAACTCCCCCGGCACATTTAGTCATAAATTCGACATTTATTTGACGAGAGCTTTAATATTTTATCTCTTGCCATCCAATCTACCAGCAACCACCGACGCTACATTGATACTCTGATACTAGTGATGTAAATGTTCTTGTAGATGAGTAAGTGGTATAAATTCATGCTGTGCCATCTCAGATTCTCAATTGATTGATCAAAATTGACAGTACTAAATGGTCGAATTAGGTCTTAACTAAAACCCTTACATACATACCTACAAGCGGCTGGGATCTCTTCATATGGGGGAGGGCTGGGAGCAAGAAGGCAATACATGTTGTCCCTCCAATCAGCTGCCTTGGACTGATACAGATCAAAGTTGCTGTTGTGCACCACCTTCTTGGTCGCATCCCTCGTGTACAAGGCCTTCTTGATCTCTGGGTCCTGATCGAAAAACCTTATGGCCCCAGCAATCATCTCCTGCGTGATCTCTTCTGGTACTCCATGGTTTATCACCTGAAGACAAGTGAACGTACCTGTTAATCATCACTTTATATATTAGAATATTTGTAGCTGGTGAAATTGTTGCGCAACTGTTTGACCTCGGATCCTGCCTTTTTCTCGAGGCCAAAGCTGGTCAACTGCTTAGGCTCGAAGTCGAAAGCCATGTCATAATGTTTTTCACCAAATTTCCCCATTTTTGGATGCCGGCATGGACATCTGTGCTGTTTCTTTTTTGAGAATATATGGTATCAGGTTATGAATGGAAAATCTTCATTTCCTTTCTCGTTTAGAATGATTTTCCATGCTGGTAAATAGTTAAACTTAACAAATTGAATATTCTCTCTTTGGCGTAGACAAATTTAACAGAAATTTTCGAGTTTGGTTATTAGTAAGTTTCGCAGGGACCAGACTGAAGCAAACGGGTTTGAACCCCCAACCTGAAAGAACCCCCATTCCTCTGAGGCACTTCGAACTTGATCGACAATTAGTTTACGCCGCAGCGGATCATCGGCCATGCCTTCAAGGTCTACAACCGGGACCACGAGGTCGGAGCTCCCTCGACCATATTTCCGGTCGAAGCTCTCGGGTTCGTGGATAAATATCCGTGGCACTTTTCGGATTCCCGCGTCAACCAGGCCTTTAACCCCAGTCCTCGGCTCATCAAACGCTTTCAGCTCGCTCACGCGGTCATAGTCCCGCTCGAGTTTCGAGGGAATCCGCCGTTCGATCTCGAGGGCAGAGTCGACAACCATTTTCCTCTGCCTAAGTCGGAGACAGAAATGCGGCAGAAAGCTAACGAAGGAAGCAGCTGGATAAACTGATTAAGAGACCTAAAACACAGAGAAATGAGCTTACGGTGAAGAGTGTAGGTAAGAGAGTTTCTGAATGAAAATTTGTGAATGAGAGATCTTGGGAAACCTATATAACGGTCGATCTGACGCTTTCACGGGGGGCTTGAAGACAAAGAGAGAAGCAGTGGCATATTGTCTGCTTCTGCTTGGGTATCTCAAGCATTATAATAGCTGCAATGATTCGTCTCAGGATTTGTATTCATACATGCGCTTGAAAGAAAGGACCTTTGGAAAGTATATGCCTCAAGCGAAAGTAAAGAAGATGCTACCTGCCTCAGAATTGTTCTTTCTCCTATCCCAGTTTATCTCTTGTGAGAGTGGGAGATGCTACTTAATTTCTCTTGACTTGTTCCTCCAAGGGAATTGACAATATTAAACTCAATTCGTTAGTCAATCTAATCACCTTTAATCTTTATTAAAATCATGCTTGACTCCAGTTTATTCACCATGATGCCATAACTACTTAAGATAGACATGACTAGTGGGTCAGAGGATTAGTCTAATTTTCCTACTCGAGTCTCTCTATCTCAACCTATTTGCCTTCCTAACGTGCCTGAAAGGCTAGCGGCGTAAATGTTGACCGGATGTTTCCCCATTCCTTCAATGTTTATATCACTTAAGAAAATTAGTCAACGAAAAATCTTATCGTGGTCAGTAAACACAACAATGCTTAAATTCTAAAAACCGATTTAGTCTTATTAAAAATCTAAAATCATACTCACGAATTCAACTTGATTTACAAACACCAAAACTAGCCCCAGCCATAAGCCGCTCATGGGATGTCGAACGCCCACCGCCGCCGATCGCCGATCGCCCGCCATCGGCCCCGCCATCAGCTGCTCGCCACCAATTGTTAGCCATTGAATGCTGATCGTCAACCACCGGCCTCCAACCGCTCATCACCAACCGCCAGCCGCTGAATGTTGGATGCCTGTCGGTTGTTGGCCACTCATCGCTAACCACCGGACATCGAAGGCCCATCATCAACAACCGAATGTCCCCCGCCAACCGCCCATTAGTCACCATTGGCCGTCGGATGTCGACTGTCAGACTTTGGCTGTTGGCCACCTGCCACTAGACTTCAGCTTGGCCACCCGCCGCTAGCAGCCAGTCGCCGGCCTCCGGACATCGAACGCCGGCCTTTGGAGATCTGACGTCGGACTCCGAATGTCGGCTGCCCGACTGCAACCACCCACTGTCGATCGCCGAACGCCATAAGTCGATTGCTGGATGTCAGACTCCAACCACCAAATGCCAACCGTCGCCGCTCCTAGAAATATAAATTTTATTATCTTATTAAATGAATTTTTACTCTAGAAATAGAAATTCCGAATCGTTATCAAACACGTTTCTTTATTGAGAAACTCGTCTATGGAATAGAAATTAATTTCTATTCTAGAAATTTTGTTATGCGCGCCCTAAAATAATAATGCTTAAATTCTAAAAACAGATTTAGTCTTATTAAAAATCTAAAATCATACTCAGGAATTCAACTTGATTTACAGACACCAAGACTAGCAAAGGGAACTTGGGGACGGACCCAAGACCCGAGGCTCTGTTCATGAGGAACTATGCCACACGGTCAATTGAGTCCGCGCTGGGTTCACAAGGCCTCGGCCCAAATGCCTAAAGCCTAAGACCTAAGCCCCCGATGCCCGGACATGGGCCCTAGCTCTCCGGCCCGAGACACTGGTCTTGGGAGTTAGGTTCCTTAATTAGGTTTAGATAAGCTCATATAAATCCTGAAATCGTCCATCGAAATCGATATTGTTTGTCGGAAATATTATTTAAAATTTTCAGTAGCAAACATATCAAAATGGTTTCTAACTCATTTGAATATTCCAACCAAATATCAAAAATCCACTTCTAAAGCAATTTATTTCGGCGGAGAATATGGAGTCTAGTCTCAACTAAATCCTTATATGGCCCAGGTCATGTATGCCGTGTACGTAAGGCATAATAAAATTGAATTATTTAGTTAGGGCAAGAAAATGGTGTTGACAAATCGTAGATAATTTCATCAAAATGAGACTATTGCAAATTGATATTTGCTAAACGAATGGAATCTTTAATTCTTGAACAGGACCTTGTTCACGAAAAACAAGAACAAAATTCTACGAAAATAATTATCAAAGATGTTTAAAAAGTTTGAAAAACTTGAATATAGAAGTTCAAAAATTTTAAAGAACCTGAAAAACAAAGGGCCGGAGGCTGCTGTCTCATAGCTCTTCTATTCTCTTTTGGTTTTCCCTTCTTCCTTTTCTTTTACATTGAGAAATACTTTCCCCTCAGATTGAAAATTGTATTTTAGCCTCCTCAATCAATTTTAAACTTGTTTAAATTCATTTAACGTTAAAATAACTTAATAGCAAAAAAAAGTCAAATATTCAGTTGCACAAACAATGAAAAGTAGGGTGCCAAAATGGACTTTTATGTTAAATCCACTCGTTTGGATTTTGGCTAGTATTTTACATGCTTTACTATAATGGTAAAAAACTTTCGTGTTCTGCAAATAAAAGAGGGCCGCAATATGTTCATTCCTTATGGGACTAGACTCGCCTTATTTTTTACTAAAAAGATAAAATTATCCTCTATTATTTTATTGCAATTTAAAGTGCTAGCCCCAAATTTATTTACTTTCCCTATTTTATTCTTTTTTTCTATTTTTATTTAGAATCTAGTTGCCATAATAAAACATTTCACGTATTTTGTGTTTTTTTAATGTGGCTATCTTGTGTATATTAAAATCATTATATATTCCTTCTATATTTAGATCTTGCTTACGTAGAATAAATTTTGTCAAAAAGAAAATTTTCCAAAAAACCTAATTCTTGTTTAGGTTGTTGGGCATATATATGCATTTATTGTCAAGTAGAATTTATAGATTAACATAGAGAATTTTTTAAAACAATCTCATCTTCACAGGGTTTTCCTTGTGTTATGCTTATCACCACCAAACCTTGTCTTATCTTAATATTTTTTCAAAAAGACTTCATGGATCATATTAATTTTTGTCGGTCCAAAATGATGAGATTTTACTAGCATTTTTAAGAAAACATTTCTTATTTATGAATGTTGTGATTTAATTACATCTAGGTTTTCAAAGTTTTATATTGGAGAATGTAAGTATGATTTTTATTTTGGAAATTCTTATAGAGGTTTTCCTTTTGTTTCATCAATCATCCCATTATATATGTGTGTGTGTAAAAGACAACCGTAAAAAATAGTTTGATTGAGATACGCATAACAAATATGAAAGCTTATAAATAAGTGATCGTGTTAAAAAAAGTGTTTGTATTAATATTTTCGTAGATTCTACTTGTCAATATACCCAAAAATTTGTTAGATAATGTTGAAAAGAATTAAGTTTCTCAGAAGTTTCTCTTATCAACAAACTAATTTCTACATAAGTAAAATCTAATAATAAATTGAAAACATAATACCTTTAGTATATATGAAATACCCATAAAATAATCAAAAGCAGAACACATGAAATCTTAATTATGGCAACTAGATTCTATGAAGAAAGTAGAGAAACTTAAAAAGGAAGGAAAGTGAATAAGTTTGTTCCCCACTCTAAATTCCAATTGCATGATTGAGAGTAATATTCTCATTTTGAAGAAAGATGGGTGGATTTAATGAAAGATTTACCTTTTATATGATGCCGAAACCTATTTTAAGTGATTGCATTTTTATGAATGGAGTTGTTATATCTATTCTCTCCATATATGGTTAAATCAACCCATTTCTTTTGTCAAAATGCCAAAATTACCATCAATCATGCAATTGGAATTTGCTCTTGTGACAAATTTAATATCAAATGAGTACACTTATGATAAAATTTATCCTCCATTAATTTTCGTTAAATTTTATCATTAAATTGTTAAGTTGGATGGTATATAACAGTTGACGGGTGATTAATTTAGAGTAAATTTGTCATAAATATTTAATTTGAGATCTTTTATGTTAAAAAATTAAGTTAAGATAAATTTGTCCTACACTTATTAATTTAAGATGTTTCGTGACATTAATCCTTAATTTTTTTTTTTAATTTTCTATTTGACCGTAGTCCTCCCTCTATAGATAGATTCAACGGGAACCTTCTCGGCACCTTCGATGACAATTATAAAAAGAAAGACATCTCTCTCACACAGTGATTCTCATCTTTTTTGTTTTTTAATTCTTATTTTTTTCGAATTAATACTTTTCTTTTTTGGTCAGGAAATTAGTACTCCAATGGTCCAAAGAGGGGAAGGCGTAGAGTTGACCTTGACCACCTTCCACGCAATTGAGCGAACCAAAAGCGAAGCCCTCTCTCTCTCTCTCTCTCTCTCTCTCTCTCCCTTCAAGAAGTCCTCGTTGCGCTCTCTGTCGCGCTGTCCCTCTTCCTCGGCTGCGACGAGACACCGAGATTTGCTCCTCATCTCTCTCTCTGTCGTTCGCTCGCAGTGGGAATAGTGAGGAAGGAAAATGGGTTTCTTCTCGTTCCTCGGAAGGGTCCTCTTCGCGTCCTTCTTCCTCCTCTCCGCATGGCAGATGTGAGTCCTCTCTCTCTCTCTCTCTCTCTCTCTCTCTGCCCTCTTTCTCGCTCTAGATCCGTCGGCTTGGTTGGGGCTTTTCGGGGTTTCGGGTAGCTGAACCGGAGCGGTGAGATGGTTCCGGCGTGGGTTCTTGGCGCGTGTTGGATCTAGTTGGTAGAGGGTTCGGCCGGGTCGCGTCTCTCTTTCCTCCTTTTTTGACCGTGTGAATCTGGGTCGGATTTGCTTCATTATTGGTGCCGGGATCTATGATTCCGCGCTGGATCTGGTGGTTTTTGCGCCTCTTTCATCTGACGGATCGGTGCGCGAAGGAATCTTGAATCTCGGGTTGGTGTTTGTAAGAACTGCTCGCGCTTCTGCGACTGTCTCCCTGTTTGGGGTTTTGGGTTCTTGTTCTTGGGTACTTGGTGTTTAAATATATTTAGGCGGGACCTTTGTGCATTTGTTGTTCTTGTGGTGACATTTTAATTTGCCCTCGGTGCCTTGGTGACTGGAGTTTGTGTCTATCTTTGCTTGGTAATGAGGTCTCACTAGTTTCTGTTTGGAAGTGGGTTGAGGGTAGTCATTGTATGGATGAGAGATTGCATTTCCTCTTGAAAAAGATACCAGCTTTGCCTAGTATGTAGGATGTGGGGTTGACTCTGCTCGGAAGGGCAGTTACAAAACAGAGATGACATTCAATTGCAGAAAGAGAGATCCTGTTAGTTTCCTTTTCTTGCTTAAGAACTGATGATTGGGCTGTTTGGTGGGGGGGATTCGAAGTGAACGTGTAGATTAAATAGATGCCTGTATTGGGTAAGTCTATTGTCTAGACTAGTGTTCGGTTTGCTTAGAAGTATTCTATTGGGACTAGGGATATGCATCGGAGCTTTTTTTTTTGAGCCGCCATTTTAAGGAGTGCAGGTTGCGCAATTTATGCATAACTTACATATGTCATGAACTATCGTGATACAAAGAGTGGTCGGTTTTGTCCTAGTTCAGACTGATTCATCAGCCTACCAACAGGACTCAATTTAAACTTGCTGCTGCAAATGGATGGACAGTTTATGTAATTCATTGCAGGATCTTGAGGTTGTGAAGCATATTGTGGGGTGGTATCGATTTCCCTGGCCTTATTGTGTGTTGTGAGCATGATACATGTGATGAGTTCCCCTAATTTTGAAACTTTATTTACAAGGGAACACTGAGGAAGTTGACTGAGAACTGATGGAGTTACTCTTAGGGAACTTTAAGGTTGTTTATTCTTTCTGTAGCTTTGGGCAGCAGCCATATGTCTAACTTGTAGGATTCTAATTACTCTTTTTCCCATAACTAGAATGTTTTCCAGTTATTCGCTTTCAAGTTCAAATCTATTTATTAAATGCTTTTGCAGCCTTTTCTCCCTATTTTTCATGAAACAATGCAACTTTTATCCTGATCATGGTCATCCTCTTCCCCTTGTTTTCTCCATGACTGTTATCTGAATTTGTCGTGAAGCAACACATTTGTGGAGTGAACAAGTCCTCTCTAATTTGTTAGTGTCGAGTTTCATGATATTTGTTTTGGTTGTTTGATTGGATTCACCTGACTAATTTACTACGTGGAAAGTCCTTTTTTCGGATGTGTTGGTTTTACTTGGGAGTGATGGGTTTTTATCGAACACGTTTTGCTGTTCTGCAGGTACAATGAGTTCACTGTCGATGGGGGTGCTGCAGCAGCTAAGGAGTTGCGCCCTAAGTTAAGTGTTGCCTTGCAGCATCTGTCCTCCAAATTGGGAGTTGCAACGCCTGATGTTGATGTAGGTTTTCCTGTCTTTTCGTTGTGCTCCATTCATCTTCCTTATTTGCTTAAATTTAGCTTTATTCCTCTTCTGCATTCTCATGCTTCTATACCCCCTGATTTTTCAGGATTTCATGCAGACTAGACACGTGGTCGCATCGATCTACATTCTTAAAGGCCTCGGAGGCATTCTGTTTGTGTTCGGTAGCTCCTTTGGGGCTTATCTCCTGGTGGGTCTCTCATACGGTTTCCTTCTTTAGAGTCGGTGAAAGTTGAGAACAATTTTGTAACTTGCTTTTGTGTCCAGCTTCTTGAATTGGCGCTCACAACTCCAATTCTCTTTGACTTCTACAACTATGACCCCAGCAAGCCTGAGTTCGAGAGTCTTCTTAACGACTTCACACGGGTATGCATTTGTTTTTGCTTACTTTTCATCGGTTGTTTGATGTACATATTTTGCACTTAGCGACAGACACTAATAGTTGCTTTCTCTCCCCTCCTCTCCTTCTAGAACATGGCATTTTTCGGTGCCCTTCTGTTCTTCGTAGGGATGAAGAATTCGATTCCGAGGAGGCAACTCAAGAAGAAGAGCCCCAAAGCGAAGGCCAATTAGAAGCGGAGGCGCATTGTACGGCGTTGAGCACTCACAAGTTGGAGGGGGTCTTCATTTGGGTGGTGGGGTTTTGAGTTCGTATGTTATGATGTCATCTCTTGCAGCATCCCCCAGGTTATGAACGATTTTTGGGCTACTTTTCTTCGGTACACATTGCTGGGATTTTTCTGACTCCAAAGGTTATTAGGATGATTCCCGAGTGACGGGAGCGATGATATTTTGTCATTTTGTTTTAAGTCAGTCGGTTCACGAAGGTTTACTCTCAAAAGAGTTTGAATTTATCATTAGATGTTCAGGATTCTTAAAAGTCTCTCCTTTTATTCGTCTTGTGTTGATGTTTGACGGATCTTATGCTAGACTCGAACCTGACTAGTTAGGAAGAAAAAAGGGTTGCTCTAGATTTGAGATTCACAAACCCTTGTGAGAAAACTTAAGCAGAGAAATCAAATTATGCCGGAGGGCAGGACCCTGAATTCGCCATACGTCCAGAGAGAAGCAGGTTTCTAAGAAACACGATCTCGCGCGCATGCAGTCTCGAACCTATCGATGTGCTTCGAATGTGCTTGCTTGTTGTAACCGAGCCCTCCTATGCCAGTGTGCTGATCTAGTACCTCATGCTCGAGTTCAGTAGTGCCGAGCATCAAAGTACAAGTATCAATCCTCCTGCTGGGACGATGATAGCTGAGATAGATGAGAATTAACTTGAGTTGATCACTTCGATACCGATACCGACCCTGAACGGTGAGACCCGATTGAATGATAAACCGATGGCTAAGGTAGATTCAGATGCACCACCTACCATAAGATCTACAAGAAGACAGGGAAAAACAGGCCCAAGATTTCATTATCAGAACGAACACTTTTTTCCCACCATGAGCAAGCAACAAAGCTTGATTAAGATAGATTGGCGTAGAAACAGCTTCGAAAGTACATTGCAGAAAACGTGAAAGACTAAAATTACATGGGAAAGGCCGTACACTTCAGATCGACTAAAAGTCAAAGCCTAGGGGTGGCGATGACTTTGGTGGCCAAACCCAACACGCCACACAGTTCCGGGTACAACCCTTTCCTAATCTCGGCGTACACCTCGCCGTCCCACCTCCTCCCGGCCAGCTCCTCCGCCAGCCGCCCGCCGGCCCCGGCCACCCCCTCCTCGCCGTCGTGCGCCCCCTCCACGATCCCCATCGCCACCGCCTCCTCCCCCTCACCTTCCTCCCCCTCAGCAGGACCTCCCTCCTCGCCGCCGCCGACCCCACCTTCGCCCGCACCAACGCCCCGAAGTACTCCGGCAGCGTGAGCCCGATGTCCACCTCGCTCATGTACAGCACCCCGCGGTCGCGCCGCATCAACACGTAGTCGTGGCTCAGCGCCAGCATCAGCCCCGCCGCCGCCGCGTGCCCCTGGACGGCGGCGATCGTGGGCATCGGGAGCGAGATCAGCGCCGCCACCACGGGCTGGAACGCCTCGACCATCTGGTGGAGGCGTTGCTGGGCCTCGGCGGGGGATCCGGCGGACTGGGCCCAGGCGAGGTCGAACCCATTGGAGAAGAACTTGCCGGCGGAGGTGGTGACGAGGACGGAGCCGCGGGTGGACTGGGACGCGGCCTCCGCGAGGGCCGCGAGGAGGGCGGCGATCAGGGCGGGGCTGAGCCGGTGCTCGTCGGATCCGGTCAGGGTCAGGTAGAAGATCTCGCCGCGCTTCTCGAGCGTGCACATGGCGGCGATCGGAGAGTGTCGACGGCGGCGACGGAAGAAGAAGAAGGAGAGGCCTGGGCTTGCGTGGTGAGAGGATATGATGAGCTGCCGAGCCGATCGATGTCAATTAAGCGAGAAGGAAGGGAAATTTCTATGGCTTTTTTTGGTGGTTGAGTATTTGGTGGAAAATGGTGATGAGGACAATTATGACGTCATCTCGGGCCATCCCACTCCTAAAAAAAATAAAAACGATAGGGGTAGAGAATATTCACCAATGCTAGAAGTGATGCGACCATCGAGCACGAATCCAAGCGATTCGAATTGTCTTGTCGAACCATTTTGAGCTCGAGTTGGTGATGATAAATTTGCTAGTCTAACCGAACTAATTAGCACGAGTCTTTTATGTTGATTTTGCACTTTTCGATGATATATTAACGCAAAAAGTGCTAAAGTTATATAGAATCAAAAAAAAAAAAAAAAAAATTATAAGAAAGATCAAATTCTTCTATTGCACAAAACTAATTGATTTAATTGAAACAATGCGATCTGTAAATTTATAACATAATTACACTAAGACTATACATCTTTAAGCTTGCTTGATGCGCTTTCCTAAAGAAAAAAATGTACAATTTCCATATTAGTATCACAATATTAAGATTAATTTCAGTATGCAAAAGGGTCATGCTACGGGCATAGTGAGCGAGGATTACCTTGTTTGAGATGGAGCCTAGTTGATGTTCATTCTGATGGGTGAGGTCACCATATCTAATCGATAGTGTCCAAGTGTGATAGTGCAATCATTAATGGTTCGCTCTACCGCTAAATTAATGGTCAATTTTTAGTTGCAAGATTAATTACATATTACCCAACTTGGGATTGCTATCTTCTAGCATTTTGTATCTAGAGGGGGGTGTTGGTGTGGTTGTTCTAATTCCATATTACCGTATGTCCAGGAAGACACTCACATCAAATATGTTAACCATACGAGCAACATAAGACAAAATGAAAAGAATCCTTTAATCAATGCTTGAGCATGCATGGAATATGGTAAGGCTAGGCTTGAGCGAACCCAAAATATGTGTCCTCCAAGCATTCAATCACTTCAATACCTATCAAATAGTTTCCCCTTGATTAATTTTGCAGATATGCAGCTATTTGTGCCTATTTTATTGTGATCATTGGTGGAAAATTGTACCCCTAAAATTGATGAAAAGTATCACCAATCTCATAAAAATCGGGTTATGCTATGAAGAGGCCAATTTACGACTCAAGGTAAGCATGGCTCGGCCCTATTCGGTGGGGATGAAAAACCAAATTGAACAAAAAATGGTTTTGAAACAAAATTGAACTGAAATTTTCAGTGTATTTTGATTTAAAATGGAATTGGATTGAGTTCATGGTTTTCGTGTTTTTCTGCTTTTTTATTTTATTTCATTTAGGGCTCTTGATTCTCGTCCACTTTCATCAATTTTGCGTTGGTCAAGGTCTCAAGGCCCGGTTCGAAACTGGCTCATTTTCCCTTCTTTTATTTTCTAGGATATAATCTCTACTGAAGCTTTAGCATCTGGTTGTACTTCCGTTTGATATAATATATGGTTCGTTTCGACCAAAAAAAAATGAAAGCAACATCGTCTTGACAAAAAGCCCAAAAAATGTATATTAAAGTAAGAAAGATAGGAAAAAAAATTTGGCTTGTTTTGACAACACCTCAAAGCGAACGAAACTGTCAAATTTCACTCCAATTGAATTGATAATCCTACTTATTAAATTCGCCTCCCTGAATCGAATTCACCGGCACGGTTCGACAACCGGAGCCGAACTATGTTGGGTCCCAACCACGAGTAGGTCACACCACTATCTTGTCATGGTCCTATAAGACATGCATTATGTGAATTATTCCTTTTGCGATTGAGGTTGACTTGGTTAAGAGAGAGAGAGAGAGAGAGAGAGAGAGAGAGAGAGAGAGAGAGAGAGAGAGAGAGAGAGCAAAAGTCACGATGAGGGACCTCTTCCGCCATTGACCCGTCAAAGAAACGTTGACCAGGACGGACTGCCCCCTGCCGACCGTGATTCTTTTGACGTTCGGAAAAAGCCGAAACGAATCTTAATTCGGGCAGCATCGCTCTAATGTCATATACTGCTCGAAGAGCGGACGAATGATAAAACGAAGCTTTGGTTTTTAAAATGATTATTTGATTGAATTTTTAAGGGGTGGAATAGGGAGGGAAAATGTAATCCGTAAATAGATAGACACGGGGTGTTTTAATTATAATCTTTAATCCTTTCGTTAGGCAACCCTTTCAAAGGGGGAAGGAGTAGAGTGTGGGATTGAAAGGAGAATGATATGCCAAATGTATATGTTTTACAATGACAACTCATGACGAGTGCGAGAAAGTGGAGCCAAGTTTGCCCGAAATTGAGGAAGTGGGCTTGGAGGAGGATTAGTCCTTAAAAGA
Organism: Eucalyptus cloeziana; assembly: GCA_014182715.1. Classification (NCBI taxonomy): domain Eukaryota; kingdom Viridiplantae; phylum Streptophyta; class Magnoliopsida; order Myrtales; family Myrtaceae; genus Eucalyptus; species Eucalyptus cloeziana. The sequence continues at coordinate 5,392,097 of CM024641.1, forward strand.
TGGTGTTTTCTTAATTAATAATCTTATATGTTTAGTAAAAGAATTGAAAATAAAATAAAATAAGAGAGACGCATAGAAAAGGAGAAATAAAAATAGCTAGAAAGGGGGGATGTTGGGGATTTGTTTTCATCTTCAAATCTTAACTTCCATAAATATTATTTAGATACTCTAATTTGCTTCCATGAGCAATGCCCCTATTGCGAAGATTACCTTGTGCATGATTTCAAACTCTTCATTATATAGCTTCACTTTTTGCACACTAAAGAAGGAAAAGAACGACTCTATATTGGGTGGAACGACGGTTTGAGAAAAATCAATCCATCTTAGCCCCTCCATAGGTTCCCTAAATGCAAAGTTTGATGGCATATAGGTATTCGTTAGCTATCTTAATCTTGATAAGTAATTTCATATCTTATGCATCACTTTAATTGCCTAATTAACTTTCAGTAACAACATAAAAAACCGTAATCATTGACTAAATCCAATAACGTTCCGAAGTCACACATGAAAATCTGTAACATAAACGTGAAGATTTTCTTTTGCATAAAAACATTTGTATAACACCAACACGCTACATAATGTAGGACGACCGTAATCATACTTTCAATTTGCCTTTTGAAGAAAGTGCTGGTATATTGTGTCGAAAAACTATTATCAGGTATTAATCAATTTGACAGCATCCAGGAATCGGATATATAAGGCATAGTCAAATCCATTATATCGTCTATTACTAGGAGAATATGAAGAAGTCGACCTTTCTCAAATACTTCTTTGTCAGCAGACCAGCATAATTTACTAATTATGCGACCGTAAATGACAATATGATCTTTTGAGCAAATTATATATATGCAAGGGAACGCATGCTGATTCTTGAATAATTTATCTGAGAGAAAAGGGAATTTCAGATGGAAAATTCGAATAGTAAAAGAAACTATCTGTAGAGGTGAAAGAAGAGTGAATTTTTCTGTTTTTGTCATGATTACGTTTCCAGCATTCACATAAAAGAGTGCTTATGCCAAAACATAAGAGATGCTTCAGCTTAAGTGAAGAACTCATACTTTACATCTGCTCTTTCTTCTTAGTTAACAATCATCTCTCTTTGATCCACCAACACCCAGATAACGCTTAAAACAAATATTGACCTTGTCTGTTGATGAACAGAAGAACGTGAATAATCAAATACCCGGCATCGATCTTTGCCTCTCTTTCTGGAGAACTTGGCATAAGTTTGGATCAGCAGCAACTGGTAAGGTGATGAGATGTAGTATCTTTCTTAAGTGCAGAGCCTTCTTATAACCCTCAGGAAAAAAAGGGGCAATCATACAACAGGAGATCAAACATGAATTCGATGCTAATCGCCATTTCAAATAAGAATAAACTTCTGATGGTTTCTTTGTCATGCATCTGGCAAAATATAGTTTTTGATCAACAGATTGCCGCGTTTCTTATCATGTCGATTGCTCTATAAGTTGTGTCGCCGAGAAACAAAAAAAAATAAAAATTGATCTATAAGTTAAACAAACTCAGCACATGTACGTTGCTTTTTTTTAACTTGTGCTGCAGACAAAGCATGAAAAAGAAAAGCTCATTAGAGAAAAGTAGTCACATTTTCATTACCTTGGTAAAACGGTACTCGGAGTTAAGATTCAACTCACGGTATGCTGCAAGCCTCCTTCATAAAACCCTTGAAATCAACGTTCCCATTCCTTATAGAATACATAGCAAGTCCGAAAGAATATCACCTGTACAATAATTATAAATTTCTCAAACCTAAATCAAAGCATAATAAATTAGGGGTCGCGGCCGAGTCGGAGCTCCAGATCAACTTCCTCCCGATTCTCATCTCGCTTCACTTCACCGGTACGCTCCATGTTTGATGGGCCAATTTGCAGGCTAAGGCTAGCATCCCATATAATGTCATCTCCTCTTTGCAAAGAGTGCAAGCTTTCCGGATAATTTCTAGGGTTCATAGCAGATGTTTGCAAACCCTGGTGACTATAACTTCTTTGTGCTTCGTCATCTTTGCCTTGGCCCGATTTTGATCCGAAATGATCAGATGCGATAACATAAGGATCATAGATCTTCCGCATATTGGGAGCAGCACTTGGAGCTTGCTTTCCTTTGGCTCTATCTTTCCGGTGGATGTTCATGTGACCGCCCAGAGCTTGGGCGTTTGTGAAGCCCCGCTTGCAAAACGTGCATTCGTAGGACCGTTTGACGCTCCCTTCCTCCTTCAGTTGCTCAAACGGATCGCTTTCTTCGCTCGATGACTCTGAGCACAGCCTCCCCGGTTCCATTAGAAACCCTCTTCTCTTTCTCAAGAGGAAGTTTTTTCCAATTTGCTATCCCAAAACCGCCGAGAAAGAATTTCTAGGGAGAAGAAAAATATGTTGACGGGCGATAGCAATTGGAGAGAGAGAGGTAGGGAGGGAGAGAGACAGAGGGTTTTAATATGGAGGAAAAAGGTGGGGAGGGATATATGAAATGACGACAATTAGAAGACACTGGCATTACTGGCTTGGATTTAGCGGATGTGTATATATAGACATAAAATTTGGCCTTTGTTACGAGAGCCATTCTTTTGGCCGGCTGTTTGACGGGTCTCTCTTAATACATCTCTCTACCCTCTCTCTCTCTCTCTCTCTCACTCTCTCATGTACAGTAGAAGAAGATCCTCCCCCACTAGCTTTCAACCCAAAGTTTTCTTAACGCAGTAGTTACAACTCAAGTGACCGTGTAAGTTTATCTTTTTCAAGAGGACACAAATATAGTAGTCCACAACACGTTTAGCTACTAGTGTTAGTAATGGTAATCCTACGCACGAGGGAAGAGTCCTATATTTTGCATGTGAACTGATCTCCATAGAATTTGTTCACACTCTTTTTCAAGAAAAAAAGAGCCTTCTTATTCTACAGTCTATCAGAGCATGCTCTTGACGTCGAAATGGAGTCACGAAACCCATGTTTAATTTGGTTCATATGGTTTAATCTGCCATTTGCGATGATGCGAGCAATCTTTTACGTTTGAGCAGGAACTCATCCTTCTATTGCAAAGTCATCGCCATCTGAAAATAGAAGATTTAATAATCAAGTTCTAAGTAGGCACGCCGATAATAGTATTCTCACTCATGGTTGAGGGGCACCGAATACTTTTAAGTCGTTCGCGGCATTTTCACTCTACTTTTTTTCTTTTTCTTTTTTCAGATCAAACTTGATAGAACTAAGAGTTCAAGGGGTTTATATTAACCAAAAGTTTCTAAAATTATTCCGAAACACATGACAGCGTTATGCAATTCATTAAGGCTAATAATAACTTATAATAAAAATCACTATCACTTACTTCTCGTGCACAAGAAAATAAACTTTTGGGAATTTTACCATCAGCTATGTTTTCTTCTTTGGCCAAAGTTGCCGTCAATCAGCATACTCAAGTGTCCATTTTTGCGCCGAGGAGATTCTGCATATCAACTCGTTTTCACTTTCCAATATTGAAGATAATTTGTACGTAGGTAATTTGATTTAAAGATTATAATTTCAAGAGAAACCTCTTGATCCAATTGTTTCTAGGCGTGACTTGAGGACCAATTATCTTAACCCATTTCTTGGAAAACCCTCGTTCGTGCCGTAATTTGCCATCCTTTGCTTTTTAAGCAGTGTTAATATCATTTAATTAAAATTTTAGCAAGAAACTTTCAACTGATGAACAACTATCACATTTTATGTAGTAGCGTCTGGTGGCTATAGAAAAAGGGAAAAAAGTGCGTGCACAAGGTTCTTCGAGGAGCAGTTTAAAAGAATGATTTGACGTAAGACATTTGTGTCCTTATCATTTGGTTGCTCATTACCATTATCTGGTGTCTGTGTGCGTGCTGATTAGTAATTAGCGGGGAGGTTTTACTCGTTCTTCATGCATGGACATCAGACCTAGACGGCCTCAAAACGCGTTTTGTCAAGAATTTGGCATCTATCTCGTACAGCTTTTTCCTTTCTTTTTCGAGCTTTGACCACGTCCTCGATTAATGGCGAGAGAGAGGGAGAGGGAGAGAGAGAAGACGGCTGCTGTTTATTTTTAGTTTGATAATATTATTCAAATGGGCAATCAAGATCGTAATTGATGGGATCATGTCGAAGACAAATGGAAGGAGGAGCACATCGTCGGTGACAGCAACATGAGTGCTGTAACTGCTTCCACTGCCAGTTCATTCCTAATTGAACCTTGGAGCACGAACCCCATTTCTTTTTGCTTTTTTATAAAAGAAAGTTTAGATCAATGCCTTTGACTCAGTTCTGAAAAATCAGCACAAAACTCGTTTTTCTGTTTACGTTACTACCTTTTTCCTTAAAAGAAGAATTCTGTATGTATGTATCAATAATTTGTGTCGACTGCATTTGAAACTTTTATGGTCTTTGTGTTAGACTAAATATAAATTAAAACCTTGACAATCCTGATTTATCAATCACAGATAAATTTCATACAGAATTCGGGATCAATTTGCGGAAACATAAAGATCAACATACCTCTAGCCATTGATTAAATTTGCAAAAGTAGAAGACCTCAAAATCTTCGACGAATCCTCGTAGCACGAACAATCTGCAATATGGGAACACCAGATCTGTATGTCTTGTTCTACTAGTTAATACCTCTCAAACCTGATGGTGTGGTTTTCTGTAGTGATTGGATTTAAACTAGACGACATGATGTTTTTATTCCGTTTATTACGTTACCGGTATCTTCCATCAAGACCGTTATGGTAACATATTAACGGGGAAATATCACGTAATACATGTGGGTAATAAATTGGACAATAAATCGGAAGCTATTGGGAATATAATGTTGGGATCATATTTAGAATAATAAATAATATATTACATATTATAACATTCTCCCACTTGATCCCAATATTTCATCAAATGAATTATTAACCCAAATCCACATAAACTTCATATTGAAATAAAACACATGAATCACGGCGATGAGTCCTCTTAGAGCGAGTATTATCTTCCGTGTATCACAATGTATTTTATCAGCTCATAGGTGATCAAATAACTTAATGAATAAACCTTATATTTACTCCAGGTCAAACGTAATTGTTTTTTTCCATAATAACTGAATGTATACAATTGTATTGAGAAAAACATTATAAATGAATAAAAGTCTCACAAATTCTTCTATATAAAGAAAAATTTACATGATTGGACCAATGCCCATTCTAGATACATGATCCTTTTAACTCATTGGTGGCATGTCTTTAGTTAAAGAATAAGCTATTATCAATCTAGTGCTTACGTGTTCTATGACCACTTTATTCTCTTTAACACGTTTTCTGATGGCTAAATACTTGATGTCGATGTGCTTGCTTCGACTATCACTTTTGTGATTCTTAGTCATAAAAATTGCAGCTGAATTGTCGCAAAATATTCTTAATGGCCTAGCAATGGAATCCATAACTTTAAGCCATGATATGAAACTTTTCAACCACACACCATGTGAGGTGGCCTCAAAACAGGAAACGAACTCTGCCTCCATAGTGGAAGTGGCAACCAAGGTTTGTTTTGCACTCCTCCAGGATACAGCTCCACCAACAAACATAAAAATATATCCTGATGTTGATTTACAGGAATCAACGCAGCCAGCAAAGTTTGAGTTCGAGTAACCAACTACCTCCAAGTTGTCCGTTCGTCTATACATAAACATGTGTCCCTTTGTTCCTTGAAGGTACCTCATCACCTTCTTTGCAGCTCTCCAGTGGTCCATACCTGGATTACTTTGGTATCTTCCCAACATTCCCACAGCAAAGGCTATGTCAGGTCAAGTGTAAACCTGAGCATACATCAAACTTCCGACAGCAGAAGCATATGGGATGTTATTCATTTGTTCCCTTTCAAAATCGTTCTTCATGCATTGGTTTAAATTAAACCTATCACTCTTCACAATGGGTGCTATACTTGGTGAACAATCTTTCATCCGAAATTTCTCTAAGACCTTATTGATATAGGTTTCTTGAGATAGTCCTAATACACCTCGAGGTCTATCTCTATGGATTTTAATGCCAATGACATAAGACGTTTCACCCATATCCTTCATATCAAAACTCTTAGAGAGAAATTGTTTCACTTCATATAACAACCCATTGTCATTGGTTGCAAGTAAAATGTCATCTACATATAGGATAAGGAAACAAATTTTGCTCCCACTAACCTTCTGGTATATATATTGATCCATAACATTCTCTATAAAACTGAATGAAGAGATGACCTCATGGAATCTTAAGTATCATTGGCGGGATGCTTGTTTCAACCATATAAAGACCTTTTAAGCTTGCATACCAAATGCTCACCAGCACTAAAGAAGAATCTTTCTAGTTGTTTCATGTAAACCATTTCTTCTAATTTTCCATTGAGGAATGCCGTTTTCACATCCATTTGATGTAATTCCATATCAAAATGAACAACCAATGCCAAAATAGTATGAAGAGAATCTTTCTTGGATACAGGAGAAAACGTCTCCGTGTAATCGATTTATTCCTTTTGAGTAAATCCCTTGGCAACAAGTCTGGCTTTGTATCTTTCAATATTGCCTAATGAATCCTTCTTAGTTTTGAAGACCCATTTACAACTAATGGCTTTCGCACCATCAGGCAACTCAACTAGATCCCAGACTTCGTTTGATGCCATAGAATTCATCTCTTCCTTCATAGCATTGTACCATAAATTGGATTTATCACAATTCATGGCTTGTGAAAACGTCTCAAGATCACTTTCAGCTCCAACATTACAGTCAGATTCTTGTAGATACACAATATAGTCATTAGGAATTGCTGATTTCTTCATTCTAGTAGACCTTCTTAATGTTGCATCAACATCCTCCTAAGGAGTTTGTTGTTCAATTGGAAGCTCAACAGTATCTGGTAATTGTTGAACAGTTTGGTCTACCGGATCAATATCAACAGGTTGTGGATCTTCAATGATTAGTTGCTCAACGACCGGTTGAACTGAAGAGGCGTTGTAAGCAATAACCAATCTAGTACTTAAGGTGGAAGGTTGAGTATCTGAATGATCTTCTTCAAGAACAAAGTCCCTGAATTGATGGCTCCCTCTAATCAGGTCATTCTCAAGAAATTTAGCATTTCTTGATTCCACAAACCTAGTGGTGTGAGATGGACAGTAAAATCTATATCCTTTGGACTTTTCGGCATATCCAACGAAATATCCACTTATAGTCCTTGGATCTAACTTCTTTTCTTGTGAATTATAGACTTTTACTTCAGATGGGCATCCCCAAACACGTACATGTCGCAAACTCAGTTTCCAACCTTTGAATAACTCAAAAGGCGTCCTTGGAATAGCCTTGGTTGGAACTCGGTTTAATATGTACATGGCCGTTTTAAGAGCCTTAGTCCACAAAAACTTAGGAAGTTTGGAGTTGTTGAGCATACTTCGCACCATGTCCAACAATGTTCAGTTTCTTCTTTCTGCAACACCATTTTGGTCCGGTGAACCAGGCATAGTGTATTGGGCAATAATCGCACGCTCTTCAAGAAACTTCACAAATGGACCAGGTGCTTGTCCATCTTTAGTGTATCTACCATAGTATTCTCCATCTCTATTTGACCTCACGATCTTAATTTGCTTGTCGCATTGTTTCTCTACTTCGATTTTAAATACCTTAAAGGCATCTAGTGCTTCGTGCTTATTACGAAACAAGTAGAAATACATGAATCGTGAATAATCGTCTATGAAAGAAATGAAGTATCTCTAACCATTTGAGTACATATCCGGACTACAAATATCTGTATGTATGATTTCTAATATTTTTGTATTCCTCTTAGCACCTCTCTTTGACTTGTTGGTATGTTTTCCCTTTATACAGTCCACACAAGTGTCATAATAAGTAAAATCTAGAGTATTAATTCTATCCATGGAGATATGTCCCAACCTCCGATGCCACAACATAGAGGAATCCTCATTCACAACAAATCGTTTTATACCAGCATTGTCATGAACGTGCATCGCATTATTAATGGCATTGTCTTGTAAATTAATTCGAAAAAGACTGTCAGACAAAATACCACTCCCAACAATTTCATATTTATACGATAAATTGAATGTTGAATCTGAAAATTCAAAGGAGTATCCCAAAGGTACAAGTCTTGAAACTAAAATTAAATTCCTAGAAAAATTAGGAATATAAAAGGTCATTTATAAAATTAAAACAAAACCACTACTAAGAACTAATCTGCATGTCCCAATAGCTTCCACACGCAAGCGCATCTTGTTTCCTGAATAGATGCCTTGTTCATTTGCCACTGGTTTTCGCTGGTTCTGAAAACCCTGCAAGGAATTCGAAGTATGGATTGTAGAACCAGAATCAATCCACCAAGTGTTGTGACTCACATCAACCATATTAGTTTCATAACAAACACATGCGAGTTGGTTACCTTTCTTTTTTAGCCAGGCTTTAAATTTGACACAATCCTTCTTCATATGCCCCTTCTTTTTACAGAAGAAGCACTTGGATTCCTTTTTAATGCCAGCTTGGGGAGGTAGATGCATCTTACCTTTTCCCTTTTGCTTGCCTTGCCCTTTATACTTATCCTGTGTTGCCATATGAGCACTTTCTCCTTTATCCATAAGCAGCCTCTCTTCCCTTTGAACACACATGGTCATGAGTTCATTGATTGACCATTTAGTGTTATGTGTGTTGTAAGAGATCTTGAAAGGGGCATACTCTTGTGGGAGAGTATTTAGGATATAGTATACAAGAAAGGATTCTGATATCCCAACCTCAAGATTCTTTAGCTGAGCTACAATGTCCCTCATCTTCATGATGTGCTCACCCACACCTCTTACACTGGTAAGCTTCAATGATGAGAATTTCATAATTAGGGTCATGGCATGCGCCTTCTCTGAAGACTCAAATTGTGCATCAATAGCCTCCAGCAATTCATTGACATTGTTATGATGAATGACTAAACCACGAATGCTAGTAGAGAGTTTTGTCTTTATGTACATCACACTGAGATGGTTGGACTGCTCCGATTGAGCAAAACGAGTATGTTCAACATGAGTACTATTCTCAGTAGGTTCAAGTGGTTCATCTGACCTTAGAGCATAATCAAGATCCATGCACCCCAATTGAAGAAGAACTAATTATCTCCATTCTTTAAAGTTATTTCCATTAAGCTCGGGAACAATTATACTAGAACTAATCGTAGGTGGTAAGACTGCATCATAATCAAAGAAAACTTATGTATTAATATATTTGAGGTTAATAAACTTAAATCATATTTTACCAATGTAAAACATGTTATTAAATGTGAATAACATATCATCAAAAACTGCATGTGGGCAAAGTTTCTAATTTAAATTGATTCATAATTACTTCATGACGAAACTATCAAATTATATTCCCTTCCTTAATCCCTGTGGGTAAATTAAGAAAGATAAAATAACATTTCATCCTAATTAATCACATTAATATATTGAAAATTCATGTGGGATAAAATTCATAATATTAATGTGAATAATTACAATTATTGTCTTTAACTATATGTGATCCAAATGCTCTTAATGTATATAATTTAATATAATCAAAGATGCTGTGGCTAATCCTTAATTAATTAAATATATATGGATCACTAGACATTTAATTTTACAAGAAAATATTCATAAAATTGCATGTAAGGGTCAAATAGGAATTTTACGCACAAAAAGGGCAAAATTGTAAATTTCTACGTCCAGAGGGGGCAAAATTGGAATTTTAGGCCTCTAGGGCAGAACCACAATTTTCCTAAATGCAGAGGGGCAAAATGGAGAACTCACAGGCACGCGTGCGCACGCGCGATTTCCTCCTTCGCACGTGTGGCACCCCAAAAACCCGATAGGGTCGCCACAAATACTAAACGCTTAAAATCTAAGGCAAAAACAACTTATTTGACGTTAGCAAAAAGGTAGTTATAAATTTGACAGAGGTTTAGGCGTAAAACTTTTTTTTTTTTTTTTTTTTTGAAAAGGCTTTAGGGTTTAGCGCAACTCTCAGCGAAAAAATAAGAGGCGAGTCTCACCATCTCTCCGCTTCCTTAACGACAGCACAATGCACACCAACTATTGCGATTAAAAGAAAACACAAGGCCGAACCATTTTTATTTACATATATATATATTTTTGCGAAGGGTTTCATGGGTCGATACATCAAAAGGTAAGCCAAGACTCTTCCATACGCTCGGCCTTCAACCCCAAAAAGGAACACTCGACCCACTATAAACAACGTGTATAAACCTCCCCTCGGACTGCTAGTGTCGGCCATATCTCAAAAAGTTGCCAACTCCTACTCCTCACGCGCGGGCCATCACACCCATCCTGGTGCGTCAGGCGGTGGGGGTGGCAGCATCCCCATCATCACTCCGTCGCGGCGAACGTGGACAGACACGTACTCCTGAATGACCGGGCCCCCAGACAGACCCACGTCATAAGTCACGATCGCGCGAACCCGTATGAACGTTAGACCAGGAACGGCGGGACAATCGATCTCCAACAACTCGACCTCCACATCAGAAGGAAGGCCGTAAAATACTCCCCGCGTGACGGTAGGGAGTGGCATCGTGCTAATCTGAAATGTTGGTCCCCGAAGGGGTGAGTACAACCACTCAGTAGGTAAAGGAATCCAATAACCACTCAATGCATTAAACAATACGAACAATTACATCATACATGTCGTTCATGCATTCCAGCGTACTTACCTCGAAGCCATGTATATGCCATCATACATCATCATCACAATCATAATACGTACATATCATAGGCCATGAATGATCATCATCATGTCATATCATCCATGCATGTCATCATTATATCTTATATACATGTCATCATATCATCATGCCATAGGTAATCATCATCATGTCATGTTACATGTGCATGATTTAATTTCCACTTTTAATTTTCAATTCGATCACCACATCACTTTTTCTCGGGATCATCAATTTTATCCCATACTTTACACTCGCACCCCATCCAGGCATTGCGAGAAGAACCTCCGGCATTCAGCCATTCATGGCCACCGGGCATCCGGCACCCGCACATTCCGGGCATCTCGCATCCCAACTGGCATCACGAGGCATCCCCTCGGGCAAAGACCTCCGAGGCTTCCGGCACCCAACCATTCCGGGCATCCTGATACTCCCAGGGCCATCCGGTCATGTATCTCTATACATTCCGGGCATTATCATCCTCCACAAACAGCTTCCTCATTTATCATTGTTCATGTTTGCCAATTTAGGTCTTAATTTACTATGCACATGATGTAATGGTAAAACAAAATCACCTTCGTTCTTATACATGCATCCTCAATCATTAATATACGTGCAGCAAAATGCAATCACTCATAGCAACTAGATTCTTATGGAATGTATGCCACTCAAAATAATTTACTTACCAAATTCATTTAGAATTTGTTTAAATTCTAACTTATCCTATTTTGCAATTATTTAAATTAAACATTCACACAAATCCCAAATTCATGAGATTAAAGCATATGATAATTTAATACAATAAAATAGTGATTTCCTAAAGAAAAACACATGGCAAATCAATTTCTACACAAAAGGTAATGTTTACTAAATTACCGCATGGAAACTCGGACAAAGGCAGAATGTGCAGTTTTCTAAGTAATTCAATTAAAATGCCCAAACGACCTCCGAAAATTATGAAAATTTACCAGGTTATATTTAAGACAATAAATTAGGTTTTTCATGAAGGATTCTAGGCCAAATTTGTTTTAGATAAATTTCTATAGTCATTCGAAGCTACGGGTCAGATCACCGAAACGTCCAGGGTCCTATGTCCGAAATATTGAGGTTTAACCTACCTATCCTTCTTCGTTTTCTCTGAAATTTGGATATGTTTTACTTCTAAAGATCCCCTACAACTTTAATGAAGGAACTTAAGCCAAATTTCCAAAGAATAACCTCCATATGAGTCCATGAAGTCTCGGGTGTCCTGTACCGCGTCTCCAGATTTATCATCTTCAAGAACAGGTCGATTTCCTAAGCTATACTTGTTCATTTTGCTTCAAATTTGAGTATGTTGATCTTTAAGATGTGCTCTACAAGTTTCATGAAGGAGTCGAAGAGAGATTCTTGGTAAAAATCAACATGCAGCCACAAATCTACCTCAAGGTCAGCAAAGTAGTTCCAGATCTAGAGTCTCCGTAGGATGGGGTTTTGACCCCTTAAATCTTCATCATTTTGCACGAAATTTTAGTATGTTGTAGTTCAAGGTGTTGGCTACAACTTTCATGAAGAGATCCAAGTCAAAATCGAACTCCAAACGTGCATGCAAGCTCCCACAAGATTCTGACTCCAGTGGTTCATGCGAAAACAGCAAGGTTCTTCAAAAACAAACCACACAAGCTTCGGTTCCTAGCTTCTAAACATCCAAGAATTCAATCATACATACAAAACACACATGCAAGAGTAGTAATGGACCCTAAACTTGCCTTAAACTCAAAAAGAAATGGCGGCACACGGCGGACGAACGGCGGCGAGCGGCGGCGACGGACGGTTCCTCCTCTCTCTCGGCCTCCTCCTCTCTCTCGCACGCACACCCTCTCTCCCTCTCTCCTCTTTGGGCGACACTCCTCCCCCCAACCGGTCACCCTCTCTCTCTTAATTCCCCAAAAGGCAATCATGAGGTTGCCTCCCCAAGGGCCAATGCATGGCAAGCCTTCTTGCCACTTGGCAAGGCTCATGCAATTGGGCTTGGGCTTTTTGGGCTTTTTGGGAGAAGTGGGCCGGCCACTCCTCCCCCCCTTTGGGTCGACGGCAGCCCCTCCTTGTGGGCCTTAATGGGCCGGCCAACTTGGCCCATTAAGGTCCACCCTTGGGCCTAAGGCCCAATCAAATTTTCTTCCTCTTTTTTTTTTTTTTTTTTGATCTTTCTTTTTAGGGACTTAATTACTATATTTCACATAATCAAAATCCTATAATATTTTATCTATGAGAACTTAATCTATAAGATGCATGGCCAAGCATAGACTATTCTCATTAATTTACCCTATAATCCAATTTCAAAAATTTAAATTAAGAACACAAGCACAAAACACATAGCCTTAAGAGAAAACTAAAGGCTAAAGCATAACCCATAGGTAAATTCATTACCTATTTAAGAGCTTTAGGACACCTTAGGGCTTGCCCCTAATTTCTGGGATGCCACAAATCTCCCATTCTTAGAGAATTTCGTCCTCGAAATTAAACGTTACCTACGTCCTCAAATAGGTAGGGGTACTTTTCCTTCATCTGGTCTTCACTTTCCCATGTGGCCTCCTCCTTATCGTGATGTTGCCATAATACTTTCACCAAGGGAATCTTCTTATTTCTGAGAATTTGTTCTTTCCGATCTAGTATTTGCACAGGTTCCTCAATATATCTCACTTTCCCATCCACTTTGATGGCTTCATGATCGAGTATGTGACCGGGATCTGGCTGATATTTTTTTAGCATCGACACATGAAACACATCATGCAAATTTCCCAAATTAGGAGGTAGTGCCAAACGATAAGCTGCATCTCTTATTCTCTCAAGTATCTCAAAAGGTCCAACGAATCTAGGACTCAACTTTCCTTTCATTCCAAAACGAGATACTCCTTTTAACGGGGGTACCTTAAGAAATACATGATCCCCTATTCTAAATTCCAAGGGCCTCCTACGCCTGTCTGCATAGCCCTTTTGTCTACTTTGGGCTGTCTTAAGTCTTTTCCTAATAATCTCAACAGCTTCAGTGATATCTTGTATCAATTTAGGTCCTGTCAATCTTCTTTCACCTACCTCGTCCCAACAGATAGGGGTTCTGCATTTCCTCCCATATAATGCTTCATATGGGGCCATGCCTATACTTTTCTGAAAACTGTTGTTATAGGCAAATTCTACCAAATGCAGGTTCTCATCCCATTTCCCTCTAAAGTCGATGATGCAGGCTCTCAACATATCCTCTAGAGTTTGTATCACTCTTTCTGTTTGTCCATCTGTTTGAGGGTGATATGCAGTACTGAATTGAAGTTTTGTCCTTAAAGCATTCTGCAGACTTCGCCAAAAATTTGAAGTAAATCTGGAGTCTCGATCCGAGGTGATCGTCACAGGTATACCATGCAAGCGTATTATCTGACTTACATAGATCTCAGCGAGTCTATTCATTGAATAGTTCATACGGACAGCTAAGAAATGGGCAGACTTAGTTAAACGGTCCACCACTACCCAAATTGAATCGTGGCCACTTGATGTCCTTGTCAGTCCTTGCACAAAATCCATCGTCACATGCTCCCACTTCCACTCTGGTATGTCTAGCGGTCTTAAAAGTCCTGCCGGTTTACGATGTTCCGCCTTTACTTGCTGGCACATTAAACATTGAGAAACATACTTAGCCGTATCCATTTTCATACCATTCCACCAAAATTGTTGACGCAAATTTCTGTACATTTTCGTACTACCTGGATGGATACTATACTTGCTCTTATGTGCTTCTGATAAAATCTCCTTCTTTACTTCTTCGTTGTCAGGTACACAAAGTCGTCCTTGGCATCTTATCGCCCCATCTTCGGAAATTTGAAACTCTGGTCTCTTTCCTAAGGACATCGCCTCCTTCACTTTCATAATCTCTGGGTCAGATCTTTGCAGGGTCTTGATTTTCTGGATGATTTCCGGCTCGATCCTTAGGGCTTTAAGCATACCAGTAAGATTATCCACCTTCAACTTAAATTCCGAGTCTGCTACGGACTTTAATAAACTCTATTCTGCTGTTCTTAAACTAGCCATCTCCATGGCTGACTTACGGCTAAGAGCATTAGCTACTCTGTTTGCCTTCCCTGGATGGTACCGTATCTCACAGTCATAATCTTTTAACAATTCCATCCACCTTCTTTGTCTCATGTTCAACTCTTTTTGTGAGAATAGATATTTCAGGCTCTTATGGTCCGTGTAAATTTCAAACTTCTCCCCATATAGGTAATGCCTCCATATCTTCAAGGCGAACACTATAGTTGCTAGTTCTAGATCATGCGTGGGGTAGTTTAGTTCATGGGGTTTCAATTGTCTAGATGCATAGGCTATGACCTTGCCATGTTGCATCAAAACACATCCCAATCCTTTGTGGGATGCATCACTATATACTGTAAAACCATCCGGTCCAGAGGGTATGGTTAAGATTGGAGCCGTGGTTAGCTTTCTTTTAAGTTCTTGAAAGCTCTTTTCACAATCCCCACTCCATTCAAATTTCGCATTTTTCCGAGTTAACTTGGTTAAAGGGCCTGCCAATCAGGAAAATCCTTCAATAAACCTTCGGTAATAACCGGCCAATCCTAAGAAACTTCGTATTTCGGTGGGTGTGGTCGGTCTCAGCCAATTTATTACCATTTCCACTTTTGCCGGATCCACTGCAATTCCTTCTCCTGACACCACATGTCCTAAAAATGTTATTCGGTCCAACCAAAATTCAGACTTGCTGAATTTGGCATATAACTGGTGGTCCCTCAGAGTTTGCAAAACTAACCTCAAGTGTTGCTCATGTTCTTTGGGTCCTTTTGAATACACTAAGATATCGTCGATAAAAACAATCACGAACTGATCCAAATAGGACTTAAATACCCTATTCATTAGATCCATAAATGCTGCTGGTGCATTTGTCAATCCAAAAGGCATGACAAGGAACTCGTAATGTCCATAACGAGTCCTAAATGCAATCTTAGGGATGTCTTCCTTCTTAATCCTTAGCTGATGGTATCCTGACCTTAAGTCAATCTTAGAGAAAACCGAACTTCCTTGAAGTTGGTCAAACAGATCATCAATTCTAGGCAGAGGATACTTGTTTTTAATAGTCACTTGATTTAGTTGCCTATAGTCAATGCATAAGCGCATCGACCCATCTTTCTTTTTCACAAACAGAACCGGTGCACCCCAAGGTGAAGCACTGGGTTCTTTTTTTCTTTTCTAAAAATCCAAAGAATTCTACTTACTTTATACATTACATAGGTCATCGATTCAACATTGGCTAAGATGAAAAAAAGAGTGTGACCTTTTTTCCAATAAATGTTTCAAATAATTTCATCGACATGAGTGTTCTCTATCGAAGAAAAAATTTCAATTATTCGTTTTGAAACAGATCATCAATTCTAGGCAGAGGATACTTGTTTTTAACAGTCACTTGATTTAGTTGCCTATAGTCAATGCATAAGCGCATCGACCCATCTTTCTTTTTCACAAACAGAACCAGTGCACCCCAAGGTGAAGCACTAGGCCTAATGAATCCTTTGTCAAGCAACTCCTGTAGTTGCACTTTCAACTCTTTTAGTTCCACTAGGGCCATTCTGTATGGGGCTTTCGATATTGGTCCGGTTCCAGGCATCAGTTCAATTTCAAACTCAACTTCTCTTTCCGAGGGTAATCCAGGCAACTCCTCAGGAAATACATCTGGAAATTCATTTACTACCCCAATTTCATCAAGTTTCAGTTCTTCCTTGGCACAATCTTTAACCACTGCTAGGTACCCTTGACATCCCTTGCCAAGTAACATATTAGCCTCTACTGCAGAAATAAGTGCTACTGATAGGTGGGTCTGACCACCTAAGAATTCACAACTAGACTGGTCAGGTAAAGCGAATTGGATTACTCTTCTATAACAATCCATTCTAGCCCGATACTTATGAAGCTAGTCCATTCCTAGGATAACGTCAAAGTCATACATGGCCATCACAACTAAGTCTATTTCCGTGTCCTTTCCTCCTACGGTTATCTTACATTTCTCACACACCAACGTAGACAACACCGCATCCTCTAAAGGCGTAGAAACACAAAGAGGGATTCCAAGAAAAGTCGTTTCAATTTCACTCAACAATCTATATCTCGTCGGACACAAAAGAATGCGTAGCACCCGTATCAAACAATGCATAAGCCTTCTTGTCATTTATGTAAATTGTACCTGAGATGACGTTGTTGGAAGCTTTCGCTTCCTCTTGAGTGACCGCATACACTTTTCCTTGAGCTGGTGGCCTCTGGGGATTTCCTTGTAAATTTGACTTGATAGCACTCTGATATCCCTGTCGCACTGAGCCAGCACTCACCTGCGACCTTTCTTGTGGGCAATTTCTCTTAAGATGGCCCACTTGTCCACAACCAAAGCACTTCAGTCGTCCATTACAAGGTCTTGGGCCGTGCCATCCATTACACCTTTGACAAACACCAGGCTGATAGGGTGCTTTCCCTACATTCAAACCACTCCTTGCTCCCCCAGAATTTCCAAAATTACTCCTCTTCCTCGCATTCCAAGTCTGACCTTGACCAGAATAGGGTCTCTTACCCCTTCTCGCATCATTAAAATTCCATGGTTTCTTAGACTTTGACTGCTCTCTTAACAATTCCTGCTCCACCAACTGTGCCTTTTCATAGATCTCATTGTAATTCCTTATGTTCAAAGGCACTAGTTGCTTTCTAATGTCAGTTCTCAACCCTTTCAGAAATCTCTTAGCTTTTTCTTCTTGATCCTCAATTAGTCTAGGAGCATATCTAGATAGTTTAGAAAATCTAGCCTCATACTGGTCCACCGTCAGTCCTTTTTGTTCTAGTTGAACAAATTCTAAAATTTTCTTATCCTTGGCACAGTCAGAAAAATGCTTTCTATTGAAAGCCTTGACAAACTCATCCCAGTTGACATCAGTACCTGGTGGGAAGATTGTATCCCGTGAAGCTCTCCACCAAAACTTCGCATTTCCCTCCAGCTGGTACTCTGCTAAAGTTATTTTCTCAGCATCATTGCAGTCCAACAACCGGAAAATTCGCTCCATCCCATCAATCCAATGCTCCGCCTCCTCAGGACTCCCCATACCACTGAATTTGGGTGGCTTCAACTTCAAAAATTGTTCCACTAGTCCCTGAGTACGGCGCTCTGCTCCGGGTTGTTGCTGCGCCTGCCTTTCCATCAGATTTCCAATATTGGCCAATGCTTGCAGGATGTCTTCCATTCGGGGTTCAGCCCTTGATGAAGAGGCTTCAGCCCTTGGTGGACGATGACTTTCAAACCGTACCATGATTTTCCTGCAGTTCCAAGCATTTGCCTTAGGAATAATCTGAGACTTACTGCCTTCATTCAAAGCAACCACTACCACTACCACTACTAAAGTAACATATACATGTTACTGGCAACTTAAAATAAACCACTAAGGATCTACGGGCAAATACTCATCACCCATTATTCAATTATTCCACTTTACATCCTATGGTGTGCATTGTCAAAACTTCCCTCATTTGCTAAATGAGGTCTCCTTATCACTCCGAACATAAACCTTTGGCTCTGATACCAATCGCTGTGGCACCCCCAAAACCCGATAGGGTCGCCACAGATACTAAGCGCTTAAAATCTAAGGCAAAAACAACTTATTTGACGTTAGCAAAAAGGGAGTTATAAATTTGACCGAGGTTTCGGTGTAAAACTTTTTTTTTTTTTTGAAAAGGCTTTAGGGTTTAGCGCAGCTCTCAGCGAAAAAATAAGAGGTGAGTCTCACCATCTCTCCGCTTCCTTAACGACAGCACAATGCACACCAACTATTGCAATTAAAAGAAAACACAAGGCCGAACCATTTTTATTTACATATATATATTTTTGCGAAGGGTTTCATGGGTCGATACATCAAAAGGTAAGCCAAGACTCTTCCATACGCTCGGCCTTCAACCCCAAAAAGGAACACTCGACCCACTATAAACAACGTGTATAGACCTCCCCTCGGACTGCTAGTGTCGGCCATATCCCAAAAACTTGCCAACTCCTACTCCTCACGCGTGGGCCGTCACACCCATCCCGGTGCGTCAGGCGGTGGGGGTGGCAGCATCCACAACATCACTCCGTCGCGGCAAACGTGGATGGACACGTACTCCTGAATGATCGAGCCCCCAGACAGACCCAAGTCATAGGTCACGATCGCGCGAACCCGTATGAACGTCAAACCAGGTACGGTGGGACAATTGATCTCCAACAACTCGACCTCCACATCAGACGAAAGGCCGTAAAATACTCCCCGCGTGACGGTAGGGAGTGGCATCGTGCTAATCTGAAATGTTGGTCCCCGAAGGAGTGAGTACAACCACTCAGCAGGTAAAGGAATCCAATAACCACTCAATGCATTAAACAATACGAACAATTACATCATACATGTCGTTCATGCATTCCAGCGTACTTACCTCGAAGCCATGTATATGCCATCATACATCATCATCACAATCATAATACGTACATATCATAGGCCATGAATGATCATCATCATGTCATATCATCCATGCATGTCATCATTATATCTTATATACATGTCATCATATCATCATGTCATCATGTCATGTTACATATGCATATCATCATGCCATAGGTAATCATCATCATGTCATGTTACATGTGCATGATTTAATTTCCACTTTTAATTTTCAATTCGATCACCACATCACTTTTTCTCGGGATCATCAATTTTATCCCATACTTTACACTCGCACCCCATCCAGGGCATTGCGAGAAGAACCTCCGGCATTCAGCCATTCATGGCCACCGGGCATCCGGCACCCGCACATTCCGGGCATCTCGCATCCCAACTGGCATCACGAGGCATCCCCTCGGGCAAAGACCTCCGAGGCTTCCGGCACCCAACCATTCCGGGCATCCTGATACTCCCAGGGCCATCCGGTCATGTATCTCTATACATTCCGGGCATTATCATCCTCCACAAACAGCTTCCTCATTTATCATTGTTCATGTTTGCCAATTTAGGTCTTAATTTACTATGCACATGATGTAATGGTAAAACAAAATCACCTTCGTTCTTATACATGCATCCTCAATCATTAATATACGTGCAGCAAAATGCAATCACTCATAGCAACTAGATTCTTATGGAATGTATGCCACTCAAAATAATTTACTTACCAAATTCATTTAGAATTTGTTTAAATTCTAACTTATCCTATTTTGCAATTATTTAAATTAAACATTCACACAAATCCCAAATTCATGAGATTAAAGCATATGATAATTTAATACAATAAAATAGTGATTTCCTAAAGAAAAACACATGGCAAATCAATTTCTACACAAAAGGTAATGTTTACTAAATTACCGCATGGAAACTCGGACAAAGGCAGAATGTGCAGTTTTCTAAGTAATTCAATTAAAATGCCCAAACGACCTCCGAAAATTATGAAAATTTACCAGGTTATATTTAAGACAATAAATTAGGTTTTTCATGAAGGATTCTAGGCCAAATTTGTTTTAGATAAATTTCTATAGTCATTCGAAGCTACGGGTCAGATCACCGAAACGTCCAGGGTCCTATGTCCGAAATATTGAGGTTTAACCTACCTATCCTTCTTCGTTTTCTCTGAAATTTGGATATGTTTTACTTCTAAAGATCCCCTACAACTTTAATGAGGAACTTAAGCCAAATTTCCAAAGAATAACCTCCATATGAGTCCATGAAGTCTCGGGTGTCCTGTACCGCGTCTCCAGATTTATCATCTTCAAGAACAGGTCGATTTCCTAAGCTATACTTGTTCATTTTGCTTCAAATTTGAGTATGTTGATCTTTAAGATGTGCTCTACAAGTTTCATGAAGGAGTCGAAGAGAGATTCTTGGTAAAAATCAACATGCAGCCACAAATCTACCTCAAGGTCAGCAAAGTAGTTCCAGATCTAGAGTCTCCGTAGGATGGGGTTTTGACCCCTTAAATCTTCATCATTTTGCACGAAATTTTAGTATGTTGTAGTTCAAGGTGTTGGCTACAACTTTCATGAAGAGATCCAAGTCAAAATCGAACTCCAAACGTGCATGCAAGCTCCCACAAGATTCTGACTCCAGTGGTTCATGCGAAAACAGCAAGGTTCTTCAAAAACAAACCACACAAGCTTCGGTTCCTAGCTTCTAAACATCCAAGAATTCAATCATACATACAAAACACACATGCAAGAGTAGTAATGGACCCTAAACTTGCCTTAAACTCAAAAAGAAATGGCGGCACACGGCGGACGAACGGCGGCGGCGGCGGCGACGGACGGTTCCTCCTCTCTCTCGGCCTCCTCCTCTCTCTCTCTCACGCACACCCTCTCTCCCTCTCTCTCTCCTTTGGGCGACACTCCTCCCCCAACCGGTCACCCTCTCTCTCTTAATTCCCCAAAAGGCAATCATGAGGTTGCCTCCCCAAGGGCCAATGCATGGCAAGCCTTCTTGCCACTTGGCAAGGCTCATGCAATTGGGCTTGGGCTTTTGGGCTTTTTGGGAGAAGTGGGCCGGCCACTCCTCCCCCTTTGGGTCGACGGCAGCCCCTCCTTGTGGGCCTTAATGGGCCGGCCAACTTGGCCCATTAAGGTCCACCCTTGGGCCTAAGGCCCAATCAAATTTTCTTCCTCTTTTTGATCTTTCTTTTTAGGGACTTAATTACTATATTTCACATAATCAAAATCCTATAATATTTTATCTATGAGAACTTAATCTATAAGATGCATGGCCAAGCATAGACTATTCTCATTAATTTACCCTATAATCCAATTTCAAAAATTTAAATTAAGAACACAAGCACAAAACACACAGCCTTAAGAGAAAACTAAAGGCTAAAGCATAACCCATAGGTAAATTCATTACCTATTTAAGAGCTTTAGGACACCTTAGGGCTTGCCCCTAATTTCTGGGATGCCACAGCACGCGCCCGCTTCAGCCCATCGGGCGCGTGTGTCGCACGTGCCTGTTGCAGTCCTTCGAGCATGTGCGACGCACGCACCCATTGCAGCCCCTCATTGCACGCGCCCGCTGCGACCCACGCGCTCGATGTCTTGTTCCGGGCTTTTTTTCCATCGCTCCTTCCGCCTCGACCGGCTTTGTTCCACCGTCTGGGTCTCCTCCCATAGCCCATGTCTGACCAAATTGATTGATGGGTTTCAAAGAGAACATCAAGACGAACAAATAATTTCAAGATCCGGCAAAAATGACCAATGAATCGACTAGAATTAAGCCTAAAAACGATGTCATATAAAACCCTAACCACCAAAATTTCACCACTCAATTAACCTTCGATGATCAGTAATATACCGAAACTTTAAGGGTTTTTCTTCCTAATGGCGGTGTGATCAAGCGGATCCATTATCGCGTGGTGGGTCGCCCGAATTTGGCCGGAATTCTAAATTTCGATCCAAGCCATATAGAAATCCGAATTTACCCACACATAATTCAATGAAAATAAATTCCAAATTTTCATCAAGGCAGAGGTAAACATGCTCTGGTACCAACTGTTAGACTAAATATAAATTAAAACCTTGACGATCCCGATTTATCAATCACAGATAAATTTCATACAGAATTCGAGATCAATTTGTGGAAACATAAAGATTAACATACCTCCAGCCATTGATTAAATTTGCAAAAGTAGAAGACCTCAAAATCTTCGACGGATCCTAATAGCACGAATGATCTGCAATATGGGAACACCAGATTTGTACGTCATGTTCTACTAGTCAATACCCTTCAAACCTGATTGTGTGATTTTTTGTAGCGATTGGGTTTGAACTAGACGACCTGGCGTTTTTATTCCGTTTATTACGTTATCGGTATCTTCCATCAAGACCGTTATGGTAACATATTAACGGGGAAATATCACGTAATACACATGGGTAATAAATCGGGCAATAAATCGGAAGCTATTGGGAATATAATGTTGGGATCATATTTAGAATAATAAATAATATATTACATATTATAACACTTTAGACGTGGACATATAAGTACATATCAAGAAACCTATGATCAAAGAAGAAATACCACGATGAAGAGGTCGATGACGGCAACATTGAGCCATTTCTCTTTTCGTCTTTTAAGTTTTTCACATTGGGTGTTCGCATAAACAAGAAGAAAGAAATTACTTTCTCACATCGTACGTGTTAAATTAGCCATAGAGAATTAGGTGTACATGACAAGTTCTACAGATTTGTGGAGGCTTCTTTCAAGGTGGGGAATTCTTTTTAGGGCTGCTTGGACATTTACGTGGCTTGATCGTGACATCAACCTTGTTCACACCGAATTGCTACGAGAGTACAGCATGTCGACTGCCTCCTCCGAAGGATGTTGCAGGAAGCAAACCACCTACGTAATTTTAGGGCTTGGCCCAACTCGCCTTTCTTGGAGCAATAATCCCTAACGGCTCAATATGATTGAGAGTCAATGCTAGATTCAATTGTCCGTCTGAACTGGAATTTTTTACTTGTTCTATTAATTAAACCCATGCTAGTGATATCTCTTAAACATATGCATTGTCAATGTCCAGACATGTAATTGTTCTCAATGGTTTATTCGTGCGACCGAATCTCTACACTTGTAGGGTGATCAACCATATTCATGAGAATTGTAAGATTATCCAACCTAAAAACTTAAATTAATAGATCGAGGGATATTACATGTAGATAAAATATATAATAACCACATTCATGTAGAAAAGATATATAATAACCACGTATTTAAGCGATGTGAAATTTTACTTAACATTGTCCTAACAAGTATAAACCAATCTTTTGCATGCGCATGACTGGGCTCAATTTTTGTGAAAAGGGCACAACTCCTATTTTGGGTGAGCCAACCACACTAGTGTTTGGTCTCTCACCTCACGCACCACCTTTAAGTATGGATTCAACAATTTTGATTACTTCTTTCAAATAATCCGCCTCAACATCAGACTCCTTGCCCACCTTTGTTCCTTATGCTAGTGCCATAGGTAGTATTATGTATGCTATGGTTTACATTAGATCATATGTTTCCATGATTTTAGTATTGTGAGCAGGTCCATGAAGAAACATGAGGAGGCTACTGAATGGATTTTGAGATTTTTGAGAGGGACAATGGATGTGGGTTTGACTTTTGGGGAAAGACGCGCTCAAGAGGCATAACAAACATGTGGATTCAGATCTTGTTGGTGACTTAGATGGGTGGAGCACCTTCACAGGTTATGTGTTCGACTATACTGGTTGTGCCATTGGAAGGTGGAGATTTGTTGATTATGGCTCGAAGGTAATTCTGCTTAATTTGGAATTGACACAAGCTTGTGATTTTCGAGATACGTTATGTGTTTGCGAGGGCATGGAGACAAAGACAAACGCCTAGATATTCGAGAAGATTGCCTACTTGGTGCCTAGAAGGCCACTAGGCAGGTGCAACTAAGGAGTGGCTAAGCTGCCAACCAAATCCGGATGCTTAGACAAAGCTGCTCGGGCTCACGGACAATGCCCTGGAGCTTTTATGTTCTTCAATGCTGTAGGCACCCAACTCCCAATCTAGACTTGTTAAAACCCTAGTGAGATCTTATTTAACAAGAAAAACTTCTGAGAATCCTAGAGGGTCTTTAAAGTTATCATTCAAAAGAGTTGAGAGCATGAGAAACTCTTATTTTGTCATCGGTTCTTGCGGGATTGGTTGCTATCTAGGATTGAACAGTACTTGATGTAAGTGTTTCAAACAATTGTACTCTTCTCTTTGTTGATTATAGTAGAACCATCTTGTCAATTTGTGCCATGAAATAGGCACATTGTCAAATCACGTAAATTCATTTTATAATTATTTCTTACTCGAATCGCATCGGTTGTTTGCACTTCTACATTAGTCCTAAGAAAGAACAAATAAACTATTTGCCTCTTCAAACTCTCTAAGTCATAATCAAAAAGTAATATGTGCCTTTTTTTTTATTAAGCATGAAATGCTTTTGCCACTTTACTATTGTTAGGAAATAATAATAAGGGTAAAATAGTCAATTGCTATATTATGTTGAGAGGGTTACTCATATATATAATATGTATTCTTGTAATAATTTTAATTAAGATAATACAATAAAACGATTTATTTCTTTCAACATGGTATTAGAGCTAGTAAAAAAAGCTTGATCTTCAACCCCACCACCACCACAGCCACCTTCACCGTCACTGTTGCCACCTGACCACCACAATCGCCACTTAGCCACCACTGTCGCCGTTGCCATCTAGCCACCAACATTGCCATCATCAGCAATTGACACGTGTCCACTAGATTTGGACTGAATTAGCGACCGGTGTCAATCGCCAGAGCCTATCTAGCAAAATCGGTAGGTGCTCAATCTTCTTCCATGATGAAGAGATTGAAGAATAATTATTAGATTTGGTATCCATGTGTCTTGAAGATCTGATTGGTATTCGTGTGTCTTGAAGAGTTCGAGGGCATCCCAGTTCATTCAACTGCTAGGGTTTCTTATAAAAAAAAAAAAAAAACCAAAATGAGGACAACATAGGATGTTGTCCAATGTACTTATATGACTTCTCATTGCAGCATATTGTTCCTTGAAGTGCTAGTTGATACGTGCCTAGTAACCTTTGAAGTGTTGAATGGTTTACAATAATTCGTTGATACCGAGTATATGATTTTGTGGCCTCTTGATAAATTATTATGAGTTAGTGGTGAATCAATTGAACCCTCTTTTGTGTTTATCATTTTGTGGCTAATTGCACAATTGGAGTTAAGTGCTTGATTATTGTAACATTACTCTTGGGTCCAGTTGTATCTTATGTTCAACCCATTTGGTTGATTGTATTACTAGAATTCAGTGGAGTTGATACTGATGACTTCTAGATCATCTACTGGTTTGACACATTTTTAATTGACGTCTATCAAGTTGGATGTAGAAGTTTATCTTACTGCCACTAGATAGAATGATTATCTTATGTCTACGATCCCTTCAAATAAGATTAAGATAGATGGCTGGGTTGCAAGAGATGTGATGATTTGTACACTATTGTGGAATATTATGGATCCTAAAATTAGTCATCACTTCATTAAGTGCAATTCTACTAAGGAAGTTTGGGAAAAATGTGCTTTACTTTACTTTGACCAGAATAATATGAGACGAGTGTGTGACACATGGGAGGCCTTATTTGATCTTCAATGTGGAGATCAATCTCTATCTAATATGTTCGTTTCACTATACTTTGCCAATAACTAGATACTTATATTCCTACTTCAGCTAATCTGACTATTCTTATCAAATGCTAGAAGGATCTTCAAGTGATACCGTTTCTTAAAGCACTAGGGCATGAATATTCCTCCCTTCGTCAACGAATTATGTCTAAAGACTCCCTTCCTACAATTGATGAGGTTTTCTCTCAAGCCCTTCACTTGACACGTACCAACAAGATCTCAACTACAACTTTAGAGACAAGTGCCTTGATTTCT
Source organism: Eucalyptus cloeziana (assembly GCA_014182715.1). Taxonomy (NCBI): domain Eukaryota; kingdom Viridiplantae; phylum Streptophyta; class Magnoliopsida; order Myrtales; family Myrtaceae; genus Eucalyptus; species Eucalyptus cloeziana. The sequence continues at coordinate 5,418,344 of CM024641.1, forward strand.
CATGACTCTAGTGGACATAGAGCTTGTGGTTGGGTTATTGGGGTCATGGATGTGGTTTTGTTTAAAGTGGAAGTCATGGTAGTCATGATAGATGTATTGATGGCTTTGGCTCTCGCTATTGTAATCATTATTAGAGGGCTAAACATACAGAAGCTTTATTACTACATGTTTCATCCTAAGCTGCTGCATTTGTTGAGATGGAAGATTCTTCCTCATTGGCTCAAGTGGATCCTAATAATGTGCAGAATACAAGAGATTTCATTACATTGACACGTGCTAAGTATGATGCTTGGATTTGCTTGCAACATGTGATAGGAACTTCAACTCCCACTACAACTCCAACACATACCTTAAAATGTAGTTCATCCTATTTACTTTCTACTATGTCAAACTCTTGGGTTATAGATTTTAGAGCTACTCATCATAAAGCTAGTAACTCTAAATTATTGTCTTCATTACATTCCACACCTCCTAGGGTGTCGAACTTTGTTACATTAGCTAATGGTTCAAATTTCCAAGTTACTAGTACAGGAGATGCTCATTTGAGTTCATCTCTTTCTTTATCATCTGTTCTTCATCTCAAATCTCCATATTATTTGATTTATGTTTGTTCATTAACTAAAGAACTAACTTGTTCTGTAACTTTTTTTTTTTTTTAAATTCTTGTTGTGTCTTTTAAAATCTAAGAATTGGAAAGATGATTGGTGGGGCATATGAATCAAATGGCCTAAACTATCTTGACAAGAAAGTGATAGCTGCAGTAGCTATGAAGTGCACATCCCTTGAAATGTATTGGATGCATTGTTGTGCTAGTCATCCACCATCGAACATTCTTCAATGTATGTTTCTTGAGTTTAAGTCTGTAAATATGTTTGAATGTGAAACTTGTCAGTTTGGTAAACACCATGGAGTTTCTTTTCCTTTTCGTTTTTAGAATCACGAGTCTAGTCCCTTTAAGTTGGTTCACTCAGATGTATGGGGTTCGCGTCGTATTTTTGATATATCTGGTTTCAGATATTTTGTTACAATTGTGGATGATTTTTCCCAAATGGCCTAGTTGTTCTTAATGAAAGACCGTACTAAGGTGTTTCATTGCTTTTGTCTATTCTATCTTGAGGTGTTGAATTAATATCATACTTCTGTCAAAACTCTGTGGTCAAATAATGTTGAAGAGTATCTTGCTATTGCTTCTAGTTTTTGAGCTTTTCTTGATTCCCATGGCATTATTCGACAGATATCCTGTTCATATACATCACATCAAAATGGTGTGTAGCTAAACGCAAAAATCGCCATCTTCTTGATATTGCTTGTTGTCTTATGTTTCATATGCATCTACTGACAACCTTTGGGGCCATGCCGTCCCTACAACTTGCTTCTTAATTTTCCAACTTCCATTCTTTAAGGGTAGACACCTTTTTCCATTTTACATCCAAATTGTCTTCATTTTCCATTATGTCCACGTGTCTTTGGTTGTGTTTGTTTTGTCTATTCTTTAAGTCCAGGCCTTGATAAGTTGGACCCTCATGTTGAAAAATGTGTCTTTGTTGGATACTCTCAAATTCATAAGGGCTACAAATGTTACAGTCCTACTTGTCATCTTGTGTTTGTGTCAATAGATGTGACAATTTTTGAGAACCAATCATACTATAATACTCATATGGTCCCTACAGTGCCTCCTCATGATGACAAATGTGTCTTATTGACACTTCCACCAATCTCACTCCCTTGAGCATTGTCCATAGGATTTCAGTTTGCTGACCACACTTACCATAGACATGGAGTAGCTTCACTACAATATTACAACAATCACTTGATTCGTTAGTTCTCTCATTGATTGTTGTGCCATCCTCTGATCCCAATCTTGATCCGCCCATTGCCACTAGAAAAGGTACACATTCTTGTATTAGTTGTTCTATGAATCGTTATACACATTACTCTAGTTTATCTAATTGTTTTCATACTCATCATCCTAATTCCAACTTTCTATCTTATGATTGTTTATCTCCTTCCTTCTCTACCTTTGTCTCGTTCTTATCCTTTGTTTCTATGCCTATTAGTGTTGTTGAAGCTCTTGCTCATCTTGACTAGCAACAAGCCATGGAGGATGAAATAAGACACTCATTAAGAATTGCACTTGGTAGCTTACTACCTTACCTATGAGGAAGCAACTTGTTGGTTGCCATTAGGTTTTCACTCTCAAGGTTCACCCCGATAGCACCCTTGATCGATTGAAGTCACGATTGGTTGTCAAGGGATATACTCAAACATATGGTATTGATCATTATGACACTTTCTGACTTGTAGCTAAAATTCCATTTGTTCGTATCTTTATTTCTCTAGTGGTGCATTTTGGATGGTTTCCTCATCCATGGGATATCAAAAAAGTGTTCTTACATGGTGATTTAGCTAAAAAGGTGTATACGGAGCAAATGTTGCTTAGGAGAAGAATCTAGTATGTCATTTACATAAGATGTTGTATGGACTCAAGCAATATCCATATGCTTGGTTTGGTAGGTTCAATGATGTTGTCATCAAGTTTGGATTAAAGCGGTATTAAGTAGATCATTCAGTCTTTAATTTTGTCTCCTCAGCTAGTTGTATTCTTCTAGTGGTATACACGGATGACCAGTAGTGATTCATATGGTATTCAATAACTTAAACAGTTTTTACATACATAGTTTAGTACTAAGGATACCGATCATCTGCAATATTCCCTTGGTATTGAGGTTGCCTACTCGCATATAAGTATCAATTTAACCTAGCAAAAATATGTACTTGACATTCTTGATGAGGTTAGACTTATTGGAGCAAAGCCAATTGATACTCATATGGAACCCAATGTGAACGTTGATGCAAAACATGGAGAATTATTACATAATCCAATGAAATATTGGAGATTAATTGGTAAGTTGACTGCCACAAGACCTGATATATCTTTTGCCATCAGTGTCGTAAGCCAATTCATGAGTTTTCCTTGAACTACTCACTTGGATAATGTGCTTTGAGTTATCAAATACTTGAAAGGAGTGCCCAGTAAATTGATTGCTCAATGTCGCGCAAAATATGAGCTTGGGAGAGCACAAGTCAATGAAAGGCCATCAGCCTGAAGTTGACGATATCCCTAAATCTAACAAACTCTTAGCCCCCAACCCAAGAGGGGTTAGGTCGCTTAAAAAAAAAAAGAAGCTCCATCAATAAAGTAATTTCCTCAAACATTTAGTGGACGTATGGTGTTCCATGACAAGGAGACAAATCAAGAACAAAGGAAGTTGATAGAGTTTCAAATGGACCAAGACGTGAGAGCTATTAGGGAAATCCCTTATGATGTTTTGAAGATGACAAAATAAATCAAAGGCTACTAACGTGTTTAATGGTTGAGTAATAGACTATGCAGATGATAGAACATGTAAAAGGATATTATCAAAATCTATACTTGGAAGAACTAGAAGACGGACTCTATGCTGAAGCTGAACTTATTCAGAATATGTCCAGACCTTAAAGTCTACCGTACTTAGACTCAGATTGTAAAGTCTATTGTACTCAGACTTTACATCCAGATTTGACAAAACGTAACACAAGCCCCAAACATATAACGGCTAGTAATCTGGCCTGGATTCTACATCAAGATTGATTTGATTGACTCAATCTAATTGATTGACGATTGGCTATTGAAGACAAGAACTTTCTATACAAAGAAGCTCTACTTATGGAAATCAAGATTTTGTTTATATGGGCGATTGGAATCAATTTGGGATTCTACTTCTATCACTCAGCAGCTACCAAATCTTTTAGATACAGATATGTCCAATGGGTAGATTGGAAGACGATCCTTTAGATGCTGTCCAATGGCTAGTTTGGAAGTGGAGGAGTATTTAAGGAGATCAAGGACCGATGAGCAAGTAAGAGACAGAGCGTAGAATTTTTTAATTCCAAAGTTTGAGCAACTTCGATCATACACTTGTCTTTTGTGAGCTTAAACGTTTGTGATCGTGAGAGAAATACCAAAAGAGTGACTTAGTGAGACAGTGTGATATAATATTAAGTGTTTACACTCAAAGTTGTAATCTCTTGTTGATTGCATAGTGGAATCCAGCAGAAGGCTGTTAGCGTGGGAGAGTGGACGTAAGCTTGATCTAAGTCGAACCACTATAAATCTTGTGTTCTTATTCTCTTCCCTTAACTCATTTATTTTGTTTGAAGTTTTATCTAACTACTAAAGTTTGAATTCATCAAAACAATTATTACTTCTGAATCTTGCGAGAATTTTTATCTACACCTATTCACCCCCTCTAGGTATTGTTACTAGCCCTTACAATTGGTATCAAAGCCAAGTGCTTGTTTTATAAAAGTGTTTTTACTTTTGAGCTAAAGGTCTTCTATGGCTAGTATCTTGGCACTAGGACTTATAGAAGGGCAAAGCAACAGCAGGCCACCATATTTTAATGGAAAAGAATACAACATATGGAAGAACAAAATGAAAGCATTCCTAAGATCCAGAGATCCCTTGCAATGATGTTGTGGAAAAAGGAATCAATCCCACTGCTACGTCTACATCAAATAAGAATGGCAAAGACAAAGAAACCAAACACCCTACTCCTATGTCTCGGATGGAGATGTCCAAAAGAGAAGCTCTTGATGCAAAAACTATTTATTATTTATATTGTGCCTTGTCTCCTGCTGAATATAACATAATCTCTTCATGTGAAACAACAAAAGTGAAAGGGCTAGTAATAACACCTAAAGGGGGTGAATAGGTGATAAAGAAGTTTTTACAAGAATTAACAACTTAATTCGTCTTTTAAGACTATAGACAGCTATATAAGACCACGACTTAAAGTAAAGAGACTAGGGAAAGAGAATTGAGACACAAGGTTTATAATGGTTCGGCTTAGACCAAACCTACATCCACTCTTCCGCATTGACAGCCCACTGGCTGGATTCCACTAAAAACCAAAAGAGATTTTACAATCTCACGTCCTTGATTCCACAGTGTAGAAACTCTACTACACTTCCTTAAGGTCTTACAAGTATTTTATCTCTCTTTTGAATACAGTTTAAGCTCAACGATTTAATCAGCAAAGAACTAAGAGCTTCAAACTTTGGAAGTTTTCTTTCACGCATACCCTCGAATAGCTTGAGCGTCTTCCTTATATACTCCTCCATGCCTTCATGACCGTTGGTACATTCCAAAGGAGTTCTTCCAATTTACCCGTTGGACATAATCAATTAGGGAGATCTCGAGTTATTTAAGGAATGTGATGATAGCCCACCAATCCTGCTTGCCCATACAATCAGGATCTAGGTTTCCATAAGTAGAACCTTCCAAGTTTACTTCACCAATCAACAGATCTAATTATCCAAAATTGATTTCAATAAGAATAATTGATCACAAGATGCTATCTCCAGCCGTGAGATCTTCTTCAACCGTACAAACCAAATCCTTAAAAATATACTCGCATCTGGATAAGTCTTCTCTTTGTCGATTTGGAAACTATTAGTGAGGGTAGACTTTAATTCTTGAGTCTGGAGGTCTTCAGACTTTGACAATAGAGTCTAAAAGTCTTCAGACTAGACTGATGGAAACGTTTTGTCAACTTCAAAACAAATAAAGAAGTTTTCTCCAACAAAAAGAAGTTTGGGATAGATTTCATGTTACATATGAAGGGACTGATCGTGTAAAAGAGACAAAAGTAAACTTCCTACTCGGCAAATATGAATCCTTTAAGATGAAGCAAGCAGAGTCAATTGGAGATATGTTTAGCCATTTTACAGAAATTGTAAATGGTTTAGCATATCAAGGTCAGCCAATTTTTGCCCCAATGAAGGTCAACAAACTCTTGCAAGGTCTCTCAAAAGATTGGAACCATGTCAATACCTCAATCCGAGAAACTTAGAGGATTATGCCACTCAGAAAATGACATGGACAACGAAGAACTTGCTTTTATGATCAAGAAAATCAAAAAGCTAAGTAGAAAAGGAAGGAAATTCAGTGGAAGAAGACAATACAAGAAGAATGGCCAGAAAAGAACCATGAGAGAAGATGACAAGCAAGGAAATATATGCTTGATGGCACATTCAAACTCAGACTCAAATTCGGAATCAAAGTCTGACTCAGACACAAACTCAGAATCAAAGTCTGACTCAGACACAGACTCATAATCCGATGAGGAAATCGAGGTAAGTCATTTAGAAATTCCTGCTAAAGTTCTTAAGTATATAAATGAGCTTTGCTCAAATCTCAAATATTCTCTTAAAAGGATCTCTAAACTTAAAAAGGAAAATTCATGGCTTAGGCAATAGGATCTTTCTCGAAAAGAAAAGTTTGAAATTTTGCAAAAAGATTTTCTACAAACAGAAGAAAGTCGAGATTTACTTATCAAAGAAAATGATTCTTTAAAGAAAGAATTTTCAAATATTTCGACAAAATTTTCAAAGGGTTCAAAAACATTAAACATATCCTTTCCATACAAGTACCTTACTATAATAAGTCGGGACTTGGCTTCAATAAGGAAAGTGATTCTTTAATTGATTTTCCTAAAGTAAAAGAGAGACTTAGACAAAAACCTTCAAATGCATTTTACAAAAATCATTTTCAAAAAGTGTTTATAAAACATGTTGGTTGAAATGCCTTCAAGTGTTCAAATTATGGAGATTCAGAACAATTTAAGAAAGAATGTCCTAAAGTGTGGAGACATGTTAAGAAAGATTGGATAAAAGCAACATACTCTACTAACTCTCATGGACCCAAGAAAATTTGGGTACCAAAGAAAAGATGAGTTGTTTTTGCAGGAAATAAAGGAGCAGAAGAAAGAGGATTTGGTAAGGAATTTTTTTTATTCTCAATTTGATTTGGGCAATAATTCTCATTATACTTGATATTCATCATATCCTCGGTTGATTTAGATTTTATTATGACCATATTCTATGATTTATTTTTGAAGAAAGAACCGTATGATTTGTTTTTGTGATTTGTGAGTTGAGATTTGATACGTGTGATTATTTTTGATATCCTGCTTAGAGACAATTGAGTTTATTTGGTTTGATTTTATGCTCTCAAATTTTATTATATTTTGCAAAGTGAAAATCTGTTTTACATGATATTAATATTCTTTCTTAGATACTCAATGATTTTATTCTCTCTGATATTATCGTGCTTTGACTAAGTGAGAATTTCTTTTTCAAGATATTATTGTGCATAATGTTCTTTCCTTAAATACTTCGTTATAATGAGTTTAGAAAGAATATTTGATTATTCTTGAAGATTTTCTATTTTGCTCTAACGAAATGAAAGGATCCAAATTGATGGATACCAAAAAGGAAATGAGTGTATTGCAGAAAATTCTATAAGGGAAGAATGATTGTGAGTTTACGTAGGTGCAATCAGAAAAGTATCTCATGCGAAGATTGGTAATGATTTTTTTTAATGGTATATTGCAAACATATACCTTGGGTAAGAGAATATTTTTTCTTATCCTGTCTTGCAAATCTCTACATGCATTTATCATGATTTTAGATGATTGCCTATGAATTATATATTGCAAATATCTTTTGTCATAAATATAAGGCATTGCAAGTTTTTACTTGATTTGGCGTGTGATAGCAATATCTACTTTCTTTTTGCAAAATGCATCAATAATATATTTTTGAGATTTATGCTCAAGGAAATCCATTTGATATTGAAAGATATTATTGCATATTTATGGATACTCTTGCTATATTCTTAGAAGATGTCTTATATCTAGCAAGTTTGATCGGTAAATTAGATGAAGGTATTACGTGATATTTTTGCAAGGATTATTATTTGTTATGCAAGAATTTGCAGGTGGAAAAAGAATCTTCCATATGAATTTTGGAAAGCTCAATCAGAAAATCATGGAGATTCTATACTATCTTCTAGAGGCTCAAAGATTCTCTTCCTTGTGCAAAGTTTTTGCAAATTGTTGAGGAAATCCCTAAGTGTCGTACGAAAGCTTATTTGTGCAAAAAGTTCGTAAGTTTTTGCAGGTTGAATTCGAGAAAAGCTTGATTAAAGAAAATAAATTTTTGCCTCGAATTTCAAAATTCAAATGATCATTGTGCATATTGTTGCTACAAAGGAAATAATGGAAAAGTATTATGCTCAACATGCACAAGTCACAATAAGTGCTATTCGCAAATATTGTCATGATGATAGGGGGAGAAAGCGAATCCAAGAGAAAGGAAAGAATCGTGATCATCTCAAAATGACAACAAATTGAGGGGGAGCATTGATTAATTATGGAAAAATCCTTTTGAATTGATCGTTATTTTAATTATTATGGAAGGAAGGAAAAGGTAAATGTTTTATAACTTACCAAGTTCTACAAAATCCAGTTAGTGCATCTTTTTACCTTTTGTCATCAACAAATCTCTTATTAACATTATCATTTTATTATGACAAAAAGGGTAAGTGAATTTTATAATGCATCCGTGATTTTTATTGGATGCTTGCTGATATATATGATCAAAGTGAGCTATATTGCATATTTTTAATATTCGACTTACTTTATAAAAGTTTATTTTTGGAAATTATGTTTCATGCAAGACATATTTGTTATCGTTTTATTTTCTCAATGTGATACTATTTCTATTGTTATCGCTTTTTGATTATGACAAAAATGGGGAGAGAATATAAATATGCATATGTGTTGATTGGTTGATATTATTTATTGCATAATATTGGAGCTGCGATTATTTTTCTATATATTGTTATGCTCAATCTATTTATTGTCTTTTGATTCAAATCATATTTTTTGAAAATCTAAAATTTGATGATTGATTTATCAATATTTTAGAAAGTGTGATTACACATCTGCATATTTAGAAATTGTTTTGTCATCATAAAAAATGGGGAGATTGTTAGGAAAATCCCTTATGATGTTTTGAAGATGAGAAAATAAACGAAATGCTACTAACGTGTTTAATGGTTGAGTAATAGACTATGCATATGATAGAACATGTAAAAGGATATTATCAAAATCTATATTTGGAAGAACCAGAAGACGGATCCTATGCTGAAGCTGAACTTAGTCAGAATATGTCTAGACCTTAAAGTCTATCGCACTCAGACTCAGATTGTAAAGTCTATCGCACTCAGACTTTACATCCAGATTCGACAGAATGTAACACAAGTCCCAAACATATAACAACTAGTGATCTGGCTTGGATTCTACATCAAGATTGATTTGATTGACTCAATCTAATTGATTGACGATTGGATATTAAAGACAAGAACTTTCTATACGAAGAAGCTCTACTTATGGAAACCAAGATTCTATTTGTATGGGTAATCGGAATCAATTTGGGATTTTACTTCTATCACTCAACGGCTACCAAATCTTCTAGATACAGATTTGTCCAATGGGTAGATTGGAAGACGATCCTCTAGATGCTGTCCAACGGCTAGTTTGGAAGTGGATGAGTAGTTAAGGAGATCAAGGACCGATGAGCAAGTAAGAGACGAAGCATAAAATTTATAATTCCAAAGTTTGAGCAACTTTGATCATACACTTGTCTCTTGTGAGCTTAAACATTTGTGATCATGAGAGAAATACCAAAAGAGTGACTTAGTGAGATAGTGTGGTCTACTATTAAGTATTTGCACTTAAAGTTGTAATCTTTTGTTGATTGCATAGTGGAATCCAGCAGAAGGCTGTTAGAGTGAGAGAATGGACGTAGGCTTGATCTAAGCCGAATCACTATTAAACATTGTATTCTTATTCTCTTCCCTCAACCCTTTTATTTTGTTTGAAGTTTTATCTAACTACTAAAGTTTGAATTCATCAAAACAATTATTACTTCTGAATCTTGCGAGAATTTTTATCTACACCTATTCACCCCCCTTTAGGTGTTGTTACTAGCCCTTACAAGAGCAAGCAGGGACATCAGACATGGAGTTGGTCTTGGCGCGTGATGCAGAGGTGTGAAGCCAATCCCAGCGAGTGGCAAATGTATGGGAAGCCAAGCTCAACCCTTTTGTGCTCCATTTCGAACCTTTGTTAGAGTTGGTTCCACACGATCTTAGTATCCTCATGAAAGGCTCCATCATTAGTGGTGTGGTCGCTGTCATCATCTCTCTCCCTAATGCTTCCTGAGTATGGTGAGATAGGGAATTGAAAAGCATGTCGTGTGACGTCATTTTGGACATTTGAGCCACGTAGGCTATGTCCACATGGACTATATTCTTTTGAAAATTTGCCAAGTCATTCTAACAAATTAATTATAAAGGCCATATAATCAATTTGATTGCAATTTTTTGCCAATCGCGCTTCAAAAATCATTTTTGTTCAAATTTGGCACTTAAGTGGGTCAGTAGAAACTTTTTGACACTGAAGTGAGTACCATATATAACTTTTGACACTTCCAGTGTACTTCTCCCGACAAAAGGTGCTCCCAGTACTGAAAACTTATTGCCATAAGAAAGTATCATCCTCCTCTTTTTTGTTCCTCCAGCCCTATCCTCATGTGAAAGAAAATAGCTGTTTAAACAACTCATTAAAAACTACTAAGGATTGCCCCAGTGGCCACATTTCTTATATTTAAATGGAGAGGTGGGGAGTTCGATTCCCCACCTCTTCAAAGGGGATTGGGAGTAAAGACATTTAATTTCAAATGTGATATTTGATTTTCATGCTTTGTAAAAAGAAAGTGCAAAGGTTTAAAGTGAGTTAAAAATTACACATATTCTATCAAACAACGCTCGTCTTGAAAAAAGAAAAATCCTAAACCTATATATTAATGTTAATTCAGTTATAAACCTTTTGATTTGATCGATTTAATCTTATATCTTTTGACAATCAATCAATGTAGTCATTCAGGCTACTAGAAGATGTTTACCTTTTCTGTCAATTCGATCTTATATCTTTTTATGTCTTATATTTAATACATTTCCATTTAAGAAAGACTTGTGTAAGTATGTATTGACAACTTGTGTCGCCTACAGTTCAAACTTTCGTGATCTTTGGATTTGTATTGTTAAGTACTAATCAAGAAACCTGTGATCAAAGAAGAAATATCACAATGAAGAGGCTGATGACGGCGACACTGAGCCGTTTTTCCTTTTCCTCTTTTCGTTTTGCACATTGGGAGTTCGCATAAACAAGAGGAAAGAAGTATCACTCTCTCGCGATGTACGTGTTAAGTTAGCCACAGAGAATCAGGTGTATGACGAGTTCCGCAGATTTGTGGGAGCTTCTTTCAAGGAAGAGAATTCTTGTTTGGCCTGCTTGGACATTTACGTGGCTTGGTTGCGACTTCAACCTTGATCGCATCAATCTGCAATGAGAGTACAGCATGGACTGCCTCCTTCGAAGCATGTTGCCGGAAACAAACCACCAACGTATTCGCCTTTCTCGAAGCAATAATACTTGACGGCTCAATACGAATGAGAGTTGATACTAGATACCCATTGTCCGTCTGAACTGGAATTATTTACTTGTTCTATTAATTCAAAACCCATACATGTAATCTCTCTTAAACATATGCACTGTTGATCTCCAGACATGTAATTGTTCATAACAGTTTATTCATGCGACCAAATCTTTACACTTATAGGATAATCAGCACCCTACGACATAGAAGGAATAGGAAAGGACCCTATCAAACTATTTTAAATTTAAAATGTATCAGTAGGCCTGGAATCCCCTACCTTTTTTGTTTCTTTTTGGAGTCAAATCGAATTTCCAATGGAGGAATGTTAGAGTATTGCTTTCATACGGCGGGAGTCATTGGTTCAAATCCAATAGTACATAGAACTTATTAATTCAAACATGGGTTTGATTCACACTCCATGTTCTGAGAAATATTTACCATAAAAAAAACACTGATATTGAGATTCGCTGTTTGCTGACTGGCTTCATATAATTCAGAAAACACTAGTTTTGTCCTATTCATGTGACTTGCTTAAGTTAATAGATCTCGTGGGGGTAAAGTATCAAAAAAGTCATAAACATATGATATCGATACCAATTCAGTCATAAACCTTTCAATTTGACCAATTTAATTCTAATTTTTTTCATATTTATACCAATTTAATCCATCGGCCAACGAACATTGACATGGCAATTTTTAATATATATTTTATTATTTTTTTGAATTTTTTATTACTTTTTTTTTTTTTTCCTTTTCCTTTTCTTTTCTCTCTTCTTCGTCATTGGATTTCTTGCAATGGTCGACGAGGCCTTGGAAAGGCTCACGGCCATTGGGCGAGGGCCGCTAAGCCCTTGCCGGCCACCTGCGAGGGACGCGGCCCTCCCCCGGCCTCTCCTAAGGCTACAGGTGAGGTGGCTTTGCCCAAATCTAGGCAAGGCCAACCTCACCATAGCCTTGCCGCAGGTGAAGGTAGCCTCACCCAAATCTAGGTGAATCCGCTTCACCTGTGGCTTTGGGCAAGGGCCACAACCCTCGCCGGCAGCTAACAAAGGCTTCGCGGCCTTCGCCTAGTGGCTGGCGAGCCATTGGAGGCTTGTCAGCCATTGTCAAAAAAAGAAGGCCAAGAGGAAGATGAGGAAAAAGAAAAGGAAAAGGAAAAAGGAAAAAAGGAAAAGGAAAAGGGAAAAGAAAAGAAAAGTTAATAAAAAAATAAAAAAAAGTTATTTAAAAATTGCCACATCAGCGATCATCGGCTGGTCGGCGTCCACTTTCAGTTTGGGCTAGCCAAATTTGGCTAGATAGACTAAATTTGTGTTAATGTAAAAAGATTTAAGATTAAATTGGTCCAATTGAAAGACTTAGAATTGAAGTGGTATCAATACTATAGGCTGAGGACTTTTTTGGTACTTTTCTAGTACTTTTCCCGATCTTGAGGTATTACATGTAGAAAGAAGATATATAATAACCACATATTTAAGGGATGTGAAATTTTAGTTAACATTATCCTTACGAGAATAAGCCCATTTTTTTCACATGCGCATGGCTCGGCCCAATTTCTGTGAAAGGGCACAACTCCTATTTTAGGTGAGCCAGGCACACTAGCGTTCGCTTTCTTACTCCACCCACCATCTTTATGTATAGATTCGACAATTCTAGTTATTTCTTTAAAAAAACCCACCTCGACAATGGACTCCTTGCACCCTTTTTCCGTATGCTAGGGCCATAGGTAGTAATGTGTATGATATAGTTTGCACTAAATCATATGTTTCCCTTATTGATAGTATAGTGAGCAGGTCTATGAGTAATCCCTTAGAAAGAAACACTAGTAATAAATAAGTTGGATTCCAAGGTTTTCAAGAGGGACAAAGGATGTAAGTTTGATTTTTGAGAAAAGACAGGTTTTAAGAGGCATAATAAATAAGTGGATTTACGAGGTGTGCCATTAGCTGGCTTCTCGCTAATTTGGAGCTTTGATAATTATGATTCGAAGGTAATTCCGTTTAAGTTGGAATCGACACAAGCTCGTCATTTTCATAATACTTTATGTGTTTGCGAGGACATGGGGACAGAGGCATACGGCTAGATATGTGAGTTGCCTGCGTGGTGCCTAAAAGAACTAGGCCACCAAGCGGGCACAACTGAGGAGTGGTTGAGCTGCCAATCGGATTAGGACATATGGACAAAGCTAGTTGGTCTCGCGGACAGTGCCCAAGGGCTTTTATTTTCTTCATTACTGTAACCAAGCACCCAAATTCCGATGTAGACTTGTTAAAACCCTTGTTTTAAGATCTTATTTAACTAGAGAAATTCGTGAGAACTCTAGAGAGTTTTTGAAAGTTAGCATTCAAGAGAGTCGAGCATGAAAAGCTCCTAATTTTTCATTGGTTCTTGTGGGTTTAGTTGCTATCTAGGATTGAACAGTATTTGATGTAAGTGTTTCAAACAATTATACTCTTCTCTTTATTGATTACAGTAGAATCATCTTGTCGATCTCTCTCTAGAGTAGGCACATCGCTAAAGTATGTGAAAGTGCTAGTACAAACACTTAGATGGGGGTGAATAGGTGTCTAAAAGAAATCTTGACAAATAAATGCGAAATAAAATAAGTTACGAGTAAAGTTTGAATAAGGATCAGAATATGATAAATGAGCCATTAGACTTTTGGTAGATGTTCAGAATCTGTTATGCGATGGAACAGACTTCTGAAATAACCTGTAAGTATACAACAAACTTAAATAAGAAGAGTTAAGAAAAGAGAATATTGTACACGGAATTTATAGTGGTTTGACTTAAATCAAACCTACATTCACTCTCCCATGCTAACAGCTTTCTGACTGGATTCCACCATGTGATCAACAATAGATTACAACTTTGAGTGCAAACACTTAGTGGTAGATCATACCATCTCACTAAGTCACTATTTTGATATTTCTCTTACAATCACAAATGTTTAAGCTCACGAAAGACAAGTGTATAAACAGACTTTGGATTTATAAATTCTATGCTCTGTCTCTTACTTGCTCATCGGTCATTGGTCTCCTTAAATACTCCTCTACTTACAAACTAGCCGTTGGACAATATCTAGAGGATCATCTTCCAATCTATCCATTGGATAGATCTGTATCTAGAAGATTTAGTAGCTGTTGAGTGACAGAAGTAGAATCCCAAATTGATTCTGATTGCCCATACAAATAGAATCTTGGTTTCCATAAGTAGAGCTTCTTCATTTAGAAAGTTCTTGTCTTCAAGATCCAATTATCAATCAATCAGATTGAGTCAATCAAATCTATCTTGATATAGAATCCAAATCAGATCACTAGCCATTATATGTTTGGGGCTTATGTTACGTTCTGTTAAGTTGTCTCGTTTTGAATCTGTTACGTTCTGAACTTGTATCTCGTTCAGGACCTTGTCATGTTATGGACTTGTGTCTCGTTCTAGATGTAAAGTTTGAGAGTGTTCTGTCGAAAGTATAGTCTGAGTGTCTTCCGTCTGAAGTAGAGTTTGAGTGTCTTTCGTTTGAAATAAACTTTACAATCTGGACGTAAGTTTAAACATATTCTGCTTCTAAACAGATTTACCCTTAAGGTCTAGACACAGTCTAAATAAGTTCGTCTTCAGCATATCTATCTTCTGGTCCTTTCAAATATAGACTTTGACAATATCTTTTACATGTTCAATCATCTGCATAGTCTATTACCCAATCATTAAACACGTTAGTAGCCTTTGATTTATTTTGTCACCTTCAAAACATCATAATGGATTTCCTTAACAGTACGTAATCCCTTATGGTTGCATTTCATTTTATAATTTATTGCTTACTTGAATCGCATCGTTTGTTTGCGCTTCCACATTAGTCCTAAGAGATAACAAACTAAACTATTTGCCTCCTCAAACTCCCTTAGTCATATAGTCAAAAGTAATCCATGCCATTTAGAACGATTAAGCATGGAATGCTTTGCTACTTTGTTGTCAACTAGCACATTCAACTTTGAGCTTCGGCCTTGACGAGGCCAACGCAAAGCAAATACATCCCCTTGACTCCTCCGACGCAACATTGCAGAGTTCACAAGTTGCATCAACAGTCAACACGAGGACTCCGATGTGCTATTCTATCTTTTGAGCTACAAGCCCAGCAATTGTAAATCAGTTCGTTGAACAACTCATCTTGTCGCAATTGTCTCATAAGGCAATTTAAAGCTTACACAATTGTAGTCCTCGATAATCGAGCGTCACTTCTGAAAATTTTCTACAGAATGTACAACAATTATGATAATTGAGGACCTGGTCTGCAATGACTCATGACTTCTTATGCATAACGTTCATTGTTACATGAGAAAACTTGAACCTAGCAACAACAATACCAAGGAAAGAAAAGCTGACAGTATGGTGACTGATCGTGGAATGCGTCCTTTGTCCGTCCTCAATACCATCGCTTCAATCACGGGGTAGCTCATCACTAAGACGAAAAATGATAGTGCAATCTGCATGAACAGTTTGTCGAAGCCTCCCAAAGTAAGAACTCTAGCGACTCCTCCGAAGAAGGAAGCCATGTTCAATATCACTAGAGTCACCATCGGAGCCAGAAACATTATTGACGTTTGAAAATCAAATATCCCCATCTCGTATCTCTTCGATTGCTCGTCATCATTGGCCTTATTTGTAGGCAAGAAGCTAGCTCTTCTCATGCCAATTTGCGTCATAATCGCATCTATGGTTCCATATACATAACACGTCGTTGACTTGATCATCCAGATTCGTTGTTCATTCAAGAATATTTGGATTGAATGGCCACTTGCGACGACTTCATAGAGATGCTTACAAAGGGATGATAGGAAGATGAAGGCAAACAGCATGATATATGAGCTTGAAACCTGACAATGAAGAAATCATTGATTAACTCTTTCAAACAAATAAATTGAGCAACAAAATTGAAGCATAATTTATACGCTCAAGGCAATGAGAATGTTATGTTCTAGAGCTAGGAGTCAACTTACCTCAGGGTATATAGAGATGCCATTTACTAGACAGATCTGAGGAATAGTTGCAAAGCAGCAAATTGGCAGGCAATGTAAGGGTAAAAGTGAAAGTTCAGCATAGCACATGCTCTGAAGAATGGGCATCCTCAACGAGCCATAGATCAGAGGACAAAATCTCGAGATACCAACTTGTGACAACCCAGAATACCATCTCATGCCTTGAATCAACATGTCATTCAAATTCGTTGTCGCGGTCCCTAAGAATTGTGGCTTTGATGGGGTATAAAACACTGAAGTCCAGCCTTTGCAGTGTAAGGTAAAACTGGTGAAGTAGTCTTCTACCACAGAATTGTACATGAAGCCCACCTGAGATCATGCCAACATAACTCAAATAAAAAAATAAAAATAAATAAATAAATAAGAAGAAGAAAGAAATGGAGTCATCTATAGCAGATAACAAGGACTAATTTTAATGTTTCTTTTAATTAAACTTGCCTCTTGACCCCATTTTGTGCCACTTTCGTAGCCACAAGAAGTTAACAGTTGGGTTTCTTTCATCAATGCTGCAGAGTCGCCAGCATTGGCGTTCTTGCGTGGTTTCTCCTTTTGCCAAAGGTATCTGATGAATTCATTCGAATGGCCAAAGAGTTTCTTTAAATCCATGAGATCAAAACCTGTTAGATCGACGGAAAACGAGCTAATTAATTCATTACCGTATTTACTTTTTCTACCCTACTTTCTTGAAAACAAAAAAGTCATAAGGATCGATCTACTTGCCTTCTTGCATGGGTTTACGATACAAGGACTCTCTCTTGATGTAAAAGCAAGTCCCAGATAAAATAGGTCCCTTCAATCCATCCATTCCATACCAACATGTCTGAAACAGGGCAAAAATCATTAGCTAACAGAAGAAAAGTTGCACTCTAAAAAACGCCATACGATTCTTTTTGTTTACCCAAAAGTACAGTCTGATCTTGCCATCGTAGATGTCATTCTCACTAATATTATGAAACGTTTGAGGAAATTGAACCAGCATTAACGATGGAGATAATCTCGGATCCAAATGAAAACACATCGCCTGCCGAGCCGAAGAAGGGTCGTTGCAGTACATGTCGCAATCCAACACTAAAATGTAAGGCGAGTTACTCATCACTCCTGATACCCGGAGCTGCACGGGACGAGCAACGGCGAATTATTATCGGCTGTACATAGATAGAAAAATATAGATATGTTTGTTTCCGATTTGAAAATTAAAATGGCGTACAAGAACGTTGAGAGCTCCAGCTTTGAAGTGATGGTGATGAGAAGGCCTCTTTTCTCTTGAGACGTATATAAGCTTAGGCATGGGGTCTTGGTGTGCTTGCATAACTTCATCAGGGACATTCCCTCGGACCACCTGTCGCATCCGTTGATTTTTGTCATACACATTGAGACGTATGTTTTTAAAATTTTCTTACTAGAGCCTACTCTTAGCTCACTTAATTAAAGCTGTAGAAATTGCAAATTCCCATTTTAAATTTAGAATTACCTCGATGGTAGGGGGATGGTCTTGGCCAGTGTGGCTCGAGTCACCTCGGTGCTTCTTTCGGTACTCATTTACTCGTTCTTTGAACAACTCATATTTCTCCTAAAAGAAGAAAAATAGTTAGATCTAATATTTAACCAGTGTGCAGGGCACAATTCTTAGTTCTTCATGCCCATCCCTTCTATTGCATTCCTCCATCGTAAACTATAGTAAGCTGTAATCTAAATCTGTAAAACAAAGTATGATTGATGTGGGTGCTGCTAATCTTTAAAATATAGAAGGCATCACACTTTGAGAGTTCAAATCGTCGGGAGTAAATAGTCGCGCCGATCACGTTGCACCATTCTTCAATATGAAATTGAATAAGCAATCACTTCTCTCAAAACTTTAAGTTTTTATTAACATGAAGACTTATATTAGGACAAAGGCACTTAAGTGAGACAACTCAATGCATAGTAAAATGTCCCTATTAAGCCATCAAACGACGGGGCGTGTTTAATATTTAAATGGGAGAAGTACACTATTGGTGTCATAAATTGTGTACGGCGCTCACTTTGACGCCAAAAGTTTTCGTCGGATCACTTAAGTGCCAAAAAATTTGAAAAACGCTCACTTTGGTGCCAACTCCGAATTGATCGGTCGGAAATCCGACATGGCCTTTTTTATTAATTTCTTATGCTGATGTGGCTTGCCGGTGAGTTTAGTTAGCATCTAAAGCAAGAAACGACGTCGTCTAGTTGCATTTCCCCCCAAATAAGAACCCTAATTTGCCAAATTGAAAGAAATCCCCAATTTTCAACCCTAATTTTTGTTGATGAAACCTAGAACTCCTCGGACTTGCGCCAGATGGACGTCCCGACCTCCTCCTCCGTAATCGAAGGACGAGATAATGATGGCGCCTCCGCAGGCAGCTTTCAATGGACAAATCCAGCGGTGAACACAGGGCTGAGGAGCCTGGGGGGACGCTCGCGATGTCTCCCATGACCTCGAGCCCCAATCGAGGACCTCTTCCCTTATCGCACAATCTTCTATCGTAGGTCAGGCGGTTGACTCGATTCCAATTCTATGCCTAGCGCCACCACTTGTGTGATGGCTCGACGCTTGACAGCGAGGAGATGTCTCGGGTCAAAAGGTTGAGGAGATAGGTCATGCCGCATGGGGTCCTGGAAGCAACGCGACTCGTGACTCGAAGCTCCAGCTCCGTGGAGCCGTGACCTCCTGGCCAAGTTGGGGGAATAGGGCTCCGAGCTGTGGCTCGGGTCTAAGCCGCGGACTTCGGACGCCGCTCACTGCATGTGCATGGTGGCGGAGGGTGGATCGTTAATGATGTGGGGCCATCCTCTATAGACGGACTTGAGCTTTGTGGAGGAGCTCTAGTAGAAGGGAGCGACAGCGACCTCGTCCTCCTCCTCGGCGTTTCACGCCGAGAAGAAAATAAAAGCAAGGAAGAACGATAGGTGTGAACATTGAAGAAGAAGAAGAGGATGGATTGATTTTCTTTCGTCTTCATTTGACATAAGCCAAGAAAGTCCACATGGACTGATTTTCTAAAAAAACAAAATGCCCAGTCATATTAAATTTTTAATTAAAAAAGTCACGTCATTTTTTGGTTTGAATTTTTCGCCGGAGGCACTTTAAGTGATCGTTTTTTCGCCGGTTTGGCACTTAAGTGATCCGACGAAAGCTTTTGACACCAAAGTGAGTGCCGTACACAACTTATAGCACCAATAGTGTACTTCTCTTATATTTAAATATAGCAGGACATTATCTTATAGAGAAAATGGAAGTGCAGGCGTATGGACAAAAGGATATGATCACCGAAAGGTAAAGCGTACCTTGACTTTCTTCTTCTCAGAGCCAAACTCATTCTCAGAACTCATGCCAATCCCCTCACCATCCTCTTCCTCCTTAAAAAATGCCTTCGGACACCTCGTCTTTATCCCATACCTCTTGCAGAAGGGCAGCCACCATCTTGCGAAATCGTAGGCCTCCCTCGTACCATGCAAGGTCAGTGTCGAGCCGCCATCGTCCGAGAGGTACACATGGAGCTTCTCCGGGGGATAGTCAAGTGCCATCGCCGACACCACCGTGTTCATCACGTCAACAGTCGGCTCCTTATCTGGGTCCGCCGTGCACACAAACACATCGATGGGTGGCAGCTCCTCGTCCTCCGGCAGTCGCTCGGGGAAGGCAGTCCGTCTCACGGGCCGCCACCGGAAGGCTTGGCTGAGCAGCCACAGGAAAGATAGCCCTAGCTCGGCAAGGAACATGGTGAGACATGCTAAAGTTGTGGCTCTGTCTCTCGATTTACTTTCACTGAAGAAAAACGAAGCTCTATAGTATATGAGAGCGGATAGAGCTGTGGCGTGAACGAGCATGTGGGTGCGGTTGATGATGATTGATTTTGTGAGGACATGACAGAGATTGAGAGGGCCTGAGCTATGCTCCATATGACAGGATCGGTTCTTGCTATTCTCCTATTCTTCTTCTGATATGAATAGCAAGTTCTACAAGATTTTAGCAGATAGTGTTATACTTACCCCCATATTTATATATCAACCTATGAGTGTGTATATATAAATATATGAATGAATTAGTCTATTAGTAGGTTTGACAAAGTTATGTGGGGAGAATTACAAAAAAAGTCATAAATCTATTGCAATTTTTCCAACTCAGTCCTAACTTTTTTTTTTTGCTACTTTAGTCCTAAACATTTTGCAATTATATCAATTCAATCCTTCTGGCCAATTTTGACCAATTGGTGCAGACATGGACGTCGGCTGGTGTAGACGTGAATGCCTAATGACCCTAACATACACAATTTTTAATAACATTTTATTTTGCTTTACTTTATTTACTTTTTTTTTTTCCTTTTTCTCTCACTTTGTCTTCTTCATTCTTTTTCTTTTTTTAGTGAGGCCGCGAAACCCTTGCTAGTAATGTCTACATCTTATCAAGAGTATGAGTTTAAAATTCCAATCATGTCACCTCTTTCAATTTCCATTCTCGCCCCCTCCAAAATTTTGGCCGGTCGATACTGATGCGAATGCTGGCTAGCGCTAAAGTAGATGCGCGAACGACGCTAATGTGGACAATTTTTAATAATATTTTATTTTATTCAAAATTTTTATATTTTAATTACTTGTTTTTTTCTCTCTCACTTTCTCTTCTTCCTTCCTTTTCTTTTGTGGCAAGGACCACCAAGCCTTAATGGCCACTGGGGATGTCTACATCATATCAAGAGTATAGGTTCAAGGTTCCAATTCCCACCCCCGCGAAAAAAAAATTTGGGCTACATCATATCAAGAGATGACTTCAAGGTTCCAATCATGACACTCTTTTGATTTTTCCAATCTCGCCTCTCCCCTCTCCAAAATAAAATTTTGGCTACATATCAAGAGTACGGGTTCAAGGTTCCAATCATGACACTCTTTCGATTTCTCCAATCTCGCCGCCCTCCCCCTCCAAAATAAAATTTTGGCTATGTCATTTCAAGAGTAGGGGTTCAATGTTCCAATCATGACACTCTTTTGATTTCTCCAATCTCACCCCCTCCCCCTCCAAAATAAAATTTTGGCTACATCATTTCAAGATTACGAGTTCAAGGTTCCAATCATGACACTCTTTCGATTTCTCCAATCTCGCCCCCCCCCTCTCCAAAATAAAATTTTGGCTAGTAAATGTTAATGAGGATATCGGCTAACATTAAAATGGATGTCAACGATGCTGACGTAAATATTAATAATATTTTTCTTTTCTTTTTCTTTTTTTCTCTTTCACTTTCTCTTCTTCCTTTTTTCCCTTTTTGGGAGCGGTCCGCTAAGCCGTTTCTTGCCGTTGGTGATATCTTCATCATATCAAGAGTACGAGTTTAAGGTTCCAATCATGGCACCTGTTTCAATTTCTCCAAAAAAAAAAAAAAATCTGGTAAATGTTACTACATTTGCATCATGTATTGCTTGAGTATCAAGCAGTGTATATGTAATTATTTTGTTGATTTTTTTTTACGATAACTTAATTTTTTTGGAAAATATAAAAATATTTTCCAAAAAATATACATCTCAACCCTTAACTTGTCACTACTCTAAGCTCTCCAGATCTAGAGAACTCTATCGCCAGAGATTTTTAGATTAAGTCCTAGGAAAGCGAGCTTAACCGCCATGGCTTGAGCAAAAAGCGGCACCAATCTGTAGAGATTTCAACCTGGTCCCCCACAAATTTTGATTCATTATCCACACGAGTCATGTTGAATTTTTTGACCGATTATTGTATACTAATTATATAACATTTTTCTTGTCCATTTGTATGGGCTTATCTCCTTTGCTAATGGTGAAGTTCACCGAACTGCAAGAAACTTGTCACGACCTACCCCTCGGAGAAGGGAATATATATTTAGGAATATTGCCTAAAAGACGAGCCTATGGCCCATGATTAGGCATGGGTCTCCCAAGCCCATACCTCGCGCGACATTGGGTGTTCTAATTGAAGGTATGAAAATTTTCTAAAGAATAAGTCGCCACTAGCCTATTAGGGTCGGTTAGAAATCGAGTGAGGCATGAGAGTATACCTCACTTCCTACGCAATTAGAGAATTTAGACACTAATTAACCAATTAATGTCATTTCGGTACCTAATCTTATTTATTTAAAAAAAAAAAAAGATTTCCTTTGCCAAGCAGTTTGGATTGATTTTAGGCTTATCCATTAACATGTGAGGTGATCATGTAGGTGCACAGTCAACAACATAATAATCGACAATCAAGAAAAACATTAAATGCATATCATGGGATAACAAAGATTTAACACTAAGGAAAATATAAATACTAATCTTAACTAGACTAAAAGGAAGCCAAAATCAATATGTCAATACTGTGCATTCAAAGACATTTGTCCCTAACGACAATTGAAACCCTAAAATAGAGCCCTAAGGGCTTAGTTAACCTTGAGCATAATTCCAAATTGCAAGGCTTCCTATTTTTAAGGAGAAAATTACTCCAAAGATTAATTTTATCCTTTTCAAGGAATTTTTAAATTTTTTAGAATTTTTCGAATTTTTATGAAAGAAAATGAATTTTCGAATTTTCCCAAAAAAAAAAAAAAAAAAAACTGGATTTTTGCAATTTTTTTTTAAATAGTCGAAATTTTTAATGTTTTCTAAGTTTTTGAATTTTTCGGAAATATTTTTGAATTTTTATTATTTTTCGAAATTTTTGATTTTTTTATGAAAATTTTTGAATTTTTAATATATTTTTAATAATTTTTTTTCCTTTGTCTTTTCCTCAATTCATCCTTTTCCCTGCACCTTCTGCTCACCGGTCCTTTCCGAAGCCAACTTTTGCCATTTTACAGTTTTCTATTTTTTTTTTTTTTTTTTTTTTGCTTTTTTTTTTTTTTTTTTTATTCTTTATTCTTTTTTTTTTTTTTCTTTACTTCATCCCTTTTGTTCTTCTTCCCCACGAATTTTCCCCTCCGAGCGTCTTCTTTTCCCTCGTCTTTTTCCACTTCTACACTCTTTCTTTTTCATTTCTTCTTTCTGCCCATCTTCTTCTCCTTCGATGGTTTCCTCCCACGCCTGAAATTGGCCCCTCCTTCCGATGCCTCCATCGCCGAACGCCCAACCTATTCTCTCACCCCGAGCACTATAAACAAAGCAGCGGCTGAGCTCGTCGCTTGCCGCCACCATCACTTCGTGACATCATTGCCGGCCCTTCTGAGCCGCGCACCACTTACAACCACCACACCCAGGAAACCAACGGGAAACAAATAAAACACAGCGGACGTGCCCAGACATGGCCCGGTGATGCAAACGACAACTCGTAAACAACAAAAGGTTCATAACATGCAAAACATACTTATCCGTGTTCAAGAACACATGGGAATCGGTAATGCACGCGCCTAGGCCGGATTACACATACCGTCGAACATGTGGTGGGCATGGAATGGAGGAACGATATCAACCCTTTTTGGACTCGGACTCAGCGCCAAACTTTAAAAAAATCATCAAATGGGCATTCGAAATTAACCACATTAACCCACAGAAGCCCAATACGCGTGTGACTAACAGGAGGAACAAATGAGCGAGCCCCTCTCTTTTAAGGGCGACCGGTAGGCGCGCATGGTCCTGCCACCGCCAGCTTGCCGACCGGACTGAACCAACCCGTGAATCATGCCGCCATCTGCTCCATGGCAATCCCCTCTGCTCGTGCCCTCTAATTTTTTCCTACTTTTTGCAGAAGCGTGGTTGGCATGAGGGGAGGAAGATGACCTGCACGCGGGTTGGGTTGGAATGAAAGGAGATGGGCCGGCCCAAGCGTTTGAAAGGGAGAAAAGGAAAAGAGATAGGTGGGCGAGCCCACGCATGAAGAAAAACCCTCTACTCGGCTTTTGATTTTTCTTATACCTTTTAATGAAAATTTTTACTTTTCTTTATTTTCTTTTCTTTTTTTACTTTTTTTTTTAATTTTCGATTTTTAAAAATTTTAAATTTTTAAATTTCTAATTTTCATAATTAGTGGTAGTTATGTAAATGCTCCTAATGTCTACGCGTAATGGATTTTAATGAAAACATACAGAATACATTTTAATGAAAGTTATTTACTTTACTCCTTACTTCTTCTTGGTTTTTTTTTTTTTTTAGATATTAATTTCTAATTTTGTATGTGATTAATTCCTAAATAAAATGGTAAAATTTAGATGTCAACAAAACTATGTTGTTGTCATGTTCCATAAGATACACTATTTTATGATAATTCTATATCCTGAACTTTTGTTTCTCAGTAACTAGTGACACGGCCCACGGATGAAGCATGATCCAAGACCAACTAGATGGGGTCGTGTCATGCATGAAGGCCAGCCCACGACCGATCCATGAACGACTCAAGATCAAGGCACGATTGGCCCATTCACAATATGGACAAAAGCCTGTGACCATTCACTTACTCCATGTCAGACGGCCATGTTGGCTCTGTCCTTGCTTTTGACACACGCCCTGGGCTTTCCCAGGCCTAGAGCCATTGAGTGGCCTACTATACAGACTTGTAATAATGATACACATTCAAACACAGCCATTGGATCGGAGGGAAGATCAATAGATGAGATGAGACCTGAATTTGTATAAATATGGGTCCCTCCCCCTCATTATGTTCAGCTTGTTCACAAGCAAATAAACTCGTCCCTTTGTTCATACGACCCTCGTGCTCATGCGTGTGCATGTGAGGCTGACTTGGGAGCAAAATCCTAAGACTGCATGGGTATTTGATCGTTCATAATTGACTGACTCGTGACACTAGCGTGAGTTGAGATGGGGCCATGTTGCGTCCTTAGTGTTCCACATCGATCAAGTTTTAACTAAGCAGAAGACGAAGTGTTCCCACTACCAAAAGTTGAAAATTGATTGCCATCAAAAGAAAAGTACATATTCAAACCATTTCTCTTTAAAATTTAAGCTGTTAAGTGACAAGCCAATAGTAAGGAAAATAACCACAAATATATATAAACCTATTGTTCAAATGTTAATTCAGTTATAAACTTTTTTGATTTGACCATTTTAGTCGTAAATCTTTTAATAATTTACTCATGTAATCCTTCTAAACAATAATGGATGGATGTTGCTTACATAGATACTTGTTGTCCTATATAGCATGACCAGCATTAACGTGAACAATTTGTATGTTTTAAGAAAAAAGTATTACTTTTTTTCTTATTTCACTCCCGCTTAATGACCTCAACGGTGGCCATTGGAGGTTCTCAGCCATAGGCAAGGGTTAGGACGCCCTCATCAGCCCTTGCATGAACAATTTTTATTTTTTAATTAAAAAGTCGGCCATAGGCGAGGGCTAGGATGCCCTCACCGGCCCTAGACATGGACAATTTTTATTTTTATTTTAAAAAAATCTTAATTGTTTTTTTTTTCTTTTGCACGCCCTTTTTCCCTATGCTAGGGCCATAGGTAGTAATGTGTATAATATAGTTTACACTAAATCATATGTTTCCCATATTGATAGTGTTGTGAGCAGGTCTATGAATAATCCCTTGGAAAGAAACACTAGTAATATATGAGTTGGATTCCGAGGCTTTCGAGAGGGACAAAGGATGTGAGTCTAATTTTTTAGAAAAGACAAGTTTAAGAGGCATAATATATATGTGGATTTACGGGGTGTGCCATTAGCTGGGCTTCTGGCTAATTTGGAGCTTTGATAATTATGACTCGAAGGTAATTTCGTTTAATTTGGAATCAACACAAGCTCGTCATTTTCGGAATACTCTATGTGTTTGCAAGGACATGGGAACAGAGGCAGACGGCTAGATATGCGAGTTACCTGCGTGGTGCCTAAAAGAACTAGGCCACCAAGCAGGCGCAACTGAGGAGTGGCCGAGCTGCCAACCGGATTAGAACGCTCGGACAAAGCTGGTTGGTCTCACGGACAGTGCCCAAGGGCTTTTATTTTCTTCATTGCTGTAGCCTGTAGCCGAGCACCCAACTTCCGATGTAGACTTGTTAAAGCCCTTGTTTTAAGATCTTATTTAACAAGAGAGTTTTCGAAAGTTAGCATTCAAGAGAGTCAAGAGCATGAAAAGCTCTTAATTTTCATTGGTTCTTGTCGGTTTAGTTGCTATCTAGGATTGAACAGTACTTGATGTAAGTGTTTCAAACGATTGTACTCTTCTCTTTATTGATTACAATAGAATCATCTTGTCAATCTCTACTGTGGAGTAGGCACATTGCTGAAGCACGTAAATCCGTTATGGTTGCATTTCATTTTATAATTTATTTCTTACTCAAATCGCATTGTTTGTTTGCACTTCCACATTAGTCCTGAAAGATAACAAACTAAACTATTTGCCTCCTCAAACTCCCTTGGTCATATAGTCAAAAGTAATCCATGCCATTTAGAACGATTAAGCATGGAATGCTTTGCCACTTTGTTGTCAACTAGCACATTCAACTTTGAGCTTCGGCCTTGACGAGGCCTACGCAAAGCAAAGACATCTCCTTGACTCCTCCGACGCAACATTGCAGAGTTCACATGTTGCATCAACAATCAACACGAGGACTCCGATGTGCCATTCTATCTTTTGAGCTACAAGCCAAGCAATCGTAAATCAATTCGTTGAACAACTCATCTTGTCGTAATTGTCTCATAAGTCAATTTAAAGCTTACACAATTGTAGTCCTCGATAATCGAGCGTCACTTCTGAATATTTTCTACAGAACGTACAACAATTATGATAATTGAGGACCTGGTCTGCAATGACTCATGACTTCTTATGCATAACGTTCATTGTTACATGAGAAAACTTGAACCTAGCAACAACAATACCAAGGAAAGAAAAGCTGACAGTAGGGTGACTGATCGTGGAATGCGTCCTTTGTCCGTCCTCAATACCATCGCTTCAATCACGGGGTAGCTCATCACTAAGACGAAAAATGATAGTGCAATCTGCATGAACAGTTTGTCGAAGCCTCCCAAAGTAAGAACTCTAGCGACTCCTCCGAAGAAGGAAGCCATGTTCAATATCACTAGAGTCACCATCGGAGCCAGAAACATTATTGACGTTTGAAAATCAAATATCCCCATCTCGTATCTCTTTGATTGCTCATCATCGTCGACCTTATTTGTAGGCAAGAAGCTAGCTCTTCTCATGCCGATTTGTGTCATAATCGCGTCTATGGTTCCGTATACATAACACGTCGTTGACTTGATCATCCAGATTCGTTGTTCATTCAAGAATATTTGGATTGAATGGCCACTTGCGACGACTTCATAGAGATGCTTACAAAGGGATGATAGGAAGATGAAGGCAAATAGAATGATATATGAACTTGAAACCTGACAATGAAGAAATCATTGATTAACTCTTTCAAACAAATAAATTGAGCAACAAAATTGAAGCATAATTTATACGCTCAAGGCAATGAGAATGTTATGTTCTAGAGCTAGGAGTCAACTTACCTCAGGGTATATAGAGATGCCATTTACTAGACAGATCTGAGGAATAGTTGCAAAGCAGCAAATTGGCAAGCAATAGAAGGGTAAAAGTGAAAATTCAGCATAGCACATGCTCTGAAGAATGGGCATCCTCAACGAGCCATAGATCAGAGGACAAAATCTCGAGATACCAACTTGTGACAACCCAGAATACCATCTCATGCCTTGAATCAGCATGTCACTCAAATTCGTTGTCGCGGTCCCTAAGAATTGCGGCTTTGATGGGGTATAAAACACTGAAGTCCAGCCACTGCAGTGTAAGGTAAAACTGGTGAAGTAGTCTTCTACCACAGAATAGTACTTGAAGCCCACCTGAGATCATGCCAACAAAAGTCAAATAAAATAAAATAAGAAATGGAGTCATCTATAGCAAATAACAAGGACTAATTTTAATGTTTCTTTTAATTATACGCGCCTCTTGACCCCATTTTGTGCCATTTTCATAGCCACAAGAAGTTAACAGTTGGGTTTCTTTCATCAATGCTGCAGAGTCCCCAGCAATGGTGTTCTTGCTTGGCTTCTCCTTTTGCCAAAGGTATCTGATGAATTCATTCGAATGGCCAAAGAGTTTCTTTAAATCCATGAGATCATAACCTGTTAGATCGACGGAAAACGAGCTAATTAATTCATTACTGCATTTACTTTTTCTACCCTACTTTCTTGAAAACAAAAAAGTCATAAGGATCGATCTACTTGCCTTCTTGCATGGGTTTACGATACAAGGACTCTCTCTTGATGTAAAAGCAAGTCCCAGATAAAATAGGTCCCTTCAATCCATCCATTCCATACAAACATGTCTGAAACAGAGCAAAAATCATTAGCTAACAAAAGAAAAGTTGCACTCTAAAAAACTTCATATGATTCTTTCTTTTTACCCAAAAGTATGTTCTGATCTTGCTATCGTAGATGTCGTTCTCACTAATATTATGAAACATTTGAGGAAATTGAACCAGCATTAACGATGGAGATAATCTCGGATCCAAATGAAAACACATCGCCTGCCGAGCCGAAGAAGGGTCGTTGCAGTACATGTCGCAATCCAACACTAGAATGTAAGGCGAGTTGCTCATCACTCCTGATATCCGGAGCTGCACGGACGAGCAACGGCGAATTATTATCGGCTGTACATAGATAGAAGAATATAAATATGTTTGTTTCCGATTTGAAAATTAAAATGGCATACAAGAACGTTGAGAGCTCCAGCTTTGAAGTGATGGTGATGAGAAGGTCTCTTTTCTCTTGAGACGTATATAAGCTTAGGCATGGGGTCTTGGTGTGCTTGCATAACTTCATCAGGGACATTCCCTCGGACCACCTGTCGCATCCGTTGATTTTTGTCATACACATTAAGACGTATGTTACTCTTAGCTCACTTAATTAAAGCTGTAGAAATTGCAAATTCCCATTTTAAATTTAGAATTACCTCAATGGTAGGTGGATGGTCTCGGCCAGTGTGGCTCGAGTCACCTCGGTGCCTCTTTCGGTACTTATTTACTCGTTCTTTGAAGAACTCATATCTCTCCTGAAAGAAGAAAAACAGTTAGATCTAATATTTAACCAGTGTGCAGGGCACAATTCTTAGTTCTTCATGCCCATCCCTTCTATTGCATTCCTCCATCGTAAACTATAGTGAGCTGTAATCTAAATCTGTAAAACAAAGTATGATTGATGTGGGTGCTGCTAATCTTTAAAATATAGAAGGCATCACACTTTGAGAGTTCAAATCGTCGGGAGTAAATAGTCGCGCCGCGTTGCACCGTTCTTCAACATGAAATTGAATAAGCAATCACTTCTCTAAAAAATTTAAGTTTTTATTAACATGAAGACTTATATTAGGACAAAGACACTTAAGTGAGACAACTCAATGCATAGAAAAATGACCCTTTTAAGCCATCCAACGACGGGGCGTGTTTAATATTTAAATATAGCAGGACATTATCTTATAGAGAAAATGGAAGTGCAGGCGTATGGACAAAAGGATATGATCACCGAAAGGTAAAGCGTACCTTGACTTTCTTCTTCTCAGAGCCAAACTCATTCTCAGAACTCATGCCAATCCCCTCACCATCCTCTTCCTCCTTAAAAATGCCTTCGGACACCTCGTCTTTATCCCATACCTCTTGCAGAAGGGCAGCCACCATCTTGCGAAATCGTAGGCCTCCCTCGTACCATGCAAGGTCAGTGTCGAGCCGCCATCGTCCGAGAGGTACACATGGAGCTTCTCCGGGGGATAGTCAAGTGCCATCGCCGACACCACCGTGTTCATCACGTCAACAGTCGGCTCCTTATCTGGGTCCGCCGTGCACACAAACACATCGATGGGTGGCAGCTCCTCGTCCTCCGGCAGTCGCTCGGGGAAGGCAGTCCGTCTCACGGGCCGCCACCGGAAGGCTTGGCTGAGCAGCCACAGGAAAGATAGCCCTAGCTCGGCAAGGAACATGGTGAGACATGCCAAAGTTGTGGCTCTGTCTCTCGATTTACTTTCACTGAAGAAAAACGAAGCTCTATAGTATATGAGAGCGGATAGAGCTGTGGCGTGAACGAGCATGTGGGTGCGGTTGATGATGATTGATTTTGTGAGGACATGACAGAGATTGAGAGGGCCTGAGCTATGCTCCATATGACAGGATCGGTTCTTGCTATTCTCCTATTCTTCTGATATGAATAGGAAGTTCTCCAAGATTTTAGCACAGAGGGTTATACGTACCCCCATATTTATATATCAACCGATGAGTATTTATATTGAATGAATTAGTCTATATTAGTAGGTTTGACAGAGTTAGGTGGGGAGAATTACCAAAAAAGTTATAAACTTATTACAATTTTTTAAAATTCAGTCATAACTTTTTTTTTGCCTCAATCCTAAACATATTGTAATTATGTCAATTTAATCTCTCTGGCAAATTTTGACCAATTGGAGCAAACATGGACGTCGACGGGCATAGACGTGAATGCTTGATGATGCTAACATGTGCAATTTTTAGTATTATTTTATTTTATTTACTTTTTTTTTTCCTTTTTCTCTTTGATGTTCTCTTCTTCCTTCTTTTTCCTTTTTTTTTTTTTTTGGCAAGGGCCACAGAGCCCTTCTTTTGGAATAAAAATCCATTTGGTAAATTTTTGTTCGTGAAAATAGATTTGTAGTATAATCGAGAAATAAAAAAAAGTTGATTCTTTATTCTCAAGGACAATTCTAAAATCAAGCCAACTTATTTGTTCTATTTTCTCTTCTTTCTTCTTGTTCTTCTTCCCTCTCTCTTTCTTCTTCAACCGCCGTCGCTGCTACCGCCCTCCATCGCCGCCGCCACCGTCGCCATTGCTGCTCACAACCGCCGGTTGCCGGCGACCGGTCCGATGAGGTTTGGCAAGCTCGCCCAGCCACTAGCGAGGCTAAGCATCGCTGATGGTTAGGTGGGCCTCACCCGAGCCTCCTCAGCCATCGGCAAGGCTTGCCTAGCCCCAGCGAGGCTCGGCCGACGAGGCACGACCTCACCGAAGGCCGGCAACGCTCCGTTGAGGTTGCCAACCCTCGTCTGGCTGATCACTGGTCATCCCAGGGCCAGCGACTGGCACCCTTGAAGAGGAAGAAGAGGAGAAAGAAAGGGAAAAAAATAAGAAAAAAATAAAGGAAAAAGTAATAAAATTGTTTAAAAATTAAAAGAAAATGATCAAGTATAAATTTTAAGTATGGTGCCAAATGCAATTCTATATCGAGAATTGAAATTTTGGACAGTTACCAAATGGTTTAAAATGTTTAGAAATTGTTCCCGGGATCAAAATAAATAAATAAATCGTTTTTAATAAGAAATTGTTCCCAGAGACAGAAGCGTTAGCAAATGCGCTATAAGGTTCCAATCATGGCACTCTTTTGATTTCTCCAATCTCACCCCCCTAAATAAAATTTTGGCTAGTCAATGTTGATGTGGATGTCGGTTGGCACTAACATGGACATCAAACAATGTTAATGTAAATAATTTTTAATAATATTTTATTTTATTTTTCTTTTTCTTTTTCTTTTTTCTTCCTCTCTCACTTTTTCTTCTTCTTTCTTTTTCCTTTTTGGGAGAGGGCTGTGAACCCTTTACTTGCTGCCGGTGATGTCTTCATCATATTGAGAGTATGATTTTAAGGTTCCGATCATGGCACCTGTTTCAATTTCTCCAATCACTCCCCCTCTACCCCAACCACCCCCAAAGAAATATACATTACTCGATATTGCGTGAGTATTGAGTAATGTATCTCTATTGCATCATGTATTGCGTGAGTATCAAGTAATGTATCTCTAAATATTTTGTCAATTCTTTTTGCCATAACTTAATTTTTGTGGAAAATATAAAAAAATTCTCTGAAAAATAATCATCTCAACTCCTAACTTTTCACTACTCTAAGCTCTTCAGATCTAGAGAACTCTATCGCCACAGACTTTTAGATTAAGTCCTAGGGAAGCGAGCTTGACCGCCATGGCTTAAGCAAAAAGAATTGATGGGTGGCAGCTCCTCGTCCTCCGGCAGCCGCTCGGGGAAGGCAGTCCGTCTCACGGGCCACCACCGGAAGGCTTGGCTGAGCAGCCACAGGAAAGATAGCCCTAGCTCGGCAAGGAACATGGTGAGACATGCCAAAGTTGTGGCTCTGTCTCTCGATTTACTTTCACTGAAGAAAAACGAAGCTCTATAGTATATGAGAGCGGATAGAGCTGTGGCGTGAACGAGCATGTGGGTGCGGTTGATGATGATTGATTTTGTGAGGACATGACAGAGATTGAGAGGGCCTGAGCTATGCTCCATATGACAGGATCGGTTCTTGCTATTTTCCTATTCTTCTTCTGATATGAATAGGAAGTTCTACAAGATTTTAGCACATAGGGTTATACCTACCCCCATAATTATATATCAACCTATGAGTGTGTATATATAAATATATGAATGAATTAGTCTATTAGTGGGTTTGACAGAGTTAGGTGGGGAAAATTATCAAAAAAGTCATAAATCTATTGTAATTTTTCCAATTCAATCCTAACTCTT
This sequence comes from Eucalyptus cloeziana, assembly GCA_014182715.1. NCBI lineage: Eukaryota > Viridiplantae > Streptophyta > Magnoliopsida > Myrtales > Myrtaceae > Eucalyptus > Eucalyptus cloeziana. Next base: position 5,451,244 of record CM024641.1, read on the forward strand.
TTTTTGCTACTTCAGCCCTAAACATTTTGCAATTATGTCAATTCAATCATTCTGACCAATTTTGGCCAATTGGTGCAGACATGGACGTCAGTTGGCACAGACGTGAATGCTTGACGACCTTAACATACACAATTTTTAATAATATTTTATTTTACTTTACTTTATTTACTTTATTTTCCCTTTTTCTCTCACTTTGTCTTCTTCCTTCTTTTTCCTTTTTTAGCAAGGCCGCGAAACCCTTGCTAGTAATGTCTACATCTTATCAAGAGTATGAGTTTAAAGTTCCAATCATGTCACCTCTTTCAATTTCCATTCTCACCCCCCCTCCAAAATTTTGGCCTGTTGATACTGATGTGAATGTCGGCTAGCGCTAAAGTAGATGCACGAACAACGCTAACGTGGACAATTTTTAATAATTTTTATTTTATTCAAAATTTTTATTTTTTAATTTCTTTTTTTTTCTCTCTCTTTCACTTTCTCTTCTTCCTTCCTTTTCTTTTGTTGGCAAGGACCACCAAGCCTTAATGGCCACTGGCGATGTCTACATCATATCAAGAGTATGGGTTCAAGGTTCCGATTATGACACTCTTTCGATTTCTCCAATCTCCCTCCCCCCCAACCCACCAAAAAAAAAAAAAACTTTTGGCTACATCATATAAAAAATATAGGTTTAAGGTTCCAATCATGACACTCTTTCGATTTCTCCAATCTCCACCCCACCCCCCAAAAAAATTTGGGCTACATCATATCAAGAGTACAACTTCAAGTTTCCAATCATGACACTCTTTTGATTTCTCCAATCTCACCTCTCCCCTCTCCAAAATAAAATTCTAGCTATGTCATTTCGAGAGTACAGGTCCAATGTTCCAATCATGACACTCTTTCGATTTCTCCAATCTCGCCCCCTCCCCCTCCAAAATAAAATTTTGGCTACATCATTTAAAGATTACGGGTTCAAGGTTCCAATCATGACACTCTTTCGATTTCTCAAATCTCGGCCCCCCCCTCCAAAATAAAATTTTGGCTAGTAAATGTTAATGTGGATATCGGCTGACATTAACATGGATGTCAATGATGCCGATGTAAATAATTTTTAATAATATTTTATTTTATTTCTTTTTCTTTTTCTTTTTTCTCCTCTTTCACTTTCTCTTCTTCCTTTTTTCCCTTTTTGGGAGAGCTCCGCTAAGCCGTTTCTTGCCGTTGGTGATTTCTTCATCATATCAAGAGTACGAGTTTAAGGTTCCAATCATGGCACCTGTTTCAATTTCTCCAAAAAAAAAAAAAAAAAAATCTGGTAAATTGTACTACATTTGCATCATGTATTGCGTGAGTATCAAGTAGTGTATCTATAATTATTTTGTTGATTCTTTTTACGATAACTTAATTTTTTTAGAAAATATAAAAATATTATCCAAAAAATAAACATCTCAACCCTTAACTTGTCACTACTCTAAGCTCTCCAGATCTAGAGAACTCTATCGCCAAAGATTTTTAGATTAAGTCCTTGGGAAGCGAGCTTGACCGGCATGGCTTGAGCAAAAAGCAGCACCAATCTGTAGAGATTTCAATCTTGTCCCCCACAAATTTTCAATTTGATTCATTATCCACACGAGTCGTGTTGAATTTTTTGACCGATTATTGTGTACTAATTATATAACATTTTTCTTGTCCATTTGTATGGACTTATGTCCTCTGCTGACAGTGAAGTTCATTGAACCGCAAGAAACTATGTTGCTGTCTTGTTCGATATGATACGCTATTTTACGATAATTCTATATCCTGGACATTTATTTCTCAGTGACTAGCGTGAGTTGAGATGGGGCCATGTTGCATCCTCAGTGTTCCACATGGATCAAGTTTTGACTGAGCAGAAGACAGAGAGCGTTTCCACTACCAAAAGTTGAAAACTGATTGCCATCATAAGAAAATTACATATGCAAACCATTTCTCTTTAATATTTAAGCTGTTAAGTGACAAGCCAATAGCAAGGAAAATGATCCCAAAAAATATATATAAACTTATTGTTCAAATGTTATTCAGTTATAAACTTTTTAGATTTGACCATTTTTGTCATAAATCTTTTAATAACTAACTCATGTAATCTTTCTAAACATTATTGTTTGGATATTGCTTACAGGGACATTTGTTGTCCTATATAGCATGATCAGTGTTGACGTGAATAATTTGTATTTTTAAGAAAAAAGTCTTTTTTTTTTTTTTCTTATTTCACTCCCGCTTAACGGCCTCAACGATGGCCATCGGCGGTTCTCTACTATAGGCAAGGGTTAGGATGCCCTCATCAGCCCTTGACATGAACAATTTTTATTTTTTAATTAAAACTTTTGCCAAAGGCAAGCGCTAGCATGCTCTCACCAGCCCTAGACAATTTTTTTTTTTAAATCTTAATTAAAAGTTTTCTTTTTTTTTTCTTATTTCCCTCTCCATTCTATATTTCACGTGGTGCGGTGAGAGTTGATTGACAGCCCTCATCAACCCTTAGTAAAAAAAGGAAGATAAAAAAGGAGAAAGAAAGGGAAAAAAATTAGAAAAATTATTTAAAAAAGTAGAATTTGTCAAGGTTAATGCTAGTTATATCATGTAGAATAGTTGACATTCAAGTCCTTAATTTTTAATTAAAATTGACCGGAAGGACTACTTGATAAATTGTTAGAAAGTTTAGGATCAAATTGATCAAAATTGAAAAATTTAGGACCGAATTGATATATGTACGATAGGTTTACGACTTTTTTGATAACTATCTTCTCTTCTCCATGTGCAACAAGAGCTTCCTACATGAAACACAGAATGTGGACATAGCCACACCGATCAAATATGTTAAGGCAAGGAGACAAAGTAAGTAGAAGAGGGCGCCCTGAATAACTAGTGACTTTTGACACTTGTGCACTGATATTGTGACATCTAGGTTGGCTCACTCGAAATATTATTTAGTTTTAACTATCTCGCATCAGGTCCATTTGTTTCTTGGAAAATAAATAATTTGAAAAATATTTTTTAAAAAATGATTACTTTATATTGCTTATAAAAATGAATGAAGGAAAAATATTTTCTTTATATATGAAAATGTTTAGATATAAATTATCACCATCGATAATGAAGATTTTTTTCCAATGACTAATTGCTCAAGTGATACTTTTTCTTGAAAAATATCTTTTAAATTATTTATTTTTCTCAAAACAAACGAAATAGGTAAATAAATTATAGTTTCTCTCACTACCATCCTCGTTCACCTGCATCACCTCTTATTTCCTCCACTACATTTTCTCCCCGCAAGCCCCCCACTAGGGAGGGAAATAGGGAAAAAAAAAATTGACGAGGCTGAAATAGAAATTAACTAAAATTTCAGTGGGCAAACAATAATTAAGGGTCTGTTTAATAACCATTCTATTCCCGAAAATAATTTCTACTCAAAAATAATTTTTTCTTTGTTTTCTAGACAGGTTTTTGAGCATTGGAAGGTATTTAGTAACTGTATAAAATTCATATTCTTGGAACAGAAATGCATTTGGTACAATCCTAAATTTTTTTGCGAAATATAATTTATTTTAATTTTTAAATAATTTTATGAGATTTTTTTTTTTTTTTTTTTTTCTTTTGTTTCTCTTCTTCTTCCTTCTCTTACCAATCACCAGCCTTCGCGATGGCCAGCAACCTACCAAGAGACTTACGCGACCACGATGAGGTCGCTAGACCTTGTTTCTAGCCAATCATCGGCCATCGTCGAACCAAGCGATCAACTAGAGGAGGAGGAGAAAAGAATTAAAGAAAAGAGAAAAATAGGCTTGATTCTAAGAATATTTCTAAAAACAAAGAAGTAACTTTCTTACGGCTGTTGATTTTGTTTTAAATGGATCAAAAACAAATTTGGTCTTGGAAGTAGAAAAATTAATTGGTATCATCAAATAGATTTTTATTATTCTTTTGTTCTAGGAAACAGAAAAATAAAAATAACCAAGAATTAACACGTTACCAAACCTTTCCTAATGGTCCGTTCGTTTCGCGGAAATTATCATGTTTGCGGAAAACATTTTTCTAGAAGTCATTTTCTAGGAAAATGACTCTATTTTCCTGTATTCGGGTAAAACCTAAACTTCGAGTGAAAAATATTTTCCACCGTTCGTTAGCTAATTTAATTGTTTGGGAAAAATTATCAAAATTGAATTTTAATATTTTTAATTGACCAAAAAATTAGTTTTATTTTTTATATTTTTTAAAAAATGAATTTTTAATTATTTGTATTTTTAGAAAATCGATTTTTTTTTTTTTTTTATTTTATGTCTTTTCTTTTTATTTTTCCTTTTTATTTTCCTTCCTCCTTCCTACTCTTTCTTCCTCCCCGCTCCTCCTTCCTCCACTGTCGCATGCCCGACGATGGCCGGCCGCCTAGCGGCGGATTAAGACTGGTCGCCAAATCAACAAGCTGGGCGAGGCTCGGCCGATCTCACCCGAGCTCGCTAGAGTTTTGCCGGGCTCTGGCGAGCCGCGAGCTTGCCGGATCTGGCGGCGGAGCTCGGGCTCCCAATCCAAGCGAGCCGAGCTTCACCGCCAGATCCGGCAAGCTCACGGCTCGCAAAGCCCGACAAACCTTTGGTGAGGCCCAAGCCCCGCTCAACTCGCTGGATCTGGCGAGGCCCAAGCTCTGCCTCAAGCCGACGAGGCTTTGCCTCACCCAATCTGGTAAGGCCCGAGCTTGCCGGGCTCAGGCGAGCTCGGCTTTGCTAGATTAGGCTAGGCAGAGCCTCGCTGGTCTGGGGCGAGGCTCGAGCTGGCTCGTGGCCGGTCGCCGACTGCCACCGTGGTTGGCAACCGGCCACCAAGGAAGAAGATGAAATGGAAAAAAAGAAAAGAAAAAAAGAAAAGGAAAAAAATTTAAAACTCAATTTTAAAAAAAAAAAAAACATAAAAGAAAAAGAAAGCATAAATGAGTTGGTGAAAGTAAATAAGTGGAAGAAGTTATGGAAAACGTTTTCCTCTTCTCAAAAGAGGAAATCATTTTCCATAATCTTAAGAGGAGATTTTCCATTGACCACAAAACACTTTTTTTGACCATCTGTTTTCTGCCATTCGAACACCGGAAATTCCAGAAAATGTTTTTCTGAAAGTTGTTTTCCGCAAAATGAACGGAACCTAAGTATCTCATATTTTAACGGACCTTGCAACATTAATTCAGGTGCATATTCGATCTGTCGACCCCTTCTTTTGTCCCTTTGCGGCTTCCTTCGGGGAGCTCCCTCTTGCGCGACTTTGGGAAGTGCCTTCCTTTTCTTTCTTTCTTTTTTGCGTTTTCGTTGCGCGGCTCAAGAAGGGATCTCCTACCATCTAGTAACATGCGCCAATACCAAAAGGTGTCCACTACGCAGTGGATTTGCCTTGGTCCCCGGTCAACCTCGAATATTTATCTCCAAGAAAATATCAAACCCCCGCCCTGGATAATCCTGTCGACCGAATCTTGGATTTTTATATCCAGCAGAAAGACATATTGTAATTTGCAACCCGGGGCGAAACCAAATCGAAGTCCAATTAAGAATTTCTCAAACGGCTTGTCCGATTTTCGCGGCCTAATCTCCATTCTTTTAATTGGGTCTGCTCTCGTACATAAGCTTAGACTTGAGATATAATTTTACATCGTATACGCTTGACATTATTAATAGCACTCTTGACTAGGCACGCTCAGTATTTGATGATTGTTAAGACCACCAAAATGCCTCTTGTAAGTCGTTTCCCATTTCACTTGTACAATCTTAGCAGTCTCTCGTTATTCGTGGTGTCATTTGATTCACGTTTCATCTATATGAGCCACTTTTGTCTTCCTGAAACACTTGTCATCCTAAAAACGAGAGAAAAACGACAGTAAATTGATCGCAGCTTTAAGATAGAATGCCTCCCATGACTTCTTGTAGGAAAGGTTTGAGAGAATAAACTAGACAATTCTCTAGCTTTATATTTAAGAGGTACCGATACAAATCTAACCCAGGTCTCATCCATCCGGCAAGGATCGTCAACTCCAATCACTCAGTACCCAAGAAAGCCGAACCTAGACTCAATAATGCCAAGCAAAGTGTAGCCGATACTGAAGAGACCGATGGCGGAATGCGTCCTTTGTCCGTCCTTAGTACCATCCCTTCGGTCACAGGGTAACTCATTACTAGGACGAAAAGAACCAGAACCATTTGCATAAGCAATTTGTCCCAACATCCTAAGAGAAGCGCCCTAGTGATTCCTCCAACAAAGCAAGCCACGTTCAATATCACTGCGGTCACCATCGGAGCCAAAAACATCGTGGATGTCTGGAAATCAAATACGCCTGTCTCGTATCTCTTCGATTGCTTGTCATCGGCAGCCTTATTCGTTGGCAAGAAGCTAGCTTTTCTCATGCCAAGTTGCTTCAGAATTGCGTCCATTGTTGCATACACGTGACTAGTCACCGACCTGATCATCCATATCCGTTGCTCATTTATGAACGCTCGAACCGAGTGACCGCTGGTAATGACTTCGTACAGGTGCTTGCAGAGTGATGAAACAAACACCAGGGAAAATACCATGTGATATGTACTTGAAACCTGACGGATAGAAAAACAGTTGATGTTAATCAGCATCTAATCAGCCAAGTCAATCGAACACAACTAAACCTACCATACAACAAATTCGAGTGCTCAATGGTCAACTACATCATGAGCAATTCTACATAGGAATAAGACTATAGTGACTTTTGACGATGTACTAATCTAGAGAATAAGAGTGTCAACTTACCTTTGGATGTATGGCGATGCCATTCAATAGACAGATCTGAGGAATAGTGGCAAAGATGCAAATGGGCAAGCAAAAGAGTGGGAAAAATGCAAGTTCAGCATAGCACATGCTTTGCAAAATTGGCATCCTCAGTGAGCCGTAAATCAGAGGACAGAATCCAGAGAAGCCGACTTCGGCGAGCCCCGAACTCCATCTCGTGCCTTGAATCAGCAGGTCATTCAAATTTGTCGTCGATGTTCCCATGAACTGTGGCCTCAACGGGCTATGATACACCGATGTCTACTCTCATTTCCGAAGCCAACTTTTGCCATTTTACAGTTTTCTATTTTTTTTTTTTTTGCTTTTTTTTTTTTTTTTTTTATTCTTTATTCTTTCTTTTTTCTTTACTTCATCCCTTTTGTTCTTCTTCCCCACGAATTTTCCTCTCCGAGCGTCTTCTTTGCCCTTTTGTCCTTTTCCACTTCTACACTTTCTTTCTTTTTATTTCTTATTTCTGCCCATCTTCTTCTCCTTCGATGGTTTCCTCCCACGCCTGAAATTGGCCCCTCCTTCCGATGCCTCCATCGCCGAACTTCCAACCTATTCTCTCACCCCGAGCACTATAAACAAAGCAGCGGCTGAGCTCGTCGCTTGCCGCCACCATCACTTCGTGACATCATTGCCGGCCCTTCTGAGCCGCGCACCGCTTACAACCACCACACCCAGGAAACCAACGGGAAACAAATAAAACACAGCGGACGTGCCCAGACATGGACCGGTGATGCAAACGACAACTCGTAAACAACAAAGGTTCATAACATGCAAAACATACTTATCCGCGTTCAAGAACACATGGGAATCGGTAATGCACGCGCCTAGGCCGGCTTAGACATATCGTCGAACATGTGGTGGGCATGGAATGGAGGAACGATATCAACCCTTTTGGACTCGGACTCAGCGCCAAACTTTAAAAAATCATCAAATGGGCATTCGAAATTAACCACATTAACCCACAGAAGCCCAATACGCGTGTGACTAAAAGGAGGAACAAATGAGCGAGCCCCTCTCTTTTAAGGGCGACCGGTAGGCGCGCATGGTCCTGCCACCGCCAGCTTGACGACCGGACTGATCCAACCCGTGAATCATGCCGCCATCTGCTCCATGGCAATCCCCTCTGCTCGTGCTCTCTACTTTTTTCCTTCTTTTTGCAGAAGCGTGGTTGGCATGAGGGGAGGAAGATGACCTGCACGCGGGCCGCATTGAAATAAAAGGAGATGGGCCGGCCCAAGCGTTTGAAAGGGAGAAAAGGAAAAGAGATAGGTGGGCGAGCCCACGCATGAAGAAAAACCCTCTACTTGGCCTCATTTGATTTTCTTATACCTTTTAATGAAATTTTTACTTTTTCTTTCTTTTCTTTTCTTTTTTTTTTACTTTATTTTTTTAATTTTCGATATTTAAAATTTTAAAATTTTAAAATTTCTAATTTTCATAATTAGTGATAGTTATGTAAATGCTCCTAATGTCTACACGTAATGGTTTTAATGAAAACATACACGATGCATTTTAATGAAAGTTATTTACTTTACTCTTTACTTCTTCTTCTTCTTCTTCTTCTTCTTTTTAGCTATTAATTCCTAATGTTGTATGTGATTAATTCCTAAATAAAATGGTAAAATTTATATGTCAAATAAACTATGTTGTTGTCTTGTTCAATAAGATACACTATTTTATGATAATTCTATATCATGAACATTTGTTTCTCAGTGACTAGTGACACGGCCCACGGACGAAGCATGATCCAAGACCAACTAGATGGGCCGTGTCACGCATGAAGGCAAACTCCACAACCGATCCATGAACGACCCAAGATCAAGGCACATTGGCCCATACATGCGAGACAAAAGTCTGGGACCGTTCACTTACTCCATGTCAGACGGCCATGTTGGCTCTGTCCTTGCTTTTGACACATGCCTAGGCTTTCCTAGGCCTAGAGCCATTAGTGGCCTACTATATGACTTGTAATGATGATCTGGCATTCAAACACATACATTGGATCGGAGGGAAGATCGACGGATGAGATGAGACCCGAATTTATATAAATATGGGTCCCTCCCCCTCACTGTGTTCAACTCATTCACAAGCAAATACACTGGTCTCTTTGTTCATACGACCCTCGTGCACATGCGTGTGCATTTGAGGCTGACTTAGGAGTAAAATCCTAAGACTGCACGGGTGTTTGATCGTTCGTAATCGACCGACTTGTGACACTAGTGTGAGTTGAGATGGGGCCATGTTGCGTCCTTAGTGTTCCACATGGATCAAGTTTTGACTAAGCAGAAGACAGAGCGTTCCCACTACCAAAAGTTGAAAACCGATTACCATCAAAAGAAAATTACATATGCAAACCATTTCTCTTTAAAATTTAAGCTGTTAAGTGACAAGCCAATAGTAAGGAAAATGACCACACACACACACACACCCATATATATATATATATATATATATATATATCTGAATTGTTTTTGTCAGACAAAATGGGTAAATCTTGCTGATTCTGTCTCACTAGAATTTGCTCATAATAAGCAAGGGTTTTGTTTGTATTGTGTGGTTTGAATAACCAGTTTTTACGGAAAGATGTTTTTTGCAAATTTGATTGGATCTTTATCAAAATCCATCTTCTACGGTTAGTATTTTTGAAATGATGTTTTGGGAAAAATTTTGATTTTGAGATTGAGGGGTTGCACAGTGGCTAATAACCACCTCA